>CM041637.1:10105271-10125721 GCA_023333625.1 Bothriochloa decipiens
TCCTTGTGATTTCTAACACGGTTAAACACATCCTTACCAAGACCACGGAATATAGCATTCTTGGCATTAGCATTCCACTTCTCATAATTAACCTCATCACCTACAAGGTCGACCGTGTCCTTAGGTTTTGGAAATCCTTCCGATGCGGCCCTAAGAACTCTAACATCTATGGCTTCTAGATATGCTTCCATACGAATTTTTCAATAAGGAAAATCATCTCCCTCGAACATGGGAGGAGGGCCTTCCCCATGGGACATCTTTACTCTAGGCGGTTAAGCCTAATTACGAGCAACGAGACTTTCAGGGGGCATGAAAACATATTGCCCGAGATTTCCATTACCATGACCTAACTTACCAAGGTTTCTGCAAAACACACGTTAGTCATGATAATCGTTGTCAACAATCATCGAAACCCACATCAAGGGGCCTAGATGCTTTCAGGAATGTTATGATAAAAATTTGACTTGTCTAGGTGTCATGTTATCGCATGTGGAGGCTACGATAAAAGTTATGATCACATGTGGAGATGTGTGCGTTTTGGACATCCGATGTTACAACTTGCTCCAAACATTCTCAAATTTTTATCATAGCCTCCACAAGCGATAACATGACACCTCGACAAATTTCGTGATTTTCGGACTTTGTCTGGATTTTATATAATTAAAGACACTTCTACCGCACCTAGATGGTCATGTTTCATGGACAAGGTGTTTAAACTTTTGGGTGAGTTTATGGACATAGGCTCAAAATACACTCTCCAACATGAATATCATTTTTTGAATGGCTATGTTTTATTATTTCATGCACCTATAGTTTAAATTTAGATTATTCATAAAAATTTAAGTAAATGAAATAAATGTACGAAATATAACAAAATATTATAAAAAGCTCTCAGATTCGAACATGTGCTTGAATACAATATACTTGCGCCACAGAAAAAGTTTGAATTCAAAGTTAAAAAAACATCATTGCCGCGTGTTACTGCTGGCACTCGACAAATAGGTCCTTTGCCGAGTGCCATAGACGTGGCATTCGGCAAAGGGAACTGATTTGCCGAGTGCCCAGACTGGCACTATTTGGCACTCGGCAAAGAGGGCCGGCCTGGGCCCGCAGCCGGCCACGTGGCGCTTTGCCGAGTGCGAGACAGGGCACTCGGCAAAGACGGCGTATTTGCCGAGTGTCCGACGGTAGGACACTCGGCAAAGGGGATGGCGACGGACGCCGTTTACCCCAGTCACTCTTTGCCGAGTGCTCGATGGTCTTTGCCGAGTTTGTGGCTTCGCCGAGAGCCAGACACTAGACAAAGATATCTGTATCGAGTGCTCCAGCTGGCACTCGGCAAAGGGGGTCTTTGCCGAGTGCCCCACGCTTTGCCAGGGCACTCGGCAAAGCCCGAGTTTCTCGCAGTGTGTAGGAAAAAAACACCGTGCTGACTGATGTTTAAGCATAGAAAATACTACTTCCTCCGTCCTAAAAAAATACAATTCTAGCATAGTATCTTGTTTTTGTGTTTTAAATTTGATCAATTATAGATTTAAAAGTATAAATATTTATGATATCAAATTAGTACCATGATATTATTTACAAAATATATTTTTATAATAAAATAATTTAGAGTCATAAATGTGATAATCATTTAGTAAAAATTTAGTTAAATTTGAACCATTTTAACTGACACGTAATACGTAGTTGCATTTTTTTTAGGACGAGGAAGTATTACTGACGAGACACGAGACGTCCCACGCCTGGTTCCTCCCACGCCCTGCTTCCTGGCTCCTGCCACTGCGAGGACACAGGCTCCCCGAGTGAATCGCCGATGCAAATCTTTCTCCCACAGACGACGTAGTACGGTCTCGATGTGTGTATCGTCTGCTGGTCCATCCAGATACTCACCGAGTAGGCCGCAGTCGTCGCAGCAGAAGCCAAAAATAGACTGCTCACGCCGTATAGCTTTTGATTTCTTCCCTCCCAACACGTGAACGGTGGATCAGTCAGCATGCAAGGCTCAGCATGCGGCGAGCTCGCTTGTCGCTTGGACATGGGTTTTGAATTTCGTCGTCGCATGAGATTCGCAGTTAGCCTCTCCGTGATGGGAGTCGGACGAGCGAGGCGCGTGGTGGTACCAACCTCACCGCGCGCTCGTGTGCCTGCCCAGCCGCTGGACTGGACTGGACCGGCCGTCGTCTGCCCGACCGGTCGGCGACCTGGACCACGCGGCGTGCCACACCCATGCACACGGGCTGCCAGTGAACGCATGGCCGGCCGCGCGCCCGGCGTCGCGCAGCACGCGCGCGCGGGCTAGCAGCTAGCTGACGAACGCCGTCGCAGGCCCGCGCGTGAACGTGCATAGTATGACTTCAAAGTTCAAAAGTTCAACTGGCTGTAAAAATGTTAAGCTGGGAGTAGTGGGCTGGTATCAACATCAGTCAGGTGCGAAAAATCACGTCTCGTCGATCTTTACATCCCAACTTCCTCGCTTCTTTTCTTCCACGCGAACGCGGTGGTGTCGTCTTTTTCAGCGGCCGTTTGCAGGGAAGACATCTGTTGGCGTTGGGTGACGCCGGGCAGAGCCCAGGTTCCAAATACTTGCATCGATCTGCTGCCATGTGCCATGCACGCACGCACGGCCCATGCGCGCTTGCTGCTTCGCTTCGTTTCTTTAAACTTCACCATGCAAAGCTAAAAATTGGACGCGACGACGACGACCGACCCCGGTCTACGCCCCTGTACAGCATAGTAGACTGTACAGTACTGGCCATACGAGAAAGATACAAGTAGTGGCACTTTAGCAGCGTTGAAGCGGACGCTAGCGGCCATGCCCCATGGACGATACGGTTCGAGTCGTCGCGGCAGCTTCGAGATGGATTCGACGTTTCGACCTGCAGGAGGCGTGATGGACGCCGCAGCGCGCAGGCTCTCCCGCCGGTCGCCGCGCGCTGGTCAGCTTGTAGTGCCAGAGGCCACCCGGTGGAGCCTGACGCTGCCGGCCGGTTCACTTCAGCGTGACGTCGCTGCTGCTGCGGACCGAGGGTACGCGGCCGGGCAGTACTTGGTTCCTGCCACTGTCATTTCTTTATTTTTGGTCTTGCCATGGCATGTGACTTGGACTCTTGGAGTAAGTTAAATTTGACTTGTCTATATCTGCGTATACCTATACCTATACGTATACGTCTACTATTTGTACTATACTGTACTTTATATTAACGTGTTGATACCGTATCACGGTGCGTCGTTGTGTATCTATCTCAGTACAAGTCAGGTCCGGATGTTCAGTTGTGATGCACCAGAGAGAAACAAATGTTGCCCTTATCTAATTTGCCCTCAGAAGCGACCGGACAACGGAGGAGTAGAATACCGTTTGACCGAGTTGACATTTTACCCTCCTGTTTTGTGCAACCATTAAATATTACGTACTCACTCGGTTTCAAAATAGATGACATTCTCGTTTTTCGAGAAGTTAACGTTTTCAAACTGTCGGTAATTATATATTAAAATATATAAATATTTATGCTAAATAATTAGTATCATCAAAAAGATCTATAAGTCTAGTTTTTTAATAAATTTATTTAAAGATATAAATATTACACGTATTTTATATAAACCTAATTAAAGTTAAAAAAGTTTAACTAGCACGCTTCCTATAATATTCTTTTTGAGACGTAGGGACTAGACCTCAAGTATCACTTGACAGGCTGGTCTTTTTAGTTTTCACTACAGAATACTCGTCTGCTACAATATAATAATGGTGCTTGAGACAAAAGGCCAGTAGACTTCAAAAAACGCGTGTAGCCACCTGCAAAGACTAGCCCATGATAAGGGCCCTAGCAGCAGCACATTGCGTAGCATGAACCAAACCAAGAAAAAATTTAGGACAGACTGAACAAAAAAATTACAACGACTAAGCTTTACTGTGACCTCCTCATAATAGATAAATATATAACAATTTGAAGTAGTTTTATATTAGAAACATCGATTAACGATGAAATTCACAAAATACATATATCAAACAGTCCATCATATCATTCAATCATGGACTCAATTTCACAGTTAAAAATTACATGATCAGCAGACTGCATTGCTCTATGACAGCGCGGTTCAGCGGAATTGTTGACCCAATAAGCAAAAGAAATCTTTTTTATCTTTAGTAAATCCCGACCCCTCCTACCCTACATATATATGCGTAAATTTTAAGAGGGGCTTTAGGGGCCACCACATGCCCAGCAGTTGGCTCCGTCCCTGATATATAGCTAGCAACACAACCAACTCATATTATAAGTTGGATTTTTTGGTGAACTAAAAATTGTAACCTTTTGTAAGTATTCTAAATCTTACACTACATAAGATGCATTGTGCACCAAAAAATTTGTGTTAGTTAAACAATATTGTTCGCCCTTCTTGTCCTAATGCTCCGTCCCACCCTCCCTTTACCAAGACTGTAGTTGGACAATAACAGGACCTTCGCCATTATCGTTGGACCTGTCCATCAGATGTCATCCGCCACGGATCCTCGTTGTCTCACTCATCGCTACCACCGCTGTGTGGTTGTCGTCATCGTCCCTCCCTCTTGTAAGTTCGATGGGCACAATGGTCCCTCTTGAAAATCCAAAAACCAAATCCCAAATCACCGACATTGCATTGTCTTTGCCTCCTATAGCTTCCCTAACTTGCTACAATAACATTGATATAATCTAGATATATATCTAGAGGGAGATAATAGCCTATTAAAATTTTCCTACAAATTCACCCTCAGTAGCAAGATGACTGGTAAAAAATAACAATTCCTAAGAGCAAATAACTTGCTCTAGCACTAATTCATCCAATACAAGCTTCCTACACAAGTCTAGTGGCTTGGTTTCTTTCTGTATCACTCAAACAAACAAGCACCAACTAGCAAGAGAGGTACAACTATCTAGAGCTACTAAGAAAGCAACTACAACTAGTTCTACCACTACTCTAGCTAGAGGAAAAAAAAACTATACCAACAACAAAATTATATGAATGAAATTGAAACACCCCTGGTGTTATATTAACTAAAACATGCCATATCATCATATGCATTGCAAAGCATTCATGTTTAAGTCAACCTTAATGTGCATCAACTAAAACAAGTTTATATTTCATAGGTTGGTTGTGTTTCTGGAACGTTTTGTCACATGAAATACTTTCGAATGTAATCTAAAATACTTGGTCTATATTCTATGTATTTGAGGTGTAAACCGTGTTTACACTAATGTCAAGCATAGTGTATAAATCTAAGTCTAACCCTTAAAAATTATTTTCATATTTGAAGTTGAATTTGGATTTCAAAGCTTATTCCCAAGACTTACGATTCAAATTTAAATTCAAATTGGAAAGTTATAAAAATATTTTTTAAAAGTTAATTTGGTCAACCAAGGGTGTCATTGGGTCATTGACCTAAAAATATCCTTGGATGATATTTGAGATCACTAATGACCAACCAATTAATTTAGAAACCAAATCAAGTTTGAGTTCAGATTCAAAATCCCTTTATTTCAAAATTTTATTTTATCCTATTTTCTATATTTTAAAATCTATAAAGAATTTGGAGATACTCTCAAAACATAGATTTTAGATCCTGATAAGAGCTACAAGTTTGGTACTCAAAGTTTTTCAAGTTTCCAAAAAGAATTTCAAATGAATTTGAAAATACAGTTTTCCAGTATTTGTCCCCCTTTTGATTTTAAAACCATAGTAAAAAATTATGTATAATTTGAGAAAACTTTGTATATGAAAAATGTTTGGTTTGAAAAGTTGAACATTCCATAGTTTTGAATATTTTCAAGTTTTATTGAAAAATCAAAATTAATTTCAAATATTTGTTTCTAGGGTTTTGTTCCCCTTTTGAATTTGAATTCATATTTCAAAAACTAATAGAATTTAAAAATGTTTATAAAATGAAAAATGTAGCTCTTAAAAAGTTATGCAAACTTTATTTTTGAAGATTTTTATGTTGCTATGAAAAATCTGGAGTAATTTGAGATTTTTCTGGGTGACATCACTGGTTACTGTAGTTGCTGACGTCATCGCCTTCAATTCCCCTCTGTTCATCGCCGCCGCCGTGGCCGTCGCGCACATGCCGGTGTGCTGCCGCTGCCAGCTTGCCCCCCTCGCGCGCGAAGCATCACCGACCCGTGTCGCCCGTCCATACCTCGCCGTTGGACTATAAATGAAGGTCGGCCATCGCCATTTCCCTTCTTCTTCTTCTTCTCTGCTTCACCGCTGACGACCGTCCTCCGCCGCCGAAATTCGCCACCACCGAGCATACCCCGCCTCCATTTTCTTCTCCATCAGTTTCACCTCGTTCTTGCGATCGCGTAGAGCCAAGCAATGCAAGCCCTCGTCGCCCGTAGCGCCGTCTCGTCGTTGTCTTCCTCACGGTCGGTCGCCAAGCCGCCGTGACTTCGCCATCGTCGTTCATCCTCGTCCGTGTTCATTTTCTCAATTCTTTTGGCAGTCGTGGTCGCTTTGATTTGCTGCACCTGATGCTCCCGTTATTCCCTCGTTTGGTGGACAGGACATGCCGTGACGCCGTTCTTGCCACCGCAGCACCGCCGCCGCCATCAGCGCCGCCGTCTGCAGCTCGACTCAGCCCTCCGAGCCTTCATCTTCGAGCGCACTAGATCCGCGGTGAGCTCCTGCACCCCTCCATACCCTCACCTTCACCTCTATCGCGTCGTAGTGTCCGACCGCCGTGGCTCGCCGCCGGCATGGCTTTGCCAGCGCCGCCGCGCGCATAGCAGTCGGGGACCAGAGCCGATTCAGGCCTGATCGAGTTGTGCACTGCGTTCGTGTTGTCGTGTAGGAGCTTTTCGTGTCCTTTTTGTCACCGGAGAAGCTCCGGTGAGCTCTACCGCTGAGCCGTCGTGTCGCCGCGCCGCCATGGCCGCCGGCGTGGGTGCTACTGTCGCTCCGCCGCTTCATTAGCTAGGTTATCTTGCTCCCCGTGTCGAGCTAAGCCTGTAGGGCCAAGCCCCGACTCCGGAGACCTCGTCGCTGGTGAGATATCGCCGGTCAACCGTCGCGCCGCCGTCGGTCAGCGCGGGGACACTGTTCCCATTTTCTTTTTCTATTTTTAGAAAATGATTTAAATGTTGTTTTCTTTAGAAAATTATAGTAATTCATGTATAGCTCCAAAAATTCTAAAAATTTATATGTATGATCTTTATGATGTTATCTACCTAGAAAAAATATGAAATGATAAATTTGAGTACTTTTGCATAAGTTAAAATTAGCTCTTTTAATTAAAAATGCATCTTCTATTATTTTTAATAAATAAAATAATTGGCTTTTATTTCTAAAATTTATTTTTCCATCTAATTAGGACAAGAGCTTTTCAAAATAAAATTTTGAGCTCAATTATGCAACTTTAATTTTATGCCCTTAAATTATGCTTTTAAATAATTAATTAATCCCTTTAATTAAGTTTAATCATTATAGGATTTGTTTGACTTTGGGATTGATGGATGATCTCGGGTTATTAACCTTAATGACCCTTAGCACTTTAATTAATTGTTTGTGGTTACCTGGATCATGTCATTATGGTTTAATCAACGTTATTTTATGTGTTTAATGAACTCTTTTATGAAATAGTTAACCCTAATGAACTTAGTAAGTTTGTTGGCTTGCAACTTTATTGTGAAGAAAAGTTATACTCAAGCTCTTAATCTGATCATGCATCCATCGAGCATCATGTTTACTATTACATCATGTTGACGCATATCATTCTTTCGTATAGTTTTCGTTAACGGAGAGTTTAACGTTGTCGCACCAGATCCCAAGGAAGAGCAGACTCAGGAGTTGGGAGTTGATCCAGAACTTGAGACCGTCTACCCCGACCACCAAGGCAAGCCCCGGATGCATTTAAACCCTACTCTTATTTTATAAAAGTTTTATCGCTTCAGTTATGAAATGTTGCATTAGTAATAGGAGTTGAGTGAAAACCTACCAATTGCATTACCTGTCTTATTTCCTTATTCCTTGTTACCTGTTAACTGGAAATTGCATAGTAATGCTTAGCCCTGCTTAGTTAGATAGGTTTTCAAAAAGTAAAAGAATGAAAAAGATAAGTATGGTTTTGTCTGTCGGAATCATGATGATAGTTAATAAATCGAGTCCGGACGGTTAACTTACCTTGGGAAAGGAGTCCCTCTGTAGTGTTTTCGTCTGTTGATGCCCTAGGTCCCGTGTCGATGGTGAACTGGTGATATCGAGAAACTAGAAAATCCACATGCATGAAGTGATATATAGTGGGCCAGAGTCCCCACGTATGTCATGGAGTGATATATAGTGGGCCAGAGTCCCCACATATGTCATAGTGTGGTATAATGTGGGTTTAAGTTTCCACGTATATCGGTACACTGGGTCATAGTGCCCACGTGTATCATGTGGTGATATATGGCCGCGGTTGTTATCCCGGTATATCTGTGATTCGGTATGCATCGGAGTTAAAGTCTCCGGTATCCCAGTGATCTAGGTCCCAGCTGGGTATGAAAATGGATTCGAATCGCCGTTGCTTCTCGGAGAAGAAGACTCGATCGGTGTTCATCATCGTAGTAAAAACTTAAATGATGTTTAAGGTTTAAGAATAAAGTTGGTTGGTAATCTTGATCTAGAGCAAGACAACTTTTTTCTGCCGAGCTTTTCTGCAAAAATTTCTTATCTCCTGCAAACCTTACCTTGTCCCTCTAGCCTGCATTTCCTGAATGTTCACCCCTCTTTTTCGTCGGGTCAGTCTTGTTGAGTACCTTTGTACTCAGGGTTTGTTGAACCCTTGTTGCAGGTGAGTCCCATGGGCAGGAGTGCTTCGCATCCTGCTGCATGATAGTCGTTGCGGAGAGTGACAACAAGTAGGATTTTTGGCTCTTGGGCAGAGCTCATCGTCTGGTATTGTCATAAAGTTATCTATCGTTACTCCACTACTATTATGGTCTGTACAAATTAAACTTATGGTTTGTAAGGTTTGAAACTAAAAGGTTGGTAAACTTATGTTATTGTAACCTTTTCGCTGTTTTACTCTGATGTATCTTATTTGTATAAAACTGTTGTAATACTACAATGTCTATTTGTAATGATTGATCCTGCTCAGAGAATCGTGGATGATTCGGGATTTACCCGACAGACCTTTTAAGTTTTATAGAACCATTCATGGGTTATTAGGAGTCTGTTTAGACAATAATAATGCATGTGATCCATATGATTTAGGAGGTTCTACTACAGAAATACAGGAGTATAGTAGAGCAAACCAATGGGACAAGAGTGGACATAGGATATATCCCCAAGGTTCATTTGTTTGTCAGCAGCCTTTGTCCTCGTTGTGATGAGTGTAAAGATGGGCGACTCACGCAGCAATTGGCATCACACGTCAAAACCACCACTTGGATATCGCAAGAATCACCCCCACAAGCACTCATTCTAGCCAGGATTGCACTAGAGACACTCTTCACGATTTTCCCACGTGGATGAGCATAATAACCCTTGCCATTATTTGATCACAGATGAAAACAATCACCAAAGTCACTCAATATTATCGGACCGGCTAGGTTCAACAATAGCTTAGAGTAACAAGAACTCCACTTGCCCACGCGCCCAACTAGTGGCCACAAGATTCAAGAACGACGATACAAATGCACTAAAGGCTCTCCAATCTCACCCAAGTGATGAATCAATGGATGCAACTGAGTGGAGTGTGTGTCTCTGCTCTTAAGGGGTTTAGTTAAGTGAATGCATGGGTGCCAAGACCGGCCACGTCACCTTTTTTTAGCCCCACAAAAAGAAGATACAACTCTTTGGCGCGTCTTTCTTCTTTTTCAAGAATTGAGCACTTGGTCACTATTTGACACCATCATCGCTTCCATGGATTTGCCATCCTTGATCAACCTTGATGTAGACCTAACTATCTCATACGCAACACCAGAGTAGAGGTTAATCTACTTGTTGTTTCAATTAGCAAAACCAAACTCGCCCTCCCATATATAATCCCACTCATGAGTTGCATGCATTGGTAACGTGCACGATAAATATTGATTTGGCCACATAGGTGTAGGATGTTTATACATGTGTATCATACGGGGGTGATTGTGCATGCATATTGCCACACAGGTAAACCAGTTCCATTCCATATGAAACGGCAATACACAACATTTTTGGAGATTACAAAGAAGAGGATAAAATATCCCAGAAACGAGCCTGCCTAAGAACCAGATTGTGCATGTATATAGATGAGTGTCTAAATTTTTGTACTATGATTGATAAAAGAAATGACATGAAACTTGGCATTTGTTACCATCTTAAGTTTTATGATGATTACTATCATTCAGTATTATTAGTGCATGTGTTGGCATGGGCATCTCCTACAGCCGATGGGCCAGAGCCCAGAGGGACAAATGGTTGAGCATCAGCTCAATCTCCAAACACGTAGTGTACAGGGTCTCCATCCCAATGGTTAGAGCATCTGAGTAGCAGCCAACAAATCTAGGTTTGATTTTCCGTGGAAATAAATTTAAACATTCCTGTATTATTAAAATAATATAAAAAAATAGACTATGACTTCCTTGCTGACTTTGATAAAAAAAATCACCAAACACGTAAAAGCATTCCCCTGTTGTAGCTGTTTCGTGTGATCCCCATGTTGTTGTAGCACTAAATCTTCGCGTGCCAAGTTTAGCAATACGGACTACAATGAGAAGGCAAAAATTTGGATTTGATATTTTGGGAGACAAGGTGTCCGTCGCAAATCCTTGACCATGAGCCATGACGGAGGAGTGGAAGAGACAGGAAGAGGCAACGGCAACGGCGTCCCGGCACCCGCCTGTGGCCTGTGGCCTTTAAGTGCCGGCCTTGGGAACCGCGACGCAGACAGAGCCCAAATCCACAGACGCGCCGTCGTCTCTCTCCTCCAACATGATGCTCGTCACCACCCCGTGCTACAGTGCCTGCATCCATATCCACTCCGCCCAGCGCAAACGATAAGCCCGAAACAAACAAAGGTGCATAGGATACAGAAGAGAGAGCAACGAACACACACACAAGTTCACCACACGCCTGCTACCGTGCCAGAGGGACAGCCGGACAGACGGGGAGGCGCAGGCATCGCTTGTCATCTAGCTGGCCGGCCGGAGCCGGGGAAGAGGTCGGAGCTAGTAGGCCGGCTAGTGCGTACTGTAGTAGCAGTGGCGTACGAGTGCGGTAGTTCCCTCCTCGTGTCGGGCGTGTCCACACCATTACCCATTTGGATCACCTGGCTAAATCTAGTTCATCCTAGAATAATATAGCTAAACATAGACTAATCTAACCAATCAAAAAATGGCCAAAGCATTAATCGATGTTTAACATTCTGTTTTTCTTACCACGTTTCCTAGGTGTCAGGTGCCTGAATGTTCAGGCGACGTGCACGAGTTATCCTTCAATCCGTGCAGCATCAATACAAATAGATTGTGGCCGTTGGGTGTTAATTAATCTAGTGCTGCTACCTGTTGCCTGAAAATAAATTAGATTTCAGGCATTACATCTAACTGAACTGACTTTTAGTACTCCTCGGCTCCCCAGTCCAAACGCCCGTCTAACTCTAATCTCGCTGGCCGCCTCGCCGGGAGACGACACGCCTGAGGTTCCAGCGCGAGGCAGACAGCTACGCAGAGAGAGACAAAGCGGGCAATAAAGGCAGCGCGCGCGAGCGAGGCCGAGGCAAGGGAAGGGAGCGAAGCAAAGCACATCACGAGCCCAGCAGCCTCCGCCCTCCGGGGGAGCTCATTAAAGAGGGGGCTGCGCTGCAGTGCGGCCGGCCGCGGGGAGCAAGCAGCGCGCGAGTGAGACAGGCTGAGATATGGCGATGCCGTATGCCTCTCTTTCCCCGGCAGGCGCCGACCACCGCTCCTCCACGGCCACCACGGCGTCCCTCCTCCCATTCTGCCGCTCCACCCCGCTCTCCGCGTAAGTATCCACCACCACCACCACTCGCCGTCGCCGTTTCGCCCGTCGCTCTTCTTGGCTCGTGTCGTGTATCTCTCTCCCATTGTTTGCCGTCCGGTTCGCGGCCGTTTTGACGCGGTGGCATGTGTGCTGGTGCAGGGGCGGCGGCGGGCTGGGGCAGGACGCGCAGGTGAGCGCGAGGTGGCCGGCTGCGAGGCCGGTGGTGCCGTTCACGCCGGCGCAGTACGAGGAGCTGGAGCAGCAGGCGCTAATATACAAGTACCTGGTGGCCGGCGTCCCCGTCCCGCTGGATCTCGTGGTTCCAATCCGCCGCGGCCTCGACTCCCTCGCGAGTCGCTTCTACGGCCAACCCACACGTACGTACGGCATGCTCCTCCCTCTCCTCGGCGGTTGGCGCCATGCCAGCCGCCATCCTTCCTTCCAGTATTGCTTTCTTGGGCGCTTGCTTGCTCCCTCCCCGGGGTCCTGGCTCTTTTGTTTATTTGTTCCAATCAAGTGTACTTTGCCTCGATTAGTTAATCTGATCCGGTCATTTGTTAATCCCTGATGCGCGATTCAAGAACCCCGCGCTCGTGTTTTAGACAACAAGACCTCCGATTTGCTCCCGGAAAGTTGCTGGTTTTTTTAATCCGTGCTCGTGTCTTCTCAAGATTCATCAAATGATGAGGCAGAGCTAGCTAGTACCTCGTCATTTTTTGCTGTTCGATTTGATACCGAGCTTACCGGTGGTTGGAAATAGAAGGTTAGCATCAGTAGCACTAGCACGCACCATTGTGGCTCAATAGTACAAATACTTTCCTTTTGCCATTTAGTTCCTCTCTTTGTGGTTGATCAATAATGGTGAGGTCGCCACTCGCCAGCAAAGCAATTTCATTGAATGCGACATGCTACAGCACCTGCTCCGCTGCTCGCCATTTCTGTCCGACCGCTAAGAATAGCCTTGCGCCTGCATCGGTACTGTCCTGTACCAGATGCCAATCCATTTGGACACTGCAGAGCCCAGATTTTGCATGCGTACAGGCAGAGATGATAAAAGCAAACGCATAGTAAATGATGCTTAAATAACGGATAACAGCGTCTGATTTTTCTCGGTGTGATCTGTGCAGTTGGTGGGTATGGATCGTACTTCGGCAAGAAACTGGATCCGGAGCCGGGGCGGTGCCGGCGTACGGACGGCAAGAAGTGGCGGTGCGCCAAGGAGGCCGCGCCGGACTCCAAGTACTGCGAGCGCCACATGCACCGCGGCCGCAGCCGTTCAAGAAAGCCTGTGGAAACGCAGCTCGTGCCCCAGCCCCAACCGCCGGCCACCACGGCCGTCTCCGTCGCTCTGCCCTTGGCTGCCGCCGCCCCCAACGGCGGCAGCTTCCAGAACCACTCCCTTTACCCGGCCATTGCCGGCAGCGCTGGTGGAGGCGGTGGCGGGGCCAGCAATATCTCTACCCCGTTCTCCTCGTCGATGGGGTCGTCTCAGCTGCACATGGACAATGCTGCCAGCTACGCAGCTCTTGGTGGTGGAACTGCAAAAGATCTCAGGTGACTGTTCTTTCCTTTCTTTTTATTTCTCCTACTCCAAAATGACGAGTGCCATACTGATTGCCGTCAGATGGTCTCACATCTACTATAATCAGTGGCAATCAAAACCCGTAGTGTAGTGCGTGCTCAGTACTTTTACTGGCGCCATGCGCATTCAGTATGACCTGGACTTTTACTCGGGCCTTGTTTAGATGGTGGGAAAAAATGAATCCGATAAATAGTACCACTTTCGTTTTATTTGATAAATATTGTTCGATCGTGGACCAACTAGGCTTAAAAGATTCATCTCGTAATTTTCAACTAAACTGTGTAATTAGTTATTTTTTTACCTATATTTAATGCTCCATGCAAGCAGCTAAATATTGATGTGATGGAAAGAGAGTGAAAAAATTATAACTTTTAGAGGGATCTAAACATGGCCTCGCTCCAAGAAATTACGTTAAGAGTTCAGGTCTGTCCACGCTTTCTTGTTCAGTTATAAGGCCTTAGTCTAGTTTGTTGAATTGGGCCAGAATTCCTATAGCAGAATTTCTGTAGCATTTTGTTTGTATTTGGTAAAAATTATTCAAATTTTGACTAATTAAGCTTAAAATGTCCGTCTCGCAAAATACAATCAAACTTTGCAATTAGATTTTGATTTCATCTATATTTAGTACTCTATGCATGTGCCGGTATTTTGATATGATAAGAAATCTTTTCTTTACGTAGTCTCAAATGCAGAGGGAACTAATCAAGGCCTAAGCCATTCTGACTGCTGAAGCCCATGGCATTGTCCATGTGTGCTCAGGTCAGGTGGACGTGCAGGTGCAGCGCACAGCCTTTTTGTCTTTGGCGCAGGCCAAGCTTCGAATCGAATCGTTGGTGCCTATAAAGATGGAACTTGTTTGTGTTCAGTGGTCGCAGCGCTTGTGCCTGCTGCTTGCTGATGCTGTCCTTCCCTGGCCATTACTCCACGTCTTTATGATTTCACAGAATCAAGTCGTTGCTCTTGCAACTCTTTTAGGGGGCAGCATACAATAAATCTGGTCCATGTAACTAGTACTGATAAACCTGAAAGGCAGCATGCGCATGATACTAGAAGTCTATCCTTTTGAACATACCAGTGCTTTGTTTGCACCAATACAAATTGTTGGTTTTAGTGTACAGATGTTCTTAGTGTATCATCACCTGTCCTTTTACTCTGTTGCGCTAGTGTAACTAGAAGATTTTCGACCTGCAAATATAATTTTGATCTGAATTTTACATTCTACAAACAAATCATGGTTGCATAGGTCTAAAATGGAACAGCCAATACAAGGGTAATTTGATTTTGAATACTATGGTTGTCTTTATATGTGTTTTTCAGTGTGCCAATAGATTTGATCATGCAATAGGTGAGGACTACTGTAAATTGTGACGTGCTTTGGTTATCTTTATCTGTTCCTTCTTGGAAACGTTTTTGTTTGTTCATTCAGTACAATTTATTTATCAAACAACATGATGAAGACTATTATCTCACAAGAAGAAAACATACACATACTGTAGTTATTTTTGGCATGTGTCTTTTTTCTTTGCATACCCTACTAATTTGCGCTTTCTGGAATTCAGGTTCAACGCTTACGGAATACGATCTTTGGCGGAGGAGCACAACCAGCTGATTTCAGAAGCCATTGACTCATCAATGGAGAACCAGTGGCGCCTCCCGCCATCTCAAACCTCTCCGTTCCCGCTCTCGAGCTACCCCCAGCTTGGGGCGCTGAGCGACCTGGGTCAGAACACAGTCAGCTCGCTGTCGAAGATGGAGCGGCAGCCACTCTCCTTCCTACGGAACTCGGACTTCGGCGGGGCCATGGACTCCGCCGCGAAGCAGCAGCAGCAGAACCAGACGCTGCGGCCCTTCTTCGACGAGTGGCCCAAGGCGAGGGACTCCTGGCCGGGCCTCTCCGACGAGAACGCTGGCCTGGCCTGCTCGTTCCCGGCGACCCAGCTGTCCATGTCCATTCCCATGGCGTCGTCGGACTTCTCCGTGGCCAGCTCCCAGTCGCCCAACGGTATGTTGCGTTTTTCCTGCTGACACCATAGACCGATCAAAGATGAAAGATCGGTAGTCAGTTCATCTGGGTTTTTACTCACTGATTGGAGACAACCATTTCTGGTCTCTGCTGCAGATGACTAATGGTGCGTGGATCTGACTGACCGATGTCGGCGACCGTGAGCCGGCCGGCTATTGTATCGTTCCCTGTCGCCTTCTGATTTCCTCCGGGCCCTTGTCTGTCTCGCTTCCACCCACCGCGCGGTAGCTGCGGAAACGAAACAATCCATCATGCTTCTGTATATTTATGGGTCATTTTCCGTGTCAGATTTGTACCGAACCAAGCGGCTGGACTACACAATCCGCCGTTGGCCGTGGTCTCGCCTCGCCTCATGTGGGTGGAACATGAGACCGTTTTGCTTAGGCTCAAAGCTTTGTGTGTGCCCCACTGATCCATGGATTCACATGTACCTGCAATCCTGCTTCTGTTGCATTACTGTAACCCATCAACCGAAGCAAGGTAGCGAGTCAGTGGCAGTGCAGCTGCACGACGCGTCCATGCTCCTCTTGTGCTCTGCCTGTTCCCCGATCTGCATACTGCATGGATGAGAGCTTCTTTTTTTTTTTGTTACTGTTATTGTCATGCGTGCGACTGCTGCTGAGCTAACCAAACTTCTTTTTGTGAGTGGGATTGTGGTCGAGGGAGGGCTTTGCTTGCAGGTGCAGGTAGGAGCAAGTAGTAATTCGGCGTGAGCAGCCAGGCCGGAATCGGCCAGCTAGCAGCGCACAAGGGTGGTGGCGACCCGTGGCTCCCTTTTCCGGGACATGATCGAGCAGCAGGATCCGTCGCTTTGTCACCTGGAGCCCGTGACAAGCAAGGGTCGTTACCGGCCCAGACCCTCAGTCCCCACGCCATCCGATCCCCCCAACAGACAGCCACCTTTCGTCGTCCCCGCCGCATGTTACCGGGGCTCCCCCTCTATGATTGCGTCGCGAGCGCGTTGAGATGAGACTGTCTGCCGCCGCCGCTGCCGCCGGTGAAAGAAAGTGCGTAGAAAAACGCCGGAACGGAAAAGAGGGCAATAATCACAGCACCGGTTCCACCACAGTGTGCAGTCGGTGGGTGGGTCTGGCCTGTCCAGAACTTCCAGTTCGAAAGTTGGCGAACACAACCAGGCATGCTGCAGCGGCGTGGCCGGGCCGCCGGACTGGACGAGGTCGCCGGTGCTCGGCGAAGCCGCCAAGGCCACGGTTAGATGTGTTGGCTTTTGAACGTGCCGTGCGGTCGCCTCCCCGCGAGCCGCGGCTCTTTCGAGGGATGTGTGTGGTGTGGCCGTGTGGGGCGCGCGCGTCTAGTGGCCCCTCTCCCGGTGGTGGAACAGCCGTGTGTGGTGGGGGCCGGTCATCTCATGCATCCATGTCAGATCGGTGGTTTCGAATCTCCCGGCACGAGCAAGAGCAATGACCCAAGGCGGAGGGCGTGACCACCACACCGTGCCACTGGTTGCGATGCTTCACTGCACTTCTTGGGTCTCCGGTTGGTCAGTCATGGCAAAGCAAACCAGACTACCAGAGAGGCAGAGATCCGCCAATGCACGCAAGGATTCCGATTCCGACCCAGGAACTTTCCTTTGTCATTTGCGTCGATCCAACTCCTTCCGAGTGAAAAAAAAAAAAAAAAAAAAAAAAAAAACTCCTCCCGAGTGGTGGCGGTGGGACACAATGGTGCATCCCAGGACGGAGGAATCACCCACGTACAGTGCAGTACACGTGTCAGTACGGGACATGGATCATGTTGGCATCGTCACGGTCACTTGCTGACACAATGTCCGAAATCACCCTACGGCCCCCAAAACGAAGGTCCACATAATTGAGTTCAGCCCACCAATAGCCCACTCCCTCCTGTCCAGGCCCATTGGTTCGCAGGCGGCGCGCGACTCCGCGCTCCGGCTCCTCTACCACGGGCTCGTCGCTACAAAGCTGGCCGCCCGAGACGAATTCGAGTTTTTTTTATTTTTAATTTTTTTTAAAAAATTACAAAATTAATTTTTTGTTTCGAAATACGACAGAACTAGTCGCCTACAGTGGGCGTTTTTCAAAAAACGCCCACTGTATGGGCGTTATATGTGACGTGGCACAGAGCCGGCCGCCGCCGGTGCCGGCTCTTGCGGGTGGCCCACTTGCGCCCAAAAAACGTCCACTGCGTGGGCGTTTTTTGGTGGCGAGGGGGCCGCCTGTAAAAGTGCGCGCTGTTTTGCGGACGGACCTCGGAACAGTAAAAAAACACCCACTGTATGGGCGTTTTTTGCGCTGCAGGGTGCCGCCTAGCGGCCACCCCCTATATATACCTAGCCCCCTCTTCAAATTTTCATTATATTCACTAAATTTTCCAGAAAAAAAGAAAGAGGAGAGCAGGGAGGAGAAGGAAGTAAACGGCGAAGCCCTGCCAGTCTGAGACCTCGGCTTTTAGGTAAGTTTCTCATACATTACAAGTCTGTTGCTATGCATTAGTAAAATATAATGTGCACTAGAGTTGTTTAGTTTTTAGTTAACTCTAGGTAGATCCGTGAGTAGTATGTATATTAGATCTATAAATAATGATGTTAGAGCATTGCAGTTCATGTTAGAAATAATGATGTTTCTTCTATGCTTTAAACAATGGATTGTATGATTTGAAATGTGACGCATATCGTATTTTCTCTGAATAGATATATTTATGGTTTAGGAATAATGATGTTTATGCTATGCTTTAAACAATGGATTGCATGATTTGAAATGTGACGAATATCGTATTTTCTCTGAATAGATATGTTTAGGGTTTAGGGTTTAGGGTTTAAGAATAATGATATTTATTCTATGCTTTAAACAATGGATTGCATGATTTAAAATGTGATGAATATCGTATTTTCTCTGAATAGATATGTCAAGCAAAGTGATGTTTCGGTTGTTCTATGGTAGTGACACTGTCAGATATGGCCCGTATGGTATAGATCTGTCTGAATTTGGATCAACACTAAAGGGGATAGATAGGCCAGCGGAAAGAAATTTTGGGTCAGTGTGCAACTGGTTAATGGGGGCATTTCATATCAACCCAGAGGTTAACACAATAAAAGTAAATGTAGTAGTCAACCGTGGTAACGAAGAATGGTTCTGGGAATTGATATCGGTAGATTGCAGCGAAACATGGAAATGGTACGTAGAAAATGCATTGCAGCGGGGCTGGGAACCCAGTATTTTCATGGAGGTGCACGATAAAGACAATGCAACCTTGCAAGATGTGGAGGGTACAAGTATGGTTAGGACTGATGCTGAAATGGAAGAGGGAAACGACCGTGCTCAGCAAGGAGAAGAACAGGGACATGATGTGCAGGAACCAGAAAGAGAAGGAGAAGCCAGTGAGCCGAGAGGCTTGGCAGATGAGGGCGAGAGGATCAACTCCATTGTTCAGGCAATGGAAAACGAAGATGCGGCGAATGAGGAAGTGGATGGTGATGAATCTTCTGATGAGGAAGGATGCAATGTGAATCCGTGGCAATGGTCTAATGAAGACTTCTCTGGACTTGCTATTTCAGAGGGATACCATGTTCCATGGGAGTATAAAGAGAATGAGGTAATCGAGGGAGAGATGTACGCAGAGAAGGAAGAATTGATGGAGGCAGTCAAGCATTGGGCTGTATCACTGCAGAGGGAGTTCTGGGTAGCAAAGTCCACAAAGTGTGTATATGAAGTTAAGTGCATGAGATCCAGCGATGGTTGTCCGTGGAGGGTGTATGCATTCAAGGGAAAGTGGAAGGATTATTGAAAAGTGTCAATAGTCACTGAACACAACTGTCACTTGAAAGGTGTACAGAAGTACCACAGAAACATGACATCTGCATTTATTGCTGCAGAGATGTATTCAGATGTTGTGCATAATCTGGGATACGAGCCAAGGTCAATAATAAGGCATATCGAAGATAAATTCAAATACACCATTTCATATGCTAAGGCGTGGAGGGAAAAACAAAAGATTATCGAGATGAGATTTGGCACATTCAAAGCCTCATATGATAATTTACCATCTCTTCTTTAATGCATAGCCGCCAGAAATCCAAGGACATGTACAGATCTTAAAACATACCTAACCATGAAGAATGACCGTGCAGTATTGGTCTTGCAACGTGCTTTCTTTGCACTAGGTGCTTGCATCAGGACATTTGTGCATTGTCGTCCAGTACTCTGTATTGATGGGACATTTCTGACAGATAAATACAGAGGTCAGATACTAACAGCAATTGCCGTGGATGGGAACAATCAAGTTATACCACTGACATTCGCTTTTGTGAAGAGCGAGAATACCGATAGTTGGTACTGGTTTCTCAAGCAGGTGAAGGTTAGCATTGTTGGTATGAGGCCTGGTGTATGCCTAATTCATGACCATCACGCTGGCCTTCTTCGGACAATTGAATATCTGAAGAACGGTGATGCAGAGATGGGATATGGTAAAGATTGGCCAGATGTTCAAAGTCGGTGGTGTATGCGTCACATGGGTGCTAATTTTTACAAGCAGTTTAAGAGCAAAAGCTTGATGGATCTATTCAAGAGGCTATGCGGACAGAATCAAGAGAAAAAATTCAACGAGCTTTGGAGGAGGTTGGACGAGCTCACAACGAAGCAAAGGGAAGAGCACTCAAGCCGATCAGCACCTGTTGGTGAGGATGGTCCAGAGGCCTTAGGACCGTTGTCCACAGATGGTCCAAACATCAGAAGGAGATCAGCATCTGGTGTGAGAAAATTTTCGCACTGGATAGAGAACGAGCCTAAGGAGAAGTGGTCTTTGCTGCATGATGTCGGCGGAGCGCGGTTTGGTATTATGATAACTAATTTGGCCGAAGTTTACAACTGGGTGATGCGTGGTGTTAGAGACCTTCTGATGGGGACGTGATTCCCTGATCTTCCGTCAGATTGAGATAACTAT
>CM041637.1:10125731-10140095 GCA_023333625.1 Bothriochloa decipiens
CCGTGGACTCCGAAGAGGTTTTGACATGAGACCACTTCTATTGGCTTCCTTATGAAGTTAGCTTTCCAACCATATGTAGAACGTCAAAAACGGAGTCCGTATGAGTCCGTATGACCAGTTCTAGTCCAGGCTGGTCTGGCAGTCCGAGACAGACGCGAAATTAGCTTGTGTTGCACGCCCTTGCTGGCCCAGCTCATCTCCAACTCCTCACCCAAGTTCTTCAGAAGCCTCTCCATTGTTCCTAAGCAATATTAAATCATTAGGTAGTAATCTATTCTCAAAAGTATGAAAAGTATCGCTTAAAAACGAGCTCACCTGTAAATGTAGTTGACGCATTCGAGCTCGGGTCATTGGGCCTTGGAGAGGATCAGCAGGTGCACAAGAAGAAGCGATGTCCTCATCACCTTCCCTTGGTTGCCATTGTTGAGTTCGTCCTGCATGGAACATGCAGATATTTCAGAGACCGGTACCAAGTCGCTGCCCTATCAATGCAAGTGCGAGGTGTTTTCTTCGGACATATGCTGACAAATTATCTGGAGGAAAAACATAAGAAGGCAAAGGAGCATAGAGTTATAACTCAAGGTACTAGAGAGCACCGATTTAAAATCTTGTGTGCTGATAGGGCCAAGCGTGGAATATATAGAACAAGAGTTGTGCAAGAATGCATACTTAAAGAGGATGTGTATTGCGCATGCACGTGCCACAAGCCAAGACTCTACCACAAACCATGTTCCCATGTTATTGCAGCGAGCTCCGAGTGTGGAATACTTGATCGTACATTTGTATCTCCCTATTTTACCAAAGAAGCCATATTGCATACATGGTCACATGAAATTTATGGTTTTGGCATAGCGGGGAATTTTACAGGTACAGTACCACAACCTAGCTATATTCTAGACCCAAGTAAGATCAGAGACAAGGCTGGGCATCGGAAGACAAGACGTATTCGAAAAACGCCATGGATGAGTCCGAAGCAGGTGGAAGGTACAAACGTTGCAGCAAATGCGACAAGGAGGGACATACTTACAAGAAGTGCCCGAAGGACTCAGACATGCCCACAACAGCAGAAGCCCCGCCATCAGGATCCGGATTGGATGGTACCCCGCCAACAGGAGAAGGGACAACTTCTAGGCCCAGCAGGCCAAGGCGTGCACGCGTGCCTCGTGGTTCGGTCGTGTAGTGATGTGTAGTAAGCTTGGTTAAGATTATGTAATGTACGGTTTTTGCTTTGTTATAACTAAAGTGAATAAACTTGTTGTTTCAACCTATCTTGCGGATATAATATTCATAATCTCAGTCTTGTATTTGAATATATTTGTGTTACACGTTGTATGTGCATTCTTTATGTTTCAAATTCGATCATTTCTTGTTGTACCTTAAATTTATTGTTGTATACTTTTTCACTTTCTATTTCCATGTGTCATATGTGTTAACTGTGATAATGTCATGCAGGGATGACGAATGACACACCAGAGCTGCTAGATCGAGGGATCGATCTGTAGCATCGTTCGTACCGTATTGCGGTGCAGAACGCCAATCTGCCCGTACTTCGACCGTGACCGTCCAGACGTCTACTTTCAGTGGACCCTCGGTTCTGTTCCAGGTATCCGTTGACTCGTCGAGGTCTCCCAATTAAGTACACATAGCTTCTTAATAACATAAAATTTTTATGTGCAGGTTACGTGAGGCAGGCCAGCCTCCTCCCGTTGTGTCGTCTTATGGAGGCTCGAGCTGGTGAGGCCGATGAGACGAGGAGGTGGTGTTTCGATAGGTCTCTTCTAGCAGCCCTGGTCGACCGATGGAGGCCGGAGACACACACGTTCCACCTGCCGTGCGGGGAGGTCGCACCGACACTTCAGGACGTTGCGTTCTTGCTTGGCCTTCCCCTCGCTGGCGATGCCGTCGAGCCAGTTGACGGACTTCATGATTGGCGAGACGACATTATGGCCCGCTTCGGCCACGTACTGTGTCACCCTGCACTTCCAGCTATGAGCAGCCTCCCTTCGTACACGACCATGGGCCCGTCGCAGTAGTGGCTCATGCAGTTTACCGTAAGGCCTATTTTAAAAGAATTTTATCAATTTACAGTTCTACTCAACTTTATTAACTGTATCTTTTTTAGTCCGATCAGCTACACCCAGAGGCTGACGTGTACTCTGTACAACGGAGCTTGGAGGCCTACTTGTTGTGGCTTTTTGGCTGGATCATGTCCACCAGCAGTGCGGGACATGCCGTCGACAAGGTCATGATCCCCTACGCGCGCGCGATCGCTGATGCTGACGAGGGAGCAGTGCCACAGTGGAGCTGGAGATCTGCAGTACTGGCGACGACGTACAGGGGGCTTTGCGAAGCGTGTACCAAGATAGAAATATGTTCTTTGCTCACTGGTTGCCCCCTCCTTCTACAGCTATGGGCAGCTGAACGGTTCGCGATTAGTCGACCTGTGGTGGATCACACCGCCTACGAGGAGGACCTGTACTTGCAGCATCCGCCTAAGGACGTCCCCACCATGGGTACAGTCTGGTGCCGTCATCAGGTTCGTGTTCCTAGCTGACGTATATAGTTAATTCGTATCGTACCTTCTAACCCATTTATTGTTATATTTCAGCGACGATGGGCACATGTGCAGGTCACGCGGTCGTACAACAAGTTTATGCTGGAGTTCGACAGGATACAGCCGACCGACGTGATCTGGGAGCCTTACAGCCAGGAGGCTATCCACGCACGAGCTCCCCTTGGGCTGTCCACGTTGTGCACACGTGACCAGGCCTTCTGGCTGACGCTCCGACCGATGGTGTTCGACATATTCGTCGAACCGCACTGCCCAGGGCGTGTTTTGCGCCAGTTCGGTCTCATGCAGCCGTCCTCCGTCCCTATCATCCGTACCGTCCCTGCAGATGCTCATAGGTAAGTACTACTAACAACTGACTTTGAAAAATTAATCGTAGTAGATATGTCTTACTCAAATTTGTGTTCAGGCTGACTCGGAGGGGACAGGTTGGCGGCAACTTATGGGTTCCACATCTGCAGCCATACGTGGACGATTGGTTGCTTGCCACAGAGGACGTCGTTGATGAGTACCGCCCCCACACCGAGGACTCGTACATGATGTACCTCCGGTGGTACCAGCCTCGTACCCGCACACGTGTCACCTTCGTTCCTCCGGAGCAGCAGCCACACGTCGCCGCCGTGGGTGACGCTTACCCTGCGCACCGTGATCAGGATTACTTCCGCGCCGTGAGTACTTGAATCTCTCATATATATCAGTAGTTCATTACGTATATCTTTCATCTAACTTAAAACTGAAATTAGGTCAATGGTACGCAACTACTTTACACGGAGGTTGACTCCGTGTGTCGCCGCTTGGAGGGTGGCTTGGCATTGATAGTGGACGAGCAGCGCACCTCGTACACGCGGATGTGTACGACGCTTAGATCCGTGCTGAGGGCTCTGACTTGTTGGACCTCCGACGCAGCGCCTCAAATTCCTGCACCGGCACCCGCAGCACGTCCTCCTGCACCCCAGAACAGAGGTAACTCCGTGTACCCCACCTCGTCTACCTATGTTTTTCCAATCTGGATGACTGTGTGACTTACGACGACACCTTTCACAGCGTTCTCTACGCCGTACCTTCGTTCCTCCAGAGCGAGGTCCTCGGTGCACGGAGCAGAGGCATCCAGGCACTTCACTCATGCTCCACCTAGCGCGTTGGCCCATGGTGAGGGTTTCTCCGCTCAGGGAGCAGCCTGGGGAGCCTGCCCTTTGCCCCATGGAGTGGGTACCTCCTCTCAGGGAGCAGCCTGGCGAGTCTTGCCTTCGCCCCATGGAGTGGGTAACTACGCGCAGGGAGCAGCTTCGACGTCGGGCCAGGGAGCCGGCACCTCGTCGCGGACCTACCGACTACCTAATGACCCCCCCACTGACGCATCGATCAGCGACGAGGAGGTCGAGATCGGCCCTTCACAGCTCGCAGGAGCACCTCCGCCCTACACGCAGGAGTCATCACAGATGACTCCAGTACAGCACGTCCGCGTGACTCGAGGTGTTCCACCGGATCGCCACACCTACTCGTCAGGGCACGTGCGACCGAGGAGGCCGAAGAGGGGTAGGGGGCAGGGGCAGGGACAGGCTCGGGGAGAGTAGTACCCTGTACGATGTAATTACTGTCTTGATGTATGATACACACTATCCTTTTGTCAAAATTTACCCTAAACCCTAAACTCTAAACCCTAAAAACCCTAAACCCTAAAAACCTTAAACCCTAAACCCTAATCCCTAATCCCTAAACCCTAAACCCTAAAAACCCTAAACCCTAAACCCTAATCCCTAAACCCTAAAAACCCTAAACCCTAAACCCTAAACCCTATACCCTAAACCCTATACCCAAAACCCTAAACCCTTACATGCTTGCATTACATCCGTTATAATAGTCCATTACAGCACAGTTAAAAGTCACGAAAACAGTTCATTACAATAAAATTATAGGTCCGCTAGGGCGATGAGCTACTAATCCAAATTCATCTAACAAAACAGCCCTAATAATCCGAAACATAACCGGGAAGCAAGTCTTCATCTTCAGAACCACTATCCTCTCCCACAAACGCATTGGTACGGCTACGCTCAACTGCGTTGGCCTCTTCTTCTTGTTTTGTAGTAAGCAGCCTCCAAGTCATCAAGGGCTTGGGTGAACGCTTCATCATACTCCTCTTCTTTCTTTTTTTGTAGTAAGCGGCCTCCAAGTCATCGAGCGCTTGGGTGAACGCTTCATCATACTCCTCATCCTCGTCGTTCATCGGTATCTCCGCCTCCGCCATCTTCTGCTTCATCTTCGCATCAGCACTCCTCTTTTCGGCCTCCTCTATCTTCTCCCTCGCATGCAAGGATGCTTCCTCTTCTCTCTTCTTTTTCCATGCATCACAGTCTTTCTTCCACCGAGCAGCACTTGGGGTTTGGACACACAATCGTCGGGCATAGTCAACCTGCGCTCGCTTCTGCATCTTAATGTAGTTGTCCACAAGCTAAGTACCAGACCTGAACTTCAGGTCCATTAGTTGCTTTTGCTTCAGTGTATCCATGTATTCCCTGCGGTCTTCAACATGGGCAAAAACCTCCCACTTGCATTTCCTAAGGCTCTGTGATCGAACGGAACAATTTAAAGTCAGCAAATACAAAAAGTTTGGATATCAAGTGAGCAACAAGTGGAACAAAAGGACCTCATCGTAATCAACCATATGGCCACACCAATAGCCTATTCCAAGCTCCGATGGTAGTAGGCCATACTGCGCTTCGACACCACATTTGCACAACACAGGAGGCTTGGGGGTAACCACTTTTCCCTTCTTGCCACCTTCGACTCCGGCCATTTGTTCTTTGGACCCCACAGCCACTCCCTGAAGTTACACTTCCGCAACAAGGTATACCCACCCTATAATATAAAATGTTAGTACATGCACAAATACTAAGAAAGCCATGATCGCATACAATTTGCACTTACTCCGGCGGGGTTAGGACATTCGAACTCGTTAGGCCTATCTGAACTTATTATATAATAATGTTCGCATTTGCAACGAGGCGAAGATTCAAGCCGTCTCAATTGGGCTATTTTCTTCTCCTCGTCTGTCATTGGGGGGGTCAGGGGGAGGTGCCACCCACCGCTCGAATTGATCGGGTGGATTATGCTTCCCTTTTCACCATTCGTCAAACTGGAGATACCTTGGGTCGAATTTGTCTGGACCGTCAATCCACTGAAAGAAAAAGCACCTCATGGGCCTACAAAACATGATTGCTAACGACATTGTTAGAGATGCAAGAGCTGCAATTACTAGCAATGAATAAAGGCGCAGTGACAGAGGTGCAATTATTTACATTGAATTCACCGCATGTGTAGTAGCAACGGGCAGCTGTGTCCTCATGGCGAGATTGGCCAATATCAGCCGGTTCTCCACAGTCACAATTTGGGACAGGGACTGCAGGAGAAACAGGAGCATCCTTGCTAGACACATCGGGATACAATTCTCTAGGGCGACCTCGTTTTTTCCAAAACTTCGTCCGCCACAAGTTTTGCATATCTATTCAGAGAAAATACGATATTCATCACATTTCAAATCATACAATCCATTGTTTAAAGCATAGCATAAACATTATTATTCCTAAACCCTAAACCCTAAACATATCTATTGAGAGAAAATACGATATTCGTCACATTTCAAATCATGCAATCCATTGTTTAAAGCATAGCATAAATATCATTATTCCTAAACCATAAATATATCTATTCAGAGAAAATACGATATGCGTCACATTTCAAATCATACAATCCATTGTTTAAAGCATAGAAGAAACATCATTATTTCTAACATGAACTGCAATGCTCTAACATCATTATTTATAGATCTAATATACATACTACTCACGGATCTATCCAGAGTCAACTAAACCCTAAACAAATCTAGTGCACATTATATTTTACTAATGCATAGCAACAGACTTGTAATGTATGAGAAACTTACCTAAAAGCCGAGGTCTCAAACTGGCATGGCTTCGCCGTTTACTTCCTTCTCCTCCCTGCTCTCCTCTTTCTTTTTTCTAAAAAATTTAGTGAATATAATGAAAATCTGAAGAGGGGGCTGGGTATATATAGGGGACCTGTGTGGGCGTTTTTTGCGCGCCAGGGGGCCGCCTGCACAAGTGCGCGCACTTTTACAGGCGGCCCCCTGCAGCGCAAAAAACGCCCACACAGTGGGCGTTTTTTTACTGCTCCGAGGCCCGTCCGCAAAACAGCGCGCACTTTTGCAGGCGACCTCCTCGCCACCAAAAAACACCCACGCAGTGGGCGTTTTTTGGGCGCAAGTGGGCCACCCGCAAGAGCCGGCACCGGCGGCGGCCGGCTCTATGCCACGTCACATGTAACGCTCACACAGTGGGCGTTTTTTAAAAAACACCCACTATAGACGACTAGTTCTGTCATATTTCGAAACAAAAAATTAATTTTGTAAATTTTTTAAAAAAAATTAAAAATAAAAAAAAACTCGACGAATTCGCGGGCAATCTCTTCCTCCGCCCCCGCGACGAACGCATCCAGATCCAGGTATCCTTCGACTCCAACTCCTCTTTTGTCGTCGTCCTCGTGGGGTACGTGCTCGCGCCCCTCATCCTGGCCCGGGTTGATTTGATTCCCTTTTCTCTTGGTTAGATCGGCCCTATATTTCGCGACGAATCGCTCGTGTTTTTGTTAAGAAATGCCGCCGGTTCAGATCGTGCGGATTCGTTTCCTACCTGTTGCCTGTTTCTGATCCCCGTGACTTCTTGGGGTTTCAACTGCACCACAGCGCCCCTCCAGTCCGCAGCTGATCCCTGCAGCCTGCATGATCAGTCTTTGCTGTGTTATCGATTCGGGGTACATTTGTTTTGCGAGCATTATTACATCGAGTTTTTTGTGAGGATATTGAGATGTCGGTTTTTGTTTCTATCAAATTAATTTGTATTTAGAGCCTAACCAACTAAAATCTTGTCTGCTATAAGCGCGTGATAAAACAAGCATGACATAATGAAATTCAGTTTTTCCCTGATTTCGATAATGTATGGTGAAACCTGGGAAATGTCAGAAAAATCTTTTGTGCTGCAGTCCTCATTGTTTTGAGGTATATGCTGATCAGTTATTCTTGTGCTGTTGTCATCGAGATTCCTGAGACTTCATAGGGCCCTGCCCTGTCTTCCCCGGAGGCCTTGGAATATTTGTTGGCCGTCACTTGTGATAAAATGTTTCCCCTTGGGCGATTGGCATATCTTATTGCATTTTGCCAACTTATCATAGCTACATGTAAATCCCATTGATTCTTTGTGACTAGGTTCTCTGTACTGAATTGCTCATGCACATCTTACGAGTTACGAGCTGCTTTGTTGTGTTATCGTACATTGTCTTTCGATTGTGGACTAATTCCTCTACTTTTGCGGTTCAAGTAGCTCACTGAGTCAGCTTTGGTTATTCCTGGGTGACAGAATTATTGAAAATGGTATTATTGATTGACTCAACGTTATATTATGTTTCTCTTTTTATGTCACTTGTCATTCTGGAGTGTAGACATTTTGAGAGGGCATTACAGTCATTGATATGGGTTATTCCTGCAATCTTGATTGCATCCCATGCCTTGGTATCCATAAGAATCTGACAGTTCAATCTTTGTCCATTTTATTATGTATTACAGGTGGTTCTTGCAGCCTCTCTTGTATCAAAGTCTGGAAAAGGTAAGCTTGTTATTGCCCATTTACTAATTCAGAATATCATTGTTGATTTTTTAATGATATCTGTTTCTGAAACACCTAATGCTCTCTTAATTTTTTGTAGCTGTAGTGTATGTTTATATTTATTCTGCCCTGAACACTTGCATTGTATTTAATTTTTGTTCATATAGCATATTAGCATGTATATGAGCCATGGGTCTACAATTGTGTCAAATCAACAACACTTAAATAACCTTTGTGCATTAAGCTATGTTAAGTAGGTTTATAGGTTTACTTTGATGCATTTAATTTTTGTCAAGCTACGGCCAACATTTTTTCTGTACTTGTGTGATGATTTTTTTCTAATAGAAAATAATGTGTTGTTTATGTTTTTCTTCCAGCTGCAGCACCTTTTTCAAGACAATACGTTGATATGCCGCGAAGCAGAATTGAGGGACTACTTGCAGCATTTCCGAAGTTGGTGGGAACTGGAAAGCAACACACTTATGTCGAGACTGAAAATGTCCGTTATGTTTATCCGATTATTGAAGCCTTATATCTGTTACTCATCACAAACAAGCAGAGTAACATTCTTGAAGACCTGGAGACACTGAGGCTGCTTTCTAAACTTGTATCTTTTTCCCAGTTTTTATGTTATATTCCTACCATCAAAGGCTAGTTTATACCGCTCAAAAGTCGTGTTGTCAAGATCACAAAATCGATTTATTTTTGCCATCTCTGTATTATTATTTTTTGCTACTGGGATGGCACTGGATGCATGTTTTTGCTTTTATAACATCAGAAAAAGAACATTATGCACAAGGCTTTTGAAACCAAGTTTGACCCATGAATGAATGAATCACTATGTTAGTACCACTTGCCCTTGCTTAGGACTTAGTTATAAGCTTATAGCATTTCCATATTAACAACAACAAACAACAACAATAACATAGCCTTTTATCCCAAACAAGTTGGGGTAGGCTAGAGATGAAACCTAAAAGAGACATGGAACAAAGAACACATAAAATGTACAAGAGAAAGATTACGGTTCAGGCACGTTAATTGCTAGTCTCCAAGCGCTTCTATCCATGGCTAAATCCTTAGGGATATTCCACTCCTTAAAGTCTCTCTTAACCGACTCGTCCCAAGTCAGTTTAGGTCGACCTCTATCACGCTTTACATTATCGACCCGCTTTAGAATCCCACTACGCACCGGCGCCTTAGGAGGCCTCCGTTGGACATGGCCGAACCATCTCAACCGGTGTTGAATCAATTTCTCCTCAATTGGTGCCACCCCAACCCTATCCCGAATATCGTTGTTCCGGACTCTATCCCTTCCTGTGTGCCCACAACACCATCGTAACATACACATCTCTGCTACACTCAATTGCTGGATATGTCGCCTTTTTGTAGGCTAACATTCAGCACCGTATAACATCACCGGACGAATCGCTGTCCTATAAAACTTACCTTTTAACTGGAAAGCAACACACTTATGTATAAAACTCTATAAAACTCTATAGCATTTCCATATTCAAAATGCAAATTCAGTTCAGTGATTCCTTGATCAAGTACAAAGGTACCTGAATTCTCCTTCTCTTTGGATGAGGAAGGTGTCTCTCGGTCGGCATTTGAACTCACTTATGCTTTTGATGAAGCCATTTGCCTTGGAAACAAAGAAAATGTTACTGTTGCTCAAGTTAAACAGTATTGTGAGACGGAGAGCCATGAAGAGAAGCTGTACAAACTCACGATGCAAATCAAAATAAATGAAACTAGGGATCGCATGAGGCAACGGGTTACTGAGATTGAGAAAAGCAAGGTTCATCCTATTCTTTTCCTCAAAGGAACACACAATCTTGAAGATCAAGGGATTTTCCTTTTACCTGCCTATATACTGTTAAAGTTGAAATTTTGTAAACATAGCCAATATCCATGGCAACTCTAGAAAAATGCAAAAAGATTTACTATTTGAGTTCATTCTTGTTTGCTACTGCAATTTTTCCCTGACACGGGATCTTTAATAATCACTGTCTTTTATTAGTTATATTCCAGTTATGTAATTGCTGATAAAATGCTGAAAGATAGAACTATATGAGTGTTTCTTGTCATTGTTAAACTCTTTTATCAGTATATTACCTCTCCTGTTGGTCTAACTTTACAATCTTGTAATCATGGCAATAGTCATTATTATTTTCAACACTTTCATGGTTGTGATGCAGGTTCTCCAGGTCATTGAGAAATAACTGAGTGACTTATTTCATCTCACAAACTATATTATAAAAAGATAAAAAATGGTGAACTTGATGAAAGAGAATTAAGTTGTCATTTGAAAGTTCTTAGATTGGAAATATAACCCACCCATAAATTCCTGGAATCTTGATTTAAATATTTTGGTGTATTGTGTTAGTTGTGGCACCAGACCACCAGTTCAAAGTCATGCCTCTTTGTCTCTATTTGGATGTTTGCTATAATTTGGTGTGCCATGTTGTGGGTAGAGCTGGGTTACTTTCTTACCAAAAATTGGCAAAACTATTGGGCATTTTTCTTCTTATGAATTCTTCATTTATTTTTGTGGCACATGGGTCTTTGATTGCCTTTGAAATTTTGGCTATACAAAGTATTTTTTTCTATTTTTCCTTGCCCAGACCCCACAGTGCGGGAGCCTATGGCACTAGGTATGTACTTTTTTTAATCATAGTGTTTTGTTTGCTGCATGCAGTACTGTCATTTTTCTCTCGGGAATTTGATATCCTCTGGTAGGAGTAAACATGGAGTTCCCCTGCAAAGTTCTTTGACTAACTTGCAATTGTACTAGTATTGCACAAGATTATGACCAACATTTGGCAATTTGTTGTAATTTATGCAGATTGGTAGAGGCAAGACTGAAAACGCATTTGGCCCCCAGAGGACTACAAACGTTGTTAATGACATGAACACCAGAGGGAGTGGTCTAGGTGGTGATCCTATATTTGGGGACTTGTTTGCTCAAAAGGCCAAAGGTTGGTACACAAACTAATGCATCCTGAGTATGTGGAAATTCTGACGCCATTGATTATTTTATTACTGATGTTGATGGTTACATAGTACTGATTTGTGTTGTTAAGAGCTGAATCTAGTGGGCAGTAAATTTTTATCTTTCAGAACGTTTGATCTTAAATCTCAAATCAGCCATACAACTTTCAAGTGAATTTAAGGTCTCAGTTTTCAAGTGAATTTTGAAAGGAACCAACATGTTGCATTTACTATTAACTTTCATTAGTGAACCTCATTTTGGCGGGCTAAATTTTATGTTGATTATAATTGTGTCATTTTAACTTGTACAGGTCATCCTTCTGCTTCTAGTCCTGCTACTAGTAAAGTGGCTGGTGGTATGAAATTGGGCAAGGCACAGAAGAAAAATCAGTTCCTTGAATCTTTGAAAGCTGAAGGAGAACTCATTTCTGAGGAAACTCAACATAGTGGAATTCAGTCAAGGCTGTCATCTGCCCCACCAACTGATCCTATCATAGTGGCTATTGAAGAAAAGATCCATGCCACTGTTAAAAGGGATGGTGGAATTCATAATTTTGATATTCAAGGAACCCTTGCTCTTCAAGTTCTGAATGACACCAGCGGTTTTATCCAGTTGCAGGTTATTTTCTATATTTGTGTGTGTGTCTCCCCGGCGCCGCCCCGGGGGGCGGGGGGGGCGCGGGGGGCAATAGTGCAATACTGTCATCTACACTGCTTTTCATATTTTTGAGCTTCTAATACAAAAATCATGCCTATAGATGCTACAGCACACAGACACAAACACTGTTTCTGTTATAAGCCTTGGGATTTTCTCAAATTTATTTAAACCTTATCGGGAACCCTTCTATCATAACCTGATATGTATGATGATTCTCACCTTTTTCCTAACTAAAGTAGATTTTAATTAGAGGATAATAATAAATATCCTATATTCATATGGTTTACAGATCGAGAACCAAGATCTACCTGGACTTAGTTTCAAGACACACCCTTATATTAACAAAGAGTTGTTCAATAGTCAGCAAATTGTTGCTGCAAAAGATCCAAACAGGCCTTTCCCGAGTGGTCAAAATGAAACCCCTCTTGTGAAATGGAGAATCCAGGAGTTGGATGAGTCATCTTTGCCATTGTCAGGTATATTTCAACTGTCTTCAGTAAATACTTGAAAATTTAGAATTGTAACCTGTTTTTGCCACTTGCAGTTAATTGCTGGCCTTCAGTCTCTGGAAATGAAACATACGTGAACATTGAGTACGAAGCTTCTCAGATGTTTGATTTGCACAACATTGTCATTTCTATACCTTTGCCTGGACTCAGGGACGCTCCAAATGTTAGATAGATGGAGAATGGAAGTATGTTTGAAACCTTCATGTTAGCTGTCTTTAAATGCTTTCGTGATTTGTATGTCTCAAGAAAAATCTGTTCAATCCAAATAATGCTTAGAGCTTTATTACATCCAACAAGCATTTGGGTGCGGATAGGAAGCTTAGGTTGTATAACAAAGGTCAAGCTGCGGAGAGCATGGAAGAGTTCACTTGACCATTACGTTTTATGATTCTTTTTGGGAGGGTTTGTGTTTGCTGATGTATACTTCCACAGGGATGTATACAGAAGCAAGTCTAGGCCTATTGGTAATCTGGTATAGAAGTTTTTCTCGTTGATTGAATACAGAGGTCCACAAAACTATCTCTAGCCTGTGTTTTCATAACTTAATTAATATTGGATACTGAATAATAATTTCTTTTAGAAGTATATCCATGGATTTGCATTTTTGAAAATATGTTGCTTTAAATTTATCTCAGCACTTATAAGTTCTTTTTGTTAGCTCAGCCAGCTGGCCGAGCCTTATATATTAATTTTTCTCACTTTCTTGCAATGCAGGTATGACTCAAGAAACTCAGTGTTGGAATGGTCAATTATTATTATTGATCAGTCGAACCGCAGGTACATGATCTCATGATCTATCCCCCTACCCCCTCAACATATGCACGCCCACGGCAGTTGCTAATGCTTGTTTTCCTTTCATTTCCAGTGGTTCTATGGAATTTGCTGTTCCTGTGGCTGATCCATCGACATTTTTTCCCATCTCCGTTGGATTTTCTGCGTCAAGTACCTTCAGTGATTTGAAGGTTGGTTATTTTGCTTTCTCTAAAGGACATTGCCCATTACCCTCGATCTTTTGAACTATGAGCATGCTGAAGTATGATTAGGAGCATATTGGGAAAATTTGAGGGACAACTGGTCACTATAGTATTTCTTTTAAAAAATGGTCACTTTAGAATTGAACACCTTGGAATGTTGAAGTTCACTTGTTTGATTTGTTTCATCCCATAATTGTATTGGCTGTGATGAGTTTAGCATTGTTTATGGACTGGCCATTCCACTCAATTTTCCGTAAAACAGCACCCATGACTCTTCCTACATCCTTACCTTAAACTATACAGCAACCCGCCAACCCCCACGGCGGGGGGGGGGGGGGGGGGGGGCGGCTGCTTTTTGACCATTCCTAGCGTATGAACCATCCTTTGCTTATCCTTGGCTTCTGGTTTGCTTTTAGGTTGAATTTTTGTTCATAAAAATAACAATGATCTCCACCCGTTTGCAGTAAAGTTTTCAGCAATCTTACGCCCTGCTTTGTACTCTTCTCCCTAAACTTAAGGCTGGGATTTTTACTACAATTGAAGGCAGATAAGAAAAAGACACTTGTATATGGAGGGAGTACATAAGAACAATGTTGTAAACTGATTGTCCACTGTCCCAACTGTCAGCTCCATAAACGATGCTGCATTTCTCAGCTGTACACTACCTGAAAAAGTTATGTTTCTTACCTTGTATGTTTTGTTCTCGTGACGCTTTGTTGTTTCAGGTTACGACCCTTCATCCGTTAAGGGAAGGTAGTCCTCCCAAATTTTCGCAGAGGATTCGAATGGTTACTGCTAGTTTCCAAGTGTTTTGAGCCTGAGGAAAAGCCAACTTCAAACTTGAAGCGGATGTTATGACAGTATGTGGAAGCTAGGAATTTCTGTCGGAATCAATGGGCAGCTAGGATATAGTATATATAAAGAAAAGAATGTTACACATAATCCCTTTTTCTTTGTATCTACTCATTGTAAAATGTTGCGCCATAGT
>CM041637.1:10140495-10199175 GCA_023333625.1 Bothriochloa decipiens
GTTCCAAGAACCCAAGAGTAACAAACACAAATCAAGCCGGCAAGACGAGGAATCCAAGTGCTCAAGTCGTAGATCGAAGTTCCCGCTATCTAATCTCATGTCCTAGCTCAAATCATTGAAGGGATGAAGTTTTAGGAGCAAAGGAGGAGAGAGAGCAAGTGAGCAGAAGCTTGGGAGCTGTTTCTCGGGTGTGAATGAATGGAATGAGCAAGCCAGAGAAAGGAGAGAGGTGAGGGGTATATATAGTGCCTGTCCAAAACAACTACCGGTACTACCGGTGTGAATCACCGGAACTACCGATACTTCACCAAATATGACCGTTGGGGCGTGTCAGAACGTGCAGAGGCTGACAGACCGGTACTACCAGTCCAAGGACCGGTACTACCGGTAGTACAGGGAGATGCAACAATGCACGTTCGACGGGACCAGAAAATATTCATTGCAACTACCGAACTATAAATCAAATATATCCGGTACTTCCGGTCCTACTTCCGGTGTACTTCCGGTAGTACAAAACTGCAACCTCGAGCGTTTGACTTTGTAGAAAAAATAGGACCGGTACTACCGGTCTATGAATCACTTAAACCAGTACTACCGATGAAGATCGGAATACCGATGCGGCGACCGGTACTTCCGGTAGTACATCGATCGTAACCTTAAACGTTCGACTTGGCACAAAATATTCGACCGGTACTTCCGGTATATAATTTGAATATAACCAGTACTACAGGTAGGCCAGGTTGGGTGAAGCAAAGGATTTTTTCAAAGTGCAGTGAGTGCAACGGTGTCTCTTCAAACGCTCTAAATATCGATATCAGCACTTTTGGACCTCGAATTACCAACCTAATTTGTATCCCTCTTATAGTAAGGCGTTTTCTATTACTCAAGCAAAGATAAAATCTGAGGGCTCTCTTGAGAAGAAACGACGTCCATCCGAACAAAATATAGGGTGCTTGTATCACCAAATGTTATCATTCAAATCTTTTAATAGACTAACACCTATATATTTACTTTAAATAAACTTGTTAGTATTTAATTTAATTATCATTAATTATCTAAGCGAATGCCCTTACAGATGTTCCGTACAATTTGTGTTTCTTGGTTTAGAGGGAAGCCTCCGATTGGATCCTTGTTACTGGTGTTTGGATGCACGTTTTTGGAACTTTCCTGACGTTCACCTCATAGCTAAGGATGTCTTTCAGCCTGGAGTCAGCATTTCGTTCATCTCATAGCTAAGAAAATATCGTTTAGCTGTTTACTCCCTCTATCCTTAAAAGGAGTATAATTCTCACGTCCTGAGACGTCAAACATCATAAGCTTTGACTAATAGACGTATTTTCATGATATGCATATTAGGAGATACAACTGTTATTATTTTTTTAAAAAAATAGATCTATTCAAATTTAAAAGAGACCTATAACTAATAAAAAAAGTAAATATGTGCTTATTTTGGTACAGTATGGAGGAGAGTACACCGTTCCTCTTCCTGTACACGGAGCAGTCCATTTCTGCTACCATGTCAATGTCACGCTTTCTCTGTTTTCTTTCGGTGTGAGCGTGACGAAACTGTCGCACCACCACCACTTTGGTACACCTCGTAAGTGACAGACGTCAGTTCATTCTCAGGTGTGCCGGGGCACCTGAAGACGTCTTTGCAGAACTCCGATCGTATCGGCGCTGCATCATGACCGATCTATGCGCAAACCATTTTGTCCAGCACCCCGGGTACATATTGGCTTGCCTCTCAGTTAGATTGACTGATGGCTCTGAAAATTGAAAGCGAGGCGCAAAAAACACTCACCGTACGGCTCTGAAAATTCCATTTTGTGTTGGATGAGTGGAGGGCAGTCCGTTGTCGTCCTCCTACTTTTCATGTAATCTGATGCAATGCAAGCTAGCTGCCGCCCTGTTGCGTCCAGAGTTTCTGAGATCGAAAGCATTTGCGACAGGCCGCGGTCCACATACTTCAGTGCAGTGCAGTGCAGTGACGATAAGATAGCGGGAGTAGACGGCGATGTCCTTTGGGAGCGAGCACGCGTGCGTGCATGGCTGATCGATCGACTAGGACCGAGAGAAAGCGTGCTGGGCACGGGGCAGGCACCCAGGGCGGCAATGCCGATGGCGGAGTGGATTTCAGCGAAAGCGAGCGCAGGTGCACACTTGTTGCTTTGTTTCACGGGGCCCGGCCTATGCCCGCGTGGCAGCGTCTCCAGCTCCAACAAGTGGCCGGCGATCACCCATGGGCCATGGTGGTCATGGCGCTGGCGCCGCTCGTGTCTGTGAAAACTCAGAGCCCTCAAAAATGGCGCAGCCGACGTGACGGCCGAGTCAAGCGCGGAATCGATCGAGCGAACCGTCTAATCACACCCGACCAAAGATGCCCTAATCGCATGATCGTTGGCCTGCCTCTTTTAGGTCCCCATTTGTTCGTGTTCCGTGTAGTAGTACGCTCCATCACCTCCTCCATACTTTCATGTTCACATCCCGCAATCAATCGCCTACAGAGTGTAGTGTACTACAGGAAGCAGGCGAGGAAAACGGTGGCTGATGCCGGCGGGTCTTTTATTAGGCCCTGCGAGCTGTCTCTGCTCCGGTGGGCCGAGATGGGCTAGGCTTTCAGCTGCACAGAGCACACCGTCCCTTTCTTGGCCCGAACCAACAACCAGCCCCAGCCTACAGGACGCTGCTGCGGAATAGCAACGGTACAGTGCTGCAGCGTCGCGTTGCTATCCATCGCGCTCGCCGACCAACATAACAGCGGCCAGCCGGCCAGAACGGAGTATCGAGTTCGAGTGGCCTTTTCCCAAAGGCTGCCGAGTGCAGACGCAACGCATCCATCCGGCTCTGTGCTGTTGCCGCCTTTAGTTCGCGCTCGACGTCTTTGCGCCGGGCTAGCCAGCCAGCCGCTCTCTTTCTCCAGTGCCCGGTGCCCGATGCGCCCGCGCGCCCCCTTTCGTGAAAGATCTGCTCCTGCAGCTTGGTGCTTTGCTTTTATTCCTCCTGGAAAACCTCGATCTGTCCGCTGCGGTGGAGGCGGCGCCACAGGCCCAGGCAGCGCGGAGCGGCGGAGCAGAGTCCCGGCCCGGCCTCGACGTCGTCCAGTCGTTTTCGCCCGGGCAACGGGCGCGCGACCGACGGGCTTGGCGAAACAAACGTCGGAAGGGCCAGGCACCGTGGGCAGCGGCGTAAAGGCGCTTGGAGGAGTTCCTTCGTCCCGCTCCCCGGGGCGCATCGGACGGAGAGGCAAAAAATGGGGGTGCTTGGCCGTTTTCGTGCATGGCGAGATGGGCAACGAAAGCAGGTGCTAGTAGTACAGTAGTGGAGGTGGCACAGTGTTCAATGGCCTTCGGAATTAGGATCCCAGTCATCTGACCTGCACTGCACTGTACCTGCCCTATCCGAATCTTGCTCAGGCCGGGGGGCTTTGGAATGGGGCCGGCAAGAGACAGAACGGCTCGCGATCGTACTACGTGACTACTACCCACATCTCTATGCAGCGTCTCAAAAGACGGAGTACATTGTACTACTACGGACCGTCTGGTTGGTTGGTTGGTTCAGCCGCACTCGAACATTCTTCAACTTCACCGGCTAGACTGCTAGAACAAACACGATTATTGTTGCTAGTAGAGGACTTACTGTGACTAATGTTTTACTATTGCTAATTAGAGGTTTCAACTGCTCCACGTTAATCCTATATGAGATGCTCTAGAAAAATAGATAAATTTTTAAAAATCTTCACAAAAAGTAGAAACATCCGGCCATCAAACCAGCTGCCTCTAACAATGACAAGCATTGGATCTATTATAATTTTTAAAATTACATTATAAAGACACCATAAAAGTAACCTCTAAACGTAGATATAATTTACCTACCACTGTCATTATAGAATTTAATTAGACACATTATATCATATAGAAAAGCGTCCCACGGAAAATTTTATTATAAAAATTTATACCACATTAAAAAAATGTCCCACGGAAGAAACCTATTGTGGCCGGTACGTACTGTTAGCCTATCTCACGCCCGTATAGAACATTCTTCAACTTCACCGGCTAGACTGCTAGAACACGCACGATTATTGTTGCTAGTATAATCAAGATCGATCAGAAGGTCTGCCGTGCCCAGGGATTTGAATCTGCAACTGCAAGTCGGCTCCGTTCTCCAAGCCGGTCGTGATGATGATCGTTCTGGGATCGAAAGGCTGCTCGTGCCAACGCACAAGAAGGCTGCGTGGTCCGTACACAAGCGACGAGCTCGATGCGCCTCTTTGACCGGCTTCCTTCCGCGCGGGATGCGTGTGCACGGAAGCAAAGCGCACCACCACACACGGCTATAAACAAACAGCATCGTGTGCCTGCGGACCGTGCTGGTTGCCCCCCTCGCCTCGCCTGCAACAAAATTCGCGCCGGAAGACAGAAGGCGGCGGCTCCGGCAGCCAACACGAAACACCTTTGCTGCTCCCAGCTCTCCCTGACGCTGTCGTGGGAATCTCTTTTCTTTGCGAGAGATGCGATGCGCCTTGGGATCAGGGAACTAGTAAACACTACTACTACAGCATTGCTGGACTGGTACGTCGGACATAGCTGCGGAATTAACTAGCTCCGCAAGGTTTTGTTTAGTTTCTTAAATTCATCCCTAAATTTTACTATGTAGAATTCCTATTCTCTATCACATTAAAATACCGGTAAATATATAGAGTATTAAATATAGATGAAATCAAAAACTAATTATACAGTTTTGTTATACTTTATGAAACAAATATTATTAATCAATGTTTGGACAATTATTACTAAATAAAAACAAAACTGCTATGTGCATGGTACTGTTCCTTTTCCCGAATCCGCAGGCCGATTCGGCCAACTCAACAAGGCCCAAGTGTTTTGAATAGATTCTTTGCTGGATCGACTCTGCCCCTGCGGTCGTAGCCGTTTGCATCAGCTGGCTTTTGCTTCTTTTTGATCCTCAGCTCTAAATAACCGAGCAAACTAAAGACAGCGCGGGGTTGTCGCCAAATGATTGCCTTTACACCGGTGGATTACCGCCGTGCCCCGGCAAAACATGTGGAGGTGGAACGCAAAGGCATCATGGCGAGACCGTGTCACAACAATGGCGTGTCGTTTGCAGCAGGCCGGCACACACCGGCCGGCCATGTACTAGTAAATAGTAATGTTGTTATGCTTTGTCCAAGCAGCAAGCCAGCTAGCTTGTTAGCGGTGGTCAAGCAAGCAACCTACCCATGTCATCCGAAAGAGCAACCAAAGGTCTGTCTGTGACCTCAGGATGCCGTGGGCCGTGGCACGTAGCAGATAGCCCTCCTTCCTGATTCACCACCGCTGATGCTCCTATTTCTGAACGACCAAAAACATAGCCCTGTTCACGGTTCAGTGATCATGCTATTGTGTCCATGCTGTGTCTGTCCCCTCGGCCATTCGTGGATGCAGCGCCAGCAGCCGGCAGGGGCAAGTAACGATGCCCGTCCCTCGATGCTATGGCAAACCCCAACCTGCTTTCTTTTTGGTGCGTGTCTGTTCTCATTCTCAAGAAACTATCATACAGCCACCGCAACCTCATCAACCGCGCGCTTTAGTTTTTGCCCTTTTGCTTTTGCTGCGCTCGGGGCCTAACGCTACCATGCCAACGCTTCTTTTCTCAAAGCCCCTCTCGAGGGGCTATGCAGATGGAACTTGATCGAGTAGTGCGCCATGCCGTATGGCCAAAGGCAGCGTTTTTATGCCCCCCATCTGAAACTTTCAAATGAGAAAGGGAGCAAGCGGTCCGATCGTCGTTCTTACCATTTTTATACCTTGGCGTCTGACTGTATGTAATGCTACAGATTTAATTCGAGGATTCATAAATTCTATTGAAGTTAGAATTAAATACTTGATGTATGTGACACCATACCCCAACTAGAGAAAGAGTGAAGGCTCAACATGCTACACTACCAATCCGGCAATCCGTGCTACTACATACTGTAGTAATTTTGAGGCAGGTGTTACAAGTATTTCATAAGAAGATGTGAAGCTGACAGCTGATCAAAGTCTCTTATATTTGCTCTGCAGTTTTTTTAAGATTTAAAGGGCAAGATCGCCCCGGTCTTTCGCACTGCCAAGACATAAAGGTTTCATCGATTAACAGCATTCAGGTGGGCTACACCTTTCAAAGTAACAGAACTCGCTCCAAGATAACCTCTCATAACAAAAACAAAGGAACCTGACCAAGTAAGAACGCCAGGAATCTAGCCAAAAGATAGAACACAACATTATTTTTTTGCTCTGTAGTTTGTTCATAGGTTACTTAGGATTCATAGTAGCATATATGCTTGGTAATCTATGAACAATTGTTGATGGCAGTCAGAGTTTACAGACTCGATAGCCATATTATAATGATTTTCATTTTAAAAGGAGTGTTTGGTTGTTAGTTACCTTTTGCCACGTTTAATGTTAGGCATGTTTAGCTAACCTTAGATGATTTTTTGGGCGTGTTTGAATCCCATTAACACTAAAAAATAGTTCGTTAATAACTAATAGTTGCTATTTTTCAGCAAAAGTCTATTTGAATCCGCCTGCTATTAGATAGTTGAACAGCGAGTCAAAGGTTTATAAAACAATTAACAATGCCAAAACAAAAAATAGTTCGTTAATAACTAATAGTTGCTATTTTTCAGCAAAAGTCTATTTGAATCCGCCTGCTATTAGATAGTTGAACAGCGAGTCAAAGGTTTATAAAACAATTAACAATGCCAAAACAGCTAATGAGAATAATAGTTAGAGACTCTCTAGCTAATAATTACCAGCTTTATTTGAGTCTATTAATACTAATTTTCTCTGTTATTTATAACTACAGACCCAAACATGTTTTAAGTTCCCACAGCAAAGTGTGCATGATTTGCCCACCAACAAGGCAACAACTCGAAAAGTATGAAAACTTTATCTTAGACTTACTAAGACGTGACAAACATTTTGGACATGCAAAACGGTAGGAACCCAACATGCATAGAGACCGAGAGAGGAATCTCCCGTGGTCCCATTGGAGCCAGAGATTCTGACCTCCAATTTCCGTTTATGGCAGCAGTACTACTAGTCACATCATTCTGCTTTAACACTGGGGACGCTGTACATCGAAACAACTGATGGCTGCCTGGCTGGCTGGCGATTCATGCCTCCACGCGAACCTGAGGCTGTGGAGCAGACAGTAGTACCCATCACTCACGCGTGCAGCTTGATGTGCTAACGGATTGCCACCAAATCGGCCCAAATTTCTTCTCTGATGATCAAAATCGTCTTGATCAGTCGTTACGTGTGCACCGCTGGGAGTTAATGCGCCCAGAGAGTAGAGACCTTGGTACCACTGCAGTCTGCAGACGACGACGAGATCGGACGGGCACGGGAACAGTGGGCAGCAGCACGCTTACCATTTCTGGGCGGCACCCCCCACCCACACACGGCGTTCGCATGATGGGACGCCGAGCAACGCCTCCTCATGATCGCTCCAACGTCCGAGATGATGCGACCTACCGCCTAGCGTGGCGCACCGAGCCATTGTTCGGGACCGTGAAGTGAGCCCATCATCCGCACGTCGACGGCACCGCACCGGACGAGCCCGCCGCCGCCCTGCCACGCACCGCCGCGCCGCGCAGAACAGCTCGCAGCCGCAAAGCAACCCGTCTAGCGGGGCCCTGCCCCGCTTGGCGCGGCGGAACCGTCCGGCCACCCACAGTGCCCTAGGCTGCCGCCACGCAAGCAGGAAGAAGAAGAAGCATCGGTGGCTCGGCACGGCAGTCCGGCGCACTGCTCCAATCCGGTCCCGGCGGTCCCCCGGCGCGGGCGATACGGACGGCCCCCGATCGCGTGGGGCCCGCCGCCCCCTGCACCTGCAGCGCCCCATGTATAAATACGCGGAGACAGGGTTCGGTCGCGCGCGTGCTCTCGCTCGATTTCGGGGGCGCGGGCGGATCAGACGGCGGGGAGCGAATCCGGGGGCCCAGTTCCCGCACACCTGCCTGCGAGGCAGGCTTCTGCCTCCCCTTCCACCACTCCTCCATCTCCACCACCACCTCCTTCTCCCCCTCCCCTGCGCCGCCCGCTGCTGCTGATCTCGCGAGCAAGAAAAAAACAAGGGGAAGAAATCTTCTCCCTCCCCCGTGCTGTTGCCGTTTGTTTGGCCTCGACCGCGGACCGCCGCTACCATCCAAAAGCCGGGCAGAGGCCCCGGTGTCGTCGCCCACGCCCCAGCGGGATCTTGCTGCTCCACCGCCGCCTCCTGGGATCCTCCATTCAACTTCGCGCCTGCTACAGATATTTGACCCGTGAGGCGGCGGCGGCGGCCATCCAACCCGGGAGAGGAAGAGCAGGGAAGGTAATGGGGATCTTGTTCTTGCAATATAGCATTGGGGCCTCGTTGGCTCTGCTTCTCGCTACTCGTTTCTTAGAACATAGCTATTGTTTTTTTTGTGTGTGTCTTTATCTCTGCGCTGCTCCGTTGGGTGTGATATGATGTTGATCATCAAGATCTCCGACCCTTTCTTGGGTCCATCTGGTCCGGGGGGCCGCGCAGGGCAATCACCATTGTTTCCCGCTGTTACCTTTTGCTCTGGCGTGGACACCCTTGCCCGGCAATGAGTACTCGCTCGCTTGCTCCTTTATCGACACAGTTCAGGATTGCTTGTTAATCTGCGCACCACCTCACATGTAGTAGCCGCCGGTTTGCTTCATATATAAATCGGTCCTCTCTTTTTTTTGGCAGGTGTTCTTCACTTGAGCTCAGCTCATCGTCAGAGGCAGGCAGGCCAGCAGTAAGCAGATTCCAGTACTGTTGCTGCGGCGCAAGGAGCATTGTCGTGGGCGTGGCTGGCCAATTCGCGCTTGCTAACCAGTAAGTTAACTGTGCCTAGCTTTGGCATCAACCACTGCCATTATTGGTTGCTTAACTGTAGTCGCTTTTACTTCCCCGCAAATTACAGGTGTTTAGTGCGGTTGTTAATCTCTGAGTAGCATGTTTCTTGGGGACATTTGGCTGATACTACTACAGAGAGGTTGCATTTGTGTTTGCCAATAGTGGGGCACCCCTCGCAGTCACTGAACAAAAACAATTGCTGTGGGCCCTTGCCCCTGCCTAAAAGCGCCTATTTATTTATGGAGGCAGTATGTACATCCTTGTCGTTTCTGCTCTTCTTAAGCAGCTTCTTCTCAATGCAAACAAACAAAGGGCTTTCAAAGCGCAAGGACCCCACTTACGGGAGTACTACCACAGTAGAGCCTCGTTTAGTTGCTTTTTAAGCATGAAAATTACAGTATCATTTTATTTGTATTTTATAAATATTATCTAAGCATAACCTAACCAGGCTTAAATAATTGCCTCGTAATCTATAACTAATCTATATAATTAGTTATTTATTTTACTAATATTTAATGCCTCATGCATACTTATTTAATGTTTCATGCATACGATACAACATTAGAATGAAATTTCTAACTTTTTTTTTTGATAGAACTAAACAATGCCTAGGCTTAGTTGGCTCCAAGTGTTTGTCAACCCGCTAGGTGATGCTACTGACAGCCACCGTTAGCCATTTGTTGCTGTTCCTACTCTTGCATGCACTTCACTCGCTCTGGGCCCTGCTGCTGGGCTTCTGGCTTGTGGTTTCAGATCGAGTGATGATACACTTCGTAGAGAGATCTACTCGTATCTATCAGAAGTTGAGAACCTTCTTGTTCTTGGCCACGAGTGAAGTCGGCATCATGCTCTTTCTCTACCGGTGCAGGAGTCCAGCAGCCAGCTTTGCTGTGATACTGCCACCTGCATGTGCCACGCCCACACATCGATCAATCCGTCTATCCTTCTGTTTTGCCGTAGCTTCTCTGTTTTTTTCTTTTAAAAACAATGGCCGTAGCTGCTTCTCTGTGCCCGTAGTATAAAGCGGCCTTCGCCACGCCGCATTGACTTCGTTTCCTTTGATGCATAGTGCCCCTACTCCCTAGCTTAGGGCGAGCTCGGTTCAGTGGAACAAGCATGCACTGCATGTCGTAGCTAGTAGTAGCTTAGCTAGAGACAGTGGCATGCCTGGCCTGCGACATGCATAGCAATGGCATGGAGCTCTGAGCTCTACGGCCCGGCGCGTGCACGCAAACACGGGCCGCGGGGCCGGTCGGGTCTGGTCCGCTTGCCCGCACGCGTGGGCTCTAGTGTCGTCACTGTATACCTGTTTCGCTGTTGCCGGCCGTGCAGCTGGCGGTGCAGGTTCTTGATGGCGAGGAGTGGTTGCGAACCGGCCGCTGGCCGTGGCGTGCATGCGTTGCAACGGAACGGACCACGGACGGCGCCGGCGTCACGCTGGTCCTCTGAAATTCATAGCCTGCCCCTTCCCCGGGCGTTGAAGCTTGTGTTGGGTTTTGTTCTGACTTGTCTGATGATCTTTTAGGTATGCTTGCTTGCTCGCATGACCGATGAGTTTGCTCTGTTGCAGGCGCACGTGCATACTGTTCCATTCCGCTTCCACCGGCGGTCGACGCGAGGACTGCTCTTGCTCTGCGGCGGCGGCGGCGGCAAAGGGTTTTCAAAAATGCTGGCGTGCATCGCCTGCTCGGCCAAGGACGGCGGGGATCAGGACGGCCACCGCGCCGCCACGCCGCACGGGAGGGACGCCGGCAAGTCCCTCACCTCCCAGGTCGAGTACCCCCAACCTACCCTCACAGCATCTGCATGACTGCATGCACGCTCCCCCGTACTACGTGGATCATGGATGTGACGGCGGCGGATACGCCTGCTAGCACTGGCCGGCGAGGAATGGGCGGGCGCCGGACCGCGGGGTTCCCGGCTGTCCTGCTCGCTCTCGGCCGTGGCCGTTAGTAGTAGTACCATGCGACGCATTGATCCGTGGATTCAATGCGCTGCGCAGGTCATCGTCTCCCCCCATAATTTTCGTACGGCGTACTTGGGGGCAGCTGTTGCTTCTTTCTTGTCCGGCTTCACGCTGTTGACGCCCGAACAGGGGCCGAGACAGGGAGCGCAGCTTTTCACTGTGTCGCAAAATACATTTTACCCGTACTAATTGCGATGCCAAGGTCGGCCGTGGCCGAGACAACAAGTACTTCTAATTGGGATGCTATCTGCTAGCTTAGGACTAGGAGGGAGTCGTAGTACTCCTCCTTGACGTAAAAATCCATTCTTGTTTGAGTTGGAATAGTACGGGGTGAGTGTGACGGTGAGATAACGTTTGAAAACGTCCCGTTGATATAAAGCTGGTCAAGAAGGCCCACAGTGGAATGTGACGGAGTGGGTACATGAGTAGAGGTGGTGAAGGCTGCTTTTGCTTGCATTTTATGGATCCCCACACCCAAGGTTTTGGAGTTTGGACTCTGTGCGCAATGTGATGTTGTGATTTGATTTTGTCACTTTTGTTCCCTCCATTCCGCTACTTTTTTTTTTTTTTGCTTTTTGCACTTGCTAGATGCTTCTGTACCATTCAATCTGTCCTCTAGCTCCAGCTCCAAGCAAAGCTGATCCTGGATTTGCTAGTAGCAGTACTACTCTGCATGATATTTTATCCTCTCGGCTCTCGCTCCTTTTCCTTTGTTCTGCTGCCAAAGATGCGATCGTCTCGTTGTGGAAGCTGGAAAGACGTTCTTTGGTTGATTTAACCTGAGCTTTTAATCTCTCTCGTCAAAGAATGTTTCATCTGGTCCTTTACCAGTCTCACACCAAAATAAATAAAAAGAAAAAAAATGTTTGCAGCCACACTGTTGTGGTCCTGTACTTGTGCTGGCTTGGGGGGCCTAGCCTAGGGCCAGGCTGGGCCTGCACCCTCTCTGCCTGTTGCATCCTCATGCTCGAAGTCACGAACAAGGCTGATGAGCATGATGCTTTTGCCTGTTGCATCTCTAGGACTCGAGTACTACTACCCTTGTTTAGCTCCCCCCGCATGAGCATGATGCTTTTTCCTTTGCTGTGCTTTAAGGCAAGGTACAAATGTATCCGCGCACAGCACACACCAACACATGCACTCGTCGTAGATCGTCCGTCCCCTGCCTCTGGGTGTTATTATGCGCAGCACCACCGACTGCTTTGCTGGTGCTTTGTGCAATTGGACCTTGCTTCAGACGAAAGATGTGCTGGTTTAGCGGGGTGTGCGCTTGACTTCTGTAGCCTTCGCCTAAGTCATCTCGTCTCATCTCATCTAACCCCTAAAGCCTCAAGTGCCTTGTGTCTGCTATCGCTAATCTTAACCCTGACCAGAGTGGAATCCATCATTAACCATCTGTTGTTATCATTGACGCTTTACTTAAATACTGAATTCTCGCTTACGCTTGATTGTCTGTCAAGGTGTGCTGCTCTCCTATGCCTGTTTGGAAAGAAACGTGCCTACGGCCTACACAGTCCGAATTAAATACAGAGATTGTTACTGTTCCAAGATTTGTTACACAACAGTGATAGGTTGTTCAAGAATGTAATCTGAGAAATTAGAAGCGAACTACTCCATGCTAATTCATACGAAAAATAAATATCAGTTGCCATGTCATGCCATCATCTGACAAAGGAAGCCTTCCGCAAATGTGCTTTCAGCTCAAGGACATGGTGCTCAAGTTCTCCGGCTCCGGCAGGCAGTACAAGGCCGCGGCGAGCCCGTCGTCGTTCAGGGGCAACCGCTTCCACCGCAACAGTCGCCTTGCCGCGTACCCGGGCGTCATTGACGACTCGGGCTTCACGTCGGACGGGGCCTCCGAGGGTTACAGTAGTTACATGAGGACGAGGACGGACGCGAGAACCATGCCGGCCCCTCCGCCGTGGGACGCGGCGGCCAAGGTCGCCCGTGGCTTCCCGCAGCACGTCAGGAGCCCGAGCGCCAGCTGGATACCGAGCATCGGGGAGGGGGACGAGGAGGAAGAGGAGGAGGATGACGAGGTCGTCGTCCTGGAGGAGGAACGCGTGCCCCGGGAGTGGACGGCCCAGGTGGAGCCCGGCGTGCAGATCACCTTCGTCTCCATCCCCGGCGGCGCCGGCAACGACCTCAAGCGAATCCGCTTCAGGTGCCTTTCAGTCTATCACAAACAGCTAGCTTTCCGCGCGATTGCTTGACCAAGTGCGTGATCAGCTAACGGAGCATGGGACGTGTGTGTGTGCAGCCGCGACATGTTCAACAAGTGGGAGGCGCAGCGGTGGTGGGGGGAGAACTACGACCGCGTGGTGGAGCTCTACAACGTGCAGACGTTCAGCCGGCAGCAGGGCATCTCGACGCCGACGTCCTCCATCGACGACGCCACGCAGGTCCGTCGCCCTCTCGACTGAAAACTGTGCTGTCGTCGTGGACCAGAACCAGACCACACTAACTGAAACTGTGGGCATGCAGAGAGACTCGTCGTTCTACTCCCGCGCCGGCTCGACGAGGGAGAGCCCGGTGATCCTGCCGCCAACGGCAGCGGTGGGCAGGGAGCAGCCGTTCGTCCGCGCCACGTCGTGCAGGGCCATGGCGGCGGCGGCTTCGACGGCCCGAGCCGGGTGCAACCCATCGTCCAGTGCCGTGCCGGACCCGTCGGACCACGTGTGGGCGCACCACTTCAACCTGCTCAACTCCGCGCCGGCGCCGGCTGCTCCGCACCTGGACCCGTCGCGCCCCACCACGTCGTCCCTGGACGAGGCGTCCGTGTCCGTGAGCAACGCGAGCGACCTGGAGGCCACGGAGTGGGTGGAGCAGGACGAGCCCGGCGTATCCATCACCATCCGCGAGTTCGGCGACGGCACACGCGAGCTCCGCCGCGTCCGCTTCAGGCAAGTCAATGGCCACTAGCTAATCAATTCTCCCGATGCAAGATTCATCATCGGACATCTAATCGTGTTATGCTAATGCGATGTGTGAACTCGCGTTCTTGTGTGCAGCCGGGAGAGGTTCGGCGAGGATAGGGCCAAGGTGTGGTGGGAGCAGAACAGAGACCGAATACACGCGCAGTACCTGTGACGTCGGAGCTTAGCTATAGCTCCTGGATGTGCAGTGCAGTGCCCCGCCTTTGGATGGAGGAAGCCAAACCACCAATCCATGGACAATAGTAGAGTACTGTAGGGCTGAGTGATACTACTATCTGCTAGTGCTAGTTTTTACAGGGTGAACAGAGAGGTGAAAGAGGTCCACGGAGTCTGTGTAAAACATGTTTGCTACGTACTACTGATCAGGGTTTTGTGTGTTGATGACTAATGTATTTGTTTCTTCCTGGTGATGAACTAATATTGTATTGTGTTGACCATCAGATTAACTGCGCTCACATTTTTCTATGCGCGGCCACAGATCATGTACAAGAGACCCGTTTGGCATATATAAATCGGTTTGCCCATTTTGGAGAAAATTCACTCTGCAATGACAACAGAAAGCAATATAAAAATTATGTCCAGTTTCACGTTTTTGAGTATTTCACAAGTCGTGTGCGATAAGGACGACGCGTTTGGCATAGTTTACATGAAGTACGTCAAATTGACACTTTTACTGCGTCCTCACTTGTGCGCTGTACTGTACATTCAAACCCCCTTGATGGGCTCAAGCATTTACAGGCTATTAGTGCGGACAGTTTGTGACAGAAAGATTGGTGCAAGACAAACCAAATCAAATTAATAGCACAATCATGTTTATTAAAACTTTGGGGGCGAGCTTGATGCAGGCAACAAGCAGATCAGCGGCCCGGAAGAGGGGATGGCTTGGTGCAGGCTCCAGCACTTCACAAAGGAATTTGCAAATCCATTCTAAGACGTCTCGATGCAGCAAAACTGTGGCATGGCAAATCCGCACTAACCATACGCTCCAGCTATCCTCTTCGGCACACTGGTTTCTGCACACTGTATACTATACCCGTCCTGCAGCTGATCGAAATTTCACTCTGCATACCCTCATTTAGCTGACCAATTTTCTTGTCAGCCTCTTTGCTGGAGGGATATCATCAGACTTCCCAATAAAGTCGGACTTGCCATGTCCGGCCTTCATCATGGGGGCAGCAGGCTTCAAAGTGCTTCGTGTTCTAGAGGTCACAGACATTTGGGATAGCTTCTCCGTAATCGATGAGACCTTTTGTATGGCTCCTCGGCCAGTTTCAGGCAAGCTGCGTGAATGTCTAAGTACAGGATTCCCTACAATTCCAAGAAAACAATTATCTAAAAATCAAAACCAAAAATTTCATGCAAGGAGATGGGCAATGCAACCCTATACAGTAAACTTACCTAGGCTATTCCGAGCTGGTACTCGATTTGTAGTTAGTTTATTGCTATTCTCGGTTGGTTTTGTATTCTTCTGTGATGACTGACGATCCAAGTGAAGTTTTCTTTGTACACCTGTAATGTTGGTAACAAAATAGACAATTAAACTAAATCCCTGTAAATCTTGCTTGCTCCAGCCCAATTAAACAGATAAGAAACATACCAGTCTTAGATAAACTGTTTAATTTTGTGGATGCATTGCTATGAGATTTCATCGTTGACAGAGTTCCAGTTGAGAATCTTCTAGCGACACTGTTCTCCGAAACTCCTTTTGCTCCAACTAAAACAAATGAACCAAGCACATATAAAACAACAATATCCTAAATGAATTAGGTGCAAAGCAAAATACTAGTCTGTTAACTAACCACATGGAGGTGTTTTAGGAGCTCTTGGACGGACAGGAAGTGGAACACATGTACAACCCTAAAAGTTGGCAACGGGAAAACTGGTTATAATCCTGAGACAATAACTGAACCTTGTCAATAAAAATAGAGTACAAAGAATAACCTGAAAGAAGGTATGCTGGAGGACTTCTGTGGCCTTTGGTCTCTTGCTAGGATCCCATGAACATAGTGACTGCAAGACATGCAGAAATTTAAATTATCAAGTAATGCAATGACTGATTGGTATATCATCTAAGATAATACTATAATTGAATAACTTACTGAGATGAGGTCAATTGCCTCGCTACTAGCTGTTGTCATCACCTCGGACAGTTGACTGCCTTTGATCTGCATGTGGATAGAATGCACAAACATAACCGGTCATTCAACATGTATTCACATCCACAATGAGGGGGCAAAAGGTAGCACAATCCGTCCTTTTTAATATGTCCAACTATGGTAATCAAGAAAGAGACTACGGGGATTTTGGCAACAAGCACAACAGTAATAGGATTAGAATGACTGTAGCAGAATGCATGACTTGAGAAAAACTTGGCACAAACAGATTCTAACATTTTAGGACGAATTAAATGACGTGTCTGGTGTACTGTTTCCTCTGTTGCAACAAACAAGTTCCTAAAAGAAAGTATCAAGAAAATCATGATGATACTCCCTCCACTGAAGAAAAAACATTGTTTTGGACACAAAGTGCCTTAAACATAATCTTAATCACTTAATGCAAAATAATTTTAAACCTAACAAAAAATAAAAATGTTCAGGAAATATTTGTTCTCAAATAAAATACCCTACTTTTACAAATAAAGAACTACAACTAATTTGAGATAAAAAAAACTTGACCTGCGGGGGTAAGACAGCCCCCGGGCATTGTGCGATAGAGAAGACTTCTCACGCAAGTCAAGAAAATCCCCGAACCCCTGCCCCCATCCATACACAGCGGCACCGTAGCCCATGTGAGACGACCACGACCAGGGCCGGGCCTTAGACCTGTGCTTTGGCCGTGGGACAGACGAGGGGATTTTTTTAACCACAGCCTGAAAATCCGCTCCCATGGGGAGTCGAACTCAGGACCTGTGGAGTGCCGCTTGAGTGACTTAGCCAGTTGGACTAAGCACCCTTTGGCACTAATTTGAGATAGCACCATAGAAACTGAGGCATGTTGTAGTTTTCTGGTATTTGATCTACTTTTATTAGATCCAAATACACTGGCTGCATAATTCTAGGTTAACAACATGTTTCTTTTAAAAACTTTGAGGCGGTACCAAAGAGAAAATAAACTAGTGAATATTGACCTGTGGGAACTGATACTTCATTGCTTCTGCAAGAGACAATCCTTGAGACCAAGATTGCTCATCTGGACTACCAATAACATTGCATATCTTGTGAATCTCATCCGCTTCACTAAGTATTGAAATAAGAAAACAAGGGGTAAGAGACCAGCCATGATGAGACAAACGAAAAAATAGAGATTCTAATTATTTAATTGAAATGAGGGGCCCGCAACTAATCTATTCTAGAACCAAAGTGTTCAAGGTTGGACATTTAATTTGAGATATGTCAAGCATTAATGTGGCCAACAAGAAAGCAGCAAACAAATTGAGCAAGATTGGTGAGTGACAATCTTTAGCAGCATACACAGTCAACCATATTACCTGGTTCCAGGAAAGAGAGGATGGAGTGTCAACAGCTCAGCCATTATGGCACCCATTGCCCACATATCTATGAGATGGCAAGGTGAAAAAATTGTCAGATTACGAGTTGAGTTGGTCCATCCATGAATAGACAAACAATAAGCAAAAAGTAAGTTTTTATTTTTATTTTTCATACCAACTGCAGAATCATAAGCAGATGACTGGAGCAAGACTTCTGGTGCCCGATACCTAAGGCATTCAAACATAGGGATTAATAAAAGATAAGACTGATTCCTTTTATTTTGGTGTCTAGTTTGAAGGAGGGCAGTGCTAACCAGCGAGTTGACACATATTCTGTATATGGTGGCAATGATGAGACTTCCCTTGCAAGACCGAAGTCTGCTAGCTTTATGACATCTTTGCTAACCAACAGATTCTCTGCACAACCAAGGCATTATCAGTGAAATATGGTATACACATAAGTAAAACTGAGCTGCTGAGATGCAGTCATGTCATATACTCCCTCTAGTGCAAGAAAGTATCGTTTATGGGTGGCATGTGGTCAAAATAGCTAAATTGCAGCCATGAATTGACATTTTTGCACAAGATTAATCATTTTTTTTCAAAAGTAGTTTATGTGTACATTATTTTCAAAAATAGTTGGTACGTTTTAGGAACATCATGCAATGTTACACCAACATGCTTATCTTACAATGTGGGGAGTATCTTTCCTGAGGGAGGATATGTACAAGAAGTATGTGAGCTTATTAGACTACCTATATTGCAGTATTATATAGACTGGTAGTCAAAGTTCTGTCTCAGTAATGGAAAAGAACATCTGGGCGTTTTGATGACACCAACATGCTTATCTCACAATGTTTCAGTATTATATAGACTTGTTTTGGTGACTAAAGTAACCATTTTTTTTATATGTTAGAGAAACATCTCAACTGATTGTTGACAACACTGAGAACCTACCAGGTTTGAGGTCACGATGAAAATAGCCCCTCTGGTGCATGTAAGCAAGAGCCTGAAATATTTGAAAGCACCAGTTGCGGACTTCAGACTCCGGGAATGGCTTGACCCTATCTTTCATTAGTTGGTAGAGATTACACTCCTAGAAAAACATGGTTCAGATTCAAAAAGAGCACAACGATGGCACATTAGAATATTTGCTATCCGTAACATTTTTACCATGTATTCCATTATGAAGTATAATATATCATTTTCCCTTATAACCTCTTTGAGCTTCACAATGTTAGGATGATTCATGCGCCGCAAAGACTTCAATTAAATTAAAAAAGAAATGTCAGGTGAAAGAACATAACTGGGAATGATAAAAGGAACATTACTGGTCTAAAATACCTTTACTTCACGCAGACTCATACATTCCTCAAAAGAATAATACTTCTTCTTCATTTTCTTAACAGCAACCTACATTAAAGCATTGGCAAATTCTCATGTTATTGTCATTTGATTAATTGTAACAGAGTTCACAGTAAAAATGTTTACAGAGAAATTTTATCTTCAGATACATACAACTTCACCATTCTGTTTATTTATAGCACGCCATACACTCCCAAAAGTCCCATCGCCAACTTCCTTAATCAACTTGAATCTGCAAAGACGTGTTGTAAGACAAAAATAACCTAAAATAGAGAATCTGTGGAACTAAGAATAAAAGCAGCCTAAAATAGCCAGTCAATATAAAAGTTACCTATCCATTGTTGTGGTATCCGAGCTGCCTTGTGCAAGTTTTCCCCTACAGAATAACCAAGTCCAGAGAAATATGAACAGCCAACACAGGCAAGTGTTTGCCAAGTTCTAGCCGATCAATCTCTTGCCTGCAATTAGCAAATAAGATAAGGTCTGCAATTAATTGACAGTCCCAGAGCAAAGAAAAAAGATGATCCATAAAGCTGATGTGGTTTGAAAAAAAATAACAACTACCTCAGTATGTAGGATTCTGTTCCACTACAAGCCCACTGCAAACATAGCATGAAGTTGCAAAGTGTAGCAAGAATGAGCCTTGAGAAGGAAATCATGCATATACAATAAACAAAACAAAGGAAGACCAACGTAGTGGAATTACATGTAGATGTCTGGCATAGACGGAAATATAATAACTTCAGGAAAATATCGCATCAGCCTGCTTGTTGTTGAGCATAGAGGAGCATATAACCACTATGTGTAGTTCACCAGAGAGGAGAGATGGGTGTTCCCACGAGCTAAGACACACCGATCAAGAGTTTCTTTCGAAAAGAACTGCTTGCATTGAAGGAGATATGCCCGATAGATCACTTTTTCCATGTCTCAGATGAACGCTTCAAGCTCCCAAATTCACTGCTCCTGCAATCTAGTCAACAGTTTTGAGTCAGAAAGCAGACATTCTATATCATCGTGCCCTTGGGAAAACCAATACAATTGCATTTGCAGCTAAATTCGAGATGAACTAGAGTTATTATCAAGGTAGAGCGTCAGCACCACACAGCAGAGGTACATCCAGGTTTCTATTCTATGAGTTGCAATAACAATTTCATGAAAATCATGATATACTCCAAACAGAAACATATACAATGGTCTATTATGCAATTAGGGGGCAGCAACAACTATCTTGCAAAGACAAACAAGCACAAACAGCCACCCCCGGACAGGAAACTGATAGCATTAGGCTGTAACTGATATAGAGCAAACAACCTGCATTGGCCTTCAAACGCAATTTACACCTTCTCCGCAACAAAACAAAACATAACAAAAACAAAAACAAATTTTCTCCGCGACAAAACAAAACAAAAACAAATTTTATCATCCAAGCAGAATTCAGGAAAAAAAAGAGGCCTCATCCTTTTACCATCTCGGATGAGGGGGAGAAAAGGACCTTTTTCCAACATAATACAAACCAAGCCAATGAAACAGATCCAAACCACCGTACCACAAAACACAGCATCACGCAAGAGGCATTACAGCGCACCAACCCGCCGCCCAGATCCGGCGTCCGGTGCACAGATCCAGGGCCAAATCCCACCCAGCAAGCAAAAAAAAAAAACACAGAGAGAAGCGAGCAAGCCTCCGCAGAGACAGGGCGCACAGAAAAGCGTAGAGGCGGGCGGCGACACAGGAATCGATTCCACACCTTACCCTGCGGGCGAGGACAGAGCATAGGGTGGTGTCGTCGCCTCCCGGCTCCCCCACGTGGTCGCAGCGTGCCCTGCCTCCCTGTGCTCGCGCGCGCGGACCCGGGGCGGGAGGAAGGAAGTAAGCGAGCCGCACCGGCACCGGCACCGTCACCGGCGGCGGCTGGCGGCGCGTGTGGGACGGGAAGGAGGAAGGGGGCAGCGGCGGGGCCTTCCGGATTCTACCCGCGTCGCGCTCCGTTACTTTTTATAACCATGGCCAGGCCACCGCAGCACAGCACCACACCGCCTCCTCCTCCTCTCCTCGCGTCCGACGCCTCTCGCGCTCCGCCCCCGCCTTGGCCTCGCCTGCCTCTGCCTGCCTGTCTGGCTGCCGCTCGCGGCGTCTCCCCCTTTTTTGCCCGCTTTTTACTCGGTTTTTTTGAGCTCGCCCCGCCGGACGCCAAAGCGCAGCTCGCCTTTCACCCTCCTCCCACTCCTCTTCTTTTTTTCTACTACGGAGCCGCCTGCTATTGGCAACTTGGCATCAGGGCGATTGCTCGGGGAGAGGGGGTTGGCATCGATGCCGGCTGGCATGAGATCGCGCTCGCGCCGGGCTTAATGCATTGTTAATGACGATTTGGAGCGAGATGATGGGCCACTTATCCCCGGGTGGACTTTTTCGGCACGATGGCGACGCCTCTGTTCGCTAGTGAAGATGCCTGCCACCTGCGACGATGCGTCATACTGTATGCAAAACTGTATCCGCTCTGCTCGACCTCGATTTCTATCATAGATAAAGAACTCTGGTGAATGGTGACAATGTCTAATTCCGATGAACTCAGAGCTGTTGTTTATTCCAAAATCTCTCGTCCAAGACTCTAACCACGGGAATGATCACGGGTATCCCGTTATCGCTACTTTCTTTACGGTCTTGCCGGTATTTCCACTGGGATCATTCCGTCGGTCGGTCCTGCGTCGGATAGTGACGGACCTCGATGGTCCTAGCCGACCAACCTAGCTACCTGCCGCCGTTAGGTTTGGGATTCGCAGCTGCTCGGCACAGCCGCACAGAGATGATCCGGCCATCCGGGTGCTCACGGCTCACGAGCCACAAGACCCAAACACCACAGACAGCACCAACTTTGCCGTGCCCGCAGCATCTCTACATTCCGTGCCATCGACAGCACGCACAGTACGGTCGCCGCTGCTTGGCGGGAGTGTGTAATGGCGGTGGATTGGTCCCGACGCAAGCACAAGCAAGCTGACACGGATCCCTGCTCCCGGTTGGTAGCCCGTCGCCATTGCTGGCCCGGTGGGCTGGCTAATCCATCCTGATATGCTCTGCTCTGCTCTGCTCCAACGGACAAGTCGGTCCGATTTAATTGCACAAGAATTTCAGGTATAGTCCTATATAAAAACTGTTTCTGCTATTATTGAGCGAGTTCTGTTAGAGTTAGCTCTCTATTCTCTGCGGATTTCTTGTGTTCTAGTGGAAGAACAGGTAGTAGTACAATGATTTTGCTTGATCATGTGGGTGCCTCTGCCTGCCTTAACTGGTGAGGAAATGATTTTTCCGATCCCTTGCCTGACTTAGCAAAAACGCTCAACTTCTCCTAAAAATTGAATCATGCACCCTGGACTCTGGAACTGATGACACCCAGCTGCACCGCAAATCCATTCCCATAATTCAAGCTTCGTCCAGACTCCAGCCTGCTGCCTGCAAGTTGAAGCGCTATACCTGGAGATGCTTTGCTTCTCGTTGTCCTCCATCCCTCCAGCAAATGCCTTTGACTCGTCGGATGCGACGGAGCAGAGGACTGCAGGAGAGCAGCGTGGTGCGGGTTTGCAAATGGACGGGGATGGCGCGGTCCATAAATCCAAGTATCCATCCAACTGCTCGCTCACGTGCTAGATCTGGCTACAGTGCCAGGAGCCCATGCAGGCACAGGCAACACAGAGTTACAGACACGGCAGACGAATGAGCCCTCGCGTCGCGCACATGCCAAGATGCTCTTGCTCTTCAGTCTCGCGCGGGCGTCTTGTGCTGTGCACTGCACCGAGGTGGGTCAGGGACCAGCAGCCCAGCGCGCACCACGAAACTGACCTGCCCTTGCTCGGAACCAACATATTCTGTTTGCTCATCTGTGCGCAACACTGCATCCCACCCGGCAAATCCACACAGCACGGACTTGGTCTTCCTATGGATTACTTTAAGTACCGGCGTACTACTGCCGAATCAATAGCAGGGGAAAATACTGCAAAAAAAAAATTGTCACCGGTCATGTGCGCCGCATTGCCGATTGCTCGCGACAAAGGCGAGCGCCCTGTTTTCCGTTTTTTTTTTTTTTACACTCCCTCCCTTGTGGCTGGTGGCAGCAGGCAGAGTGCACCATTGTTGCTTTCTCGCCGACGTGTACTGAGCATTTTGTTTTCTCTTAAGCGGCAAACGCGATGAACAGAACACAACAGCGTACCTCTCTTGCGTGTTTTGGGAAACGAAAAATAATATCCAGAAGTGCAAGGCTGTGCATAGCGTAGCTTTTGGGCCGTGCTTGACGCTGGGATCGCAAGAGAAGTGTGACCTGTTGCCACTTCTCGGCCATCCCAATCTCTCTGGTCTATGCTCGGTAGCCATCATCAGTACTTATATCCACACCGCACGGCGTTGCTCGCGAGAGGAAGAAGCATCGTCGTCCGGAGCTCATCAGGACATGGGCGACGACGTGCGGTCGGAGGTGCCGCTGGCCGTGCTGCGGGAACGCCAGGGCTCGACCTCGACGGGGACGACGCCACGGACGGCCGCCGCCGCTGGCGCCGGCGACACCGGACAACAAGATGTGAGCTCACTCGGCCTCCCGCGCTCCGCCCTTAACTCCATCAGTAGCTGTTTCTTGGTTGTATTATGCAGTACATGTTTGTATCGCTGGCGTTGATCGGCGGATGTGCAGTCGTCTGTGCTCTTTAGCCACGGAAGCCGGCACTCGGCAGGCGAACGGCTGGCACACGTGGGGCGCTTTGCTTCTCTGGTGTCCCCGTTCGCCAGCCTGGCTCGCCGCCGGACAATTCCATCTCCGTTGACCACCTCACCTTATCGCCGTCACTTCTGAGTTCAGTTCCGTTATTAGGAGAAGCTTCCGCCCGATACGGCCCCGTGAATTGATAAATGGGCCGTATGGTTAAGCCATCCAAAGCCCACATTTGGTCCAGTTTTGTCAGGTCCGTTTGTAGCGGCAACAAAATATTACGTGTACAGAGTAGCTGCTGAACCCAAGAGAGACAAAATATTTTGTTGCAGCTACAAGAGACTGATCGATGTTCCCCGCAAAACAAAGCAGAACAGACCGATCGATATAGAATGGCACGATGACTGGAGTGTGACCGCATCGCTAAACCACTCCTCCATCCGGTGCAGTTCTCGAGCCCCCGCGCTCTCCACAGCTAGCGTGCGATGGGAAACCCAAATTCTATCACAATCCAGCACGCAAGCTCATCGATGATCCGTGATTGTGAGTGCCCTAATCGAACTAGGCTAGAAATTTTTTTGCCAACTCATAACGGCCACCTTCATCTGATCAATATGCTTCTTAATTATCCCCATCTTTAAACAGGATCTTCCACTTCTGCATTAAGGATACATCAATGCAGAGCACATCAGTTGGAGAGTTAGGAATCTTTTTTTCTCTGGTCCACGTAGCCCAAGCAAAACCTGCAAAAACAAACATAATCTCTCTCTTGGACTCCACACCGCATTGACTGTCATCTATACAATCTGCCACTGAACAGTTGGGTTCCCTCACCAGCTTAAAGAGATTCTCGTAGATGCCTTAAGAATTATTCATATTACAGGGATAATAGGACAACTTAAGAGATATGTTGGAGCATCTCCTCGCTGGTTTCTACGTAGACCAAGAAACTGAACAGAGTTTGTAGCTATATCTATTTGCTTGAGATACTCTTATATTGTCATGGTCCACACTGCACGGCTTTGCTCGCTAGAGGAAGAAGCGTCGTCCGGAGCTAAGGTCCTAAGGACCATGGGCGAGAGCGACGCGCAGTTGGAGGTGCTGCTTGCTGTGCTCCAGGATCACCAGCAGGGATCGAAGGAGACGTCGCCTTAAACGCTTACGGTATCCTTGTGGCCTTAAACGCTTACGGTATCCTTGTGCTCGCCGCCGCCGATCAGTATGGCACACGGAACGGCGCGCCATCGTACCTCGCCGCTGAACAATTCAATTTCCGTTGACCCCTTACCTTATCTTCTCCAATGATTTTATTCTTCTTTTTTTTCCTGCTCATTTTATTTGATTTTTTTAGGGGTGTTCTAACACCTCAAGCCGGTCATGGCTATGGTCTACTCTACCGAGGAGTGGGCCTCGTCCTCGCGCCTCCCGCAGAAGCTGGCTCTGACACCGGACAACGCTTACGGTATCCTTGTGCTCACCACCACCGATCAGTATGGCACACGGAACGGCGCGCCATCGTGCCTCACCGCCGAACAATTCAATTTCCGGTGACCCCTTACCTTATCTTCTCCAATGGTTTTATTCTTCTTTTCTTTTTCTGCTCATTTTATTTGATTTTTAGGGGGTATTCTAACACCTCAGACTGGTCCATGGCTATGGTCCACTCTACCGAGTGGGCCTCGTCCTCGCTTCGTTCAAAACGATTAATCGAATATTTTTTAGGGGTGTTCTAACACCTCAGGCTGATCCATGGCTATGGTCCACTCTACCGAGGAGTGGGCCTCGTCCTCGCTTCGTTCAAAATGGTTTATCGAAGGTTATTACGCGTCCTTGCCCTGGGTCTATCGAGGAGTGAGCCTCGTCCTCGCTTCGTTCAAAACGGTTAACCGAAGGTTGTTACGCGTCCTTGGCTTGAGTTTTTAAGTTGGTTCACCCTGCTCTCAGTTTCTAGTTTGGTACTAAAGTCTGGCTGCTACTACTCGAGCTACATTGACCAAAAATTGGCCTGGCCCATCCATCTTGGCCCAACTGGCCCATTAGTGGGTTCTTAGATCCACCCACCTTTAAGGACTTGACGTCCTTGTCGAGGGCCAAACCAACCTACCCAAAAAAGAGAAACGTTCAGGATCGACTCTCTTGGCCACGTCCGTTTTACCAGCTCCTCAGCCCAATTTGCCATGCCCTCTACGGAGCCATGCGCAACCTGTCGGAGCTCCCGATCCATATGTCCGTGAAACTACGAGAGTTGACTCTGAATACCATTTCTAACACCCCAGGCCAGGTCCCATTAGTGGGTTCTCAGATCCACCCACCCTTAAGGACTCGACGTCCTCGTCGAGGGCCGAACCAACCTACCCAAACAGGAGAAACGTTCAGGATCGACTCTCTTGGCCACGTCCGCTTTACCAGCTCGTCGGTTCAATTTGCCATGCCCTCTACGGAGTCATGCGCAACCTGTCGGAGCTCCCGATCCATACGTCCGTGAAACCGCGAGAGTTGGCTCTGAATACCATTTCTAACACCCCAAGCCAGGTCCATGACTATGGTCCACTCTACCGAGGAGTGGGCCCCACCAACGTAAAAACCCGCTTGAACTTTCGTCCTCGCTTCGTTCAAAACGGTTAACCGAAGGTTATTACACGTCCTTGACCTGGGTTTTTAAGTTGGTTCACCCTGCTCTCAGTTTCTGGTAAGCTGCTGCTACTCGTGATCTACAGTAGTCGAGCTATAGTAACCAGAAATTGGCCTGGCCCATCCATCTTAGCCCAACTGACCCATTAGTGGGTTCTCAGAGGTGTCTTTTTCTATTTGATGGAAAGGGATTTGACTCTGTTCCTGGATTTGGATAAGCTTATTAGTAAGCTCGGTAAGGCTCAGTGAATTAATAAATGGGCCGTATAATAAGCAACCCAAGGCCTACATCCGGTCCAAATACGAGTGGCTTTTCGGTAATGGACTGGGCACTCATCCCTATGTGGCCGTCGTGATATTTCTCTCAAAAAAAAAAAAGGCCGTCGTGATTTCGTTACAGGTGTAGCCGCCGCAGGCTGCATGTCTCCGCAGCGACAGGTGTCACCAGCCGGCCGTTAGCACCGCGCTCGTTCTCGCGGCAAATCCGTTTCAGGCGAGCAATCCAAGCAGGGTCCTATGGCTGTTTGGATACTCCCGCTTGATCACGATCACAACAACTTCTGTAGCATCAGGAGACTGGGTGAAATCTAGTACGAACGTAGTATTATGAGAAAATAGATACTACATAGTACAGGTCCAACCCAAATAGCTGCTTCTTGTTCAGTTGGTGAATCATCTGTCTCGTTTTCCAATTTGTTACCAGTTTCGTGATCATACATGCATTGGCATTATTTGGTTTCTCATATGATTTCCATTATTTGGTTTCTCATATGATTTCCAGAGTTTCCCCCTGATACGATATGGAATCATCTGACGGATCAATCTGACTCTACGCAGAAGCTCGCCGCCCAGAATGCCGCACCGGCAGCCAGTACCGCTCCAATGGGCGAATGCGGCACGGAGTACAGGGGCCTCCCCGACGCCAATGGCGAGGACGCGGGGCCGGTGCCGGCGGCGGTCCGCAAGGTCTCCATCGTCCCGCTCGTTTTCCTCATCTTCTACGAGGTCTCCGGCGGGCCGTTCGGCATCGAGGACAGCGTGGGCGCGGCGGGGTCGCTCCTCGCGATCGTCGGCTTCCTAGCCCTGCCCGTCATCTGGAGCATCCCGGAAACGCTGATTACGGCTGAGCTGGGCACCATGCTCCCGGAGAACGGCGGCTACGTCGTGTGGGTCGCCTCGTCGCTCGGGCCCTACTGGGGTTTCCAGCAGGGGTGGGTGAAGTGGCTGAGCGGCGTCATCGACAACGCCCTGTACCCCGTCCTGTTCCTGGACTACCTCAAGTCCGCCGTGCCGGCGTTGGGCGGCGGCCCGCCGAGGGCGTTCGCGGTGCTCGGACTCACGGCGGTGCTGACGCTGCTCAACTAGAGGGGGCTCACCGTCGTCGGCTGGGTCGCCATATGCCTCGGGGTGTTCTCCATCCTGCCTTTCTTCGTCATGGGGCTCATCTCGCTGCCCAGGCTCCGGCCGGCCAGGTGGCGGGTGGTCGACCTCCACAACGTCGACTGGAACCTGTACCTCAACGCGCTATTCTGGAACCTCAACTACTGGGACTCCATCAGCACGCTGTCCGGCGAGGTGGACAACCCCGGCAAGACGCTGCCGAAGGCGCTCTTCTACGCGGTCATATCTTCGTGGTGGTGGGTTACCTCTACCCTCTCCTCGCCGGGACCGGCGCGGTGCCGCTGGACAGGGGCCAGTGGAGCGACGGCTACTTCTCGGACCTCGCCAAGCGCGTGGCTCATGTGGTGGGTGCAGGCGGCGGCGGCGCTGTCCAACATGGGCATGTTCGTGGCGGAGATGAGCAGCGACTCGTACCAGCTGCTGGGCATGGCGGAGCGCCGCATGCTGCCGGCCTTCTTCGCGCGGCGGTCGCGGCACGGGACGCCGCTGGTGCGCATCCTCTTGGCGTGCTGCTGCTCTCCTCGCTCAGCTTCCAGGAGATCGTGGCCGCCGAGAACTTCCTCTACTGCTTCGGCATGCTGCTCGAGTTCATCGCCTTCGTGCTGCTGCGCGTGCGCCGGCCCGATGCGCCGCGCCCGTACCGCGTCCCGCTCGGGACCGCCGGCTGCGTCGCGATGTTGGTGCCGCCCACGGCGCTCATCGTGGTGATGCTGGCGCTGTCGACGCTCAAGGTGGCGCTGGTGAGCCTGGGCGCCGTGGTCGTCGGGCTCGTGCTGCAGCCGGCCCTGAGGCTCGTTGAGAAGAAGGGGTTACTCCGGTTCGCCGTCAATTCGGACCTCCCGGACATCGGCGTGGGCCGTCCACCCGCCTCGGCCGAGCAGCCTCTGGCGCCGTAGCGAAACCAAGACAGATTTGGCATTCGCGACGCAAACATGTTTGAATGGTGTTCAGGGGATGATTGTCTCCGGATGACTGCGACCTTGAGTTGCTGCAAGTCTGCAACAAAGCAGGACGGGGTAACTGTGTTCAGCTTGACCCTGCAGCGTTCAACATGGCCCTTGTTCAATCTTTTGGTCCGATCCGATGATCTGCTAGCCCTGAAAGACAGGAAGAGGCAACGTTCTACTGTGCTAGTCATGTCGATGGAAACCCTTTCGTGGCATTATCCAGAGTTCGATCTTCGATCTGAACATTTTGAAGCATAACAACGGTCGAAGGTGTCCAATTTTCGACGACAAAAGAACTGCACAACAGACATTCAACACAACCAAACCCTCCCTAGGGAGCCAACACATCTGAATAGGGACCTCAATAGTTGAGTCAGCTGTATATATTATCTAATAATGATAGTGTTGGGGAATAACTTTGAATATAAATTTTCATCTCAAATTTTGGAGTCGAGAACAAACTTTTCGTTATAAATATTTAAGACAATGCAATATTCGGCGAAGATGACGGGGACACTTCGCTGTGACCACTTCAACCTTCGCACATATGATTTCACATGTTTCAGGTTACCTGGCGAAGATGACTTCGCTAAACTCCTGATGACCAGCGAAGCTAACATAACAGCTTCGCATGAAGAATCAACAAGGTTGTCCGCTAAGCCAAGAAATCATGATCAAATCCAAAGTTGCTTAAGGAAACAAAAGGGAAGGGGCGAAGTGTGTTTCACCACTTCGCCAATTTGCCTTCTAGCTAAATGTATAGGAGGTGTCATAACTAATTTTGTAAGATTTCTTGAATGACGAAGCCAGGCGGTCCATAAATACCTCCTGGGGTGTAAATTTTTAGACAGAATAAAATACGATTGCAATATGCATATTATTTTCATCTTAATTATATTTATGTGATTTTATCATCACAACATCTGACGCCGTCAGTTTGTGTGATCGAAGACACTCACGACCACCACGCAGACGCAAAATGGCAAGACCCAGCAAAAAGGCAGTTTCGGCTGGAGACAATTCAAACCAAGACAAAGATCCACTTTTGGAAGATGAGACAGAAACAGAAAACAAACACTTACAAGAAGATGAAGAAACTCAGAACGAAATAAGAAGACTCTAAGAACTCGAAGATCAACTCATCCTCAAGAAAAAAAAAGCTAGAAGAAGCAAGAGCGAAGATAAGGAAAAAGTCCCTGAAGCAAAAAATTATGAAAGCAGAAGCAGAAATAATAAAGCTCAACGAAGAGATAGAAAATGAAAGCGAAGTCACGATTCAAGACCCAAACTGAGCAAGCAAAAACACCAATAGTAAAGACAACCAAAGCCAAATAGCAACAATTAACACAGAGTCGCCTCTGTCAATCGACATTCAGCTAGCGAAGTGGCCAACAGGATTTAAATTTAACATCATCCTAACTTACAATGGCATGTCCGAGCCAAGATAATTTCTCATGAGCTTTGAAGCAACAGTTACATCAAACTTAGGAGATGCGAACACTCTAGCGAAGTCGCTCATCATGACAGTAAGAGGACCAGCACAACATTGGTACTTTTCATTAAAGCCAAGGTCAATCAAATCTTGGGAACAACTTCGTACAACTCTGCTCTTAGATTTTTAAGGCTTACAAAGAATTGAGCTCACAAGCGATGTTCTTTTCAACATCAAGTAGCAACCAAAGGAACAGCTGAGCCAGTATTACAAAAGATTTGTACAAGCAAAAGCCCAAATCCTAAACATACCAGATGAAGTTGTCATCATTGTAGCAATCAAAGGACTGCGGACAGGCTAACTTTCTTCCCACTTCAAAAGGGAAAGACCAACCACAGTAGAAAAGTTATATGAAAAAATAAGAAAATACTATGAATCCGAGAAAGACTACAGAAAAAGAATAGAAGAAAAAACGGAGAAAGAAACATGTCAAGATCAAATAGCAATTCCCAACACTCAAGAATAAATGCTGAGCGAAGACCATTTCAGAGGATAAATCACAACGGCAATATGAGCGAAGCTGCCAGTCAAGGTCCAAGATCAAACAGTCAAAGAAATTTTTAAAACAACAGAAGTTATAAGAAAAACTTTCAGCAAAGGGAGAACTACAACAATCAAAGCAGAAACTTTGAAAGGAAAATTTTGAGGCTCGAAGAAATGTACTGTATCATACATGGCAAAGGGGCTGGTCACACATCAAAGATGTGCCTAAGAGTAAAGAAAAGCATTGAAGAAATGCATGAAGAGAATAGAGCAACTTCGCAGCTGAAAGTTGTCAATCATCTAGCCCCCAAAGAACAAGTTACTTGCCAATAACTTACCCTCAGCATATATTGCCACCACCTCCGCCAATCTACAATTGCCAGCCGCTAGCAGCGTGTCCACAATATCAATGGGGCCCAAGTCAGCAGCAAAGTTTCCACCCTGAAAGTTCAGTAGCAAATAGCAATCACCAAATTCAACACAACAACAACATGCCCGAAGCGTCAACAACCAATGGGAATGCAATCATCCCAAGCAAAGGCAAAATTATGACAATCTTAGGAGATGGAGCTTGATACAAGAAATGAAAGAAGAAATTATTTCAGAAGAGTAAATTCCATGGCAGTCGAAGGTCCATTCAAGAAAATAAGATGGTCCCACATATCAATCACATTCTCAGAACAAGATCTTAAGCTCAAAGATTATCCTCATATGGACGCAATGTTCATAGAAGCAAACATCGAAGGTTGGGCAGTATCAAAAATTCTAATAGATGGTGGTAGCTCAGCAGATATCATATTCACAAGAACTCTAGATGCAATGCAAATTGATAGAAAAATCTTGGGAAGAGCCGAGCACCCATTAGTTGGCTTCGGCGGAAAGAAAATAAACTCTGTCGGCAGAATTGACTTGCCAGTCTCATTCGAAACAGTGAACAATGTGAGAACAGAGCAAATAGCATTTGATGTTATTGAAATGCATAGCCAATACAACACAATCTTTGGAAGAGGAAGTTTAAATGCTTTCGAAGCCGTAGTAAGCTACCCATACTCCATGTTTTCCTAAACGGTTTTAAACGGCCGTCTAAACGCGTTTAGACGGTAAACGACAAGGTGCCGTGGAGTTTCGGGCCTGGGCGGGCAGTTAAATGGGAAACCCATTTAGACGGTCAAAAACGGGAACAAACGTTGAAGACGGTCTAAACGGGACAACAGGGAAACGGTTCTGGACGCTGAAATGGGAATAAACGTCGCGTTTAGGTGATGGCCGCAGCCCAAATCGATGGGGCGGGAGCAGCAGGCGGGAAGGGAATGGAGTCGCGGAAGAGTTGGCGGGCAATTGAGAGAAATTTGGGGCGGGTATAAGTACCAGAGGCTAGGGTTGAGAGGAGATTTCTCCCGTTCAGCTCAGCTCGTACGCACGTCGCCGCCAGCTCTCGCGCACGCGTGTTGACCAGCGCGCCGGCGATGAGGCCCACCTCCAGCTGCGCGCGCGTCGCGGCTCCGTCCTGCGTGCGCATCCCTGCTCCATCCTACGTTCGTGTCGTGGCTCCGTCCTACGCGCCTCCCTGCTCCAGCCGTGACGCCGCCTCCGAGCAGCAGCAGCTCCAGCCTTGACGCCTCCTCCGACCGAACTACCTCCCAATGCCAGGTACTGCTCTGTCCGTTCTTCCATTTACTTGCTGTTCCTGATACGCCTGCACCTTTACTTGTTGTACGCCTGCTTATTTACTTTCCCTGCACTTTGAATTATCTCGATTAAGTTTAGATTTAGGCTTTAGCCCAACCAAGTACTTCAATCTAGCTCTGTTATGCTCTGATTCAAAGGTCGATGACATGCCATTTGCAGGATGTCATCTGCCGGATCGACTCGTCCATCCGTGGACCAGCCAGAGCCAGCTCATGCCCCTACCCTTAAGAGAAATTCTGATGATGTGGGGTGGGAGTATGGAGTTTTGATTGATCCAAATGATCTGAATGTAATCAAGTGCAAGTTGTGCCTAAAGGTTGTGAAGGCAGGAATCTATAGGCTCAAATTGCATATTGCCAGGAAGAAAGGAGAAGTTCGTGCATGCCCCAATGCAACCGAAGAGGACAAAGCAAAGTGCAGGAAAGCTATTGAAGAGTCTGGGAGAGCTAAAAGGGCTAGAAGGAAGAAAGAACAAGAGGTTAGAGATGCTGTTACGATTGATGTTGAGTCAGATGTGGAACCGGAAGAAGATACTGGGCTTGATGAGATTGGAGGCTCAGGATCGCATGTGATGGGTCCTATGGACAACTTCACAAAGCCTATGGACTCTAATTCGTTGGCCAAGGGGAAGAAGCTCCATCAACAAAAAATCAGTGAGCATGTCATGAAAGAAAGACTTCATAGGTTCAAGAGATATGTGGCAAAATGGTTGTACGTTCGCAGTAAGTTTGTTTCAGCATTTGCAGGCTTGCAGCAAGTATTTGATTTTTGTTGCCTAACTTCCAAGTTTATAACCATGAATTGCATTAATTTTTAGGAGTACCTTTCAATGCAATCAATAATATAGAGTTTGATCAAATGATTAAAGCTGTTGGTCGCTTTGGGCTAGGTGCAAAGAAGCCTTATCAGCATGGGTTGAGAGAGAAGCTGCTGCAAGAGGAAGTTCAAGATACAAAGGAGATGTTGAAGGCACATGAGAAAGAATGGCACAAGAATGGCTACTCCATTATGACAGATGCCTGGACAGATCAGAAACAAAGAAGCATTATGAATATGTGTGTCAATTGTAGCATTGGTACAAGCTTTCTTGAGTCAAAAGAAGTTTCAGCCGAGTCCCACACTGGAGAACTCATTTTTCAGTATGTGAACAGCTGCATTGACAAAGTTAGGGTTGACAATATAGTTCAAGTAGTCACAGATAATGCTTCAAACAACATGGCAGCAAAGGATTTATTGTCTATAGAGAGGCCTAAAATATTTTGGACTTCATGTGCAACTCACACAATCAATTTGATGCTTGAAGCAATGGGAAAGATGAAGAAGTTCAAGACCACAATTGATCAAGCAAAGTCATTGACAATCTTCATTTATGCACACCATAGGACCTTGGCATTGATGAGGAAGTTTACAAAGAAAAGAGAGATTGTTCGACCAGGCGTGACTAGATTTGCATCCAACTTTCTCACCTTGCAGAGTTTGTATGAGAAGGAGTAGCTAAGGAAGATGTCTCAAAGTGAAGAGTGGGAGAAGATAAGCCATGTCAAGAGTGCAAAAGGAGTGCAAGCCACAGCCACCTTGGTGAGGCCAAATTTTTGGAGTTCTGTTGCACTTTGCTTGAGGGTATTTGAGCCATTGGTGAAAGTACTTCGGATGGTTGATGGGGATGTGAAGCCATCAATGGCATTTCTTTATGGAGAAATCCTTAAGGCCAAGGAAGACATCAAGGTGGCTATTGGAAACATTCCTGGGGCAGTAGGGTTGTATAGTTCTATCATGGAAATCATTGATGTGAAGATGAAAAATAGGCTGGACTGTCCTCTTCACAAGGCTGCTTATTTCTTGAACCCTTATTATAGCTACAATGATGACTCCATCTTTGAATCTGAGGAAGTCATGGATGGCTTCTTAACAGCTATAGAAACATTCTACCATGGTGATTATGATAAGCAAGCCCAAGTACTGAATGAGGAGGTGCACAGGTTCAAAGACTGTGTTGGTCATTTTGGAAAACAAGTGGCTGCTACTGGCTGTAAGGACTTTGACATGAATCCTGGTATGCAAGTTTTAGTATTTTTTTATTAGCTGCTGGCTACTGCTGCTGGCTGCTGCTGGCTGTAAGTGGCTGCACAAGTTTCAGTAAATTTTTTGTTTCTATTTTTTACAGCCAAATGGTGGGGAAACTATGAAACACAAGTACCAGTACTACAAAAGATGGCTATCAGAATTCTATCCTTGACTTCAAGTGCATCAGGTTGTGAAAGAAATTGGAGTTGCCATGAAGGGGTAAGCATCCTAAAGAAGAGCTTCAAATTCTCAAATTCTGTGTTGTATACACTCCTTTCACAATCTGATTTTTGTAGATTCATACTAAAAGAAGGAATAGGCTCACTTGTGAGAGGCTTGAGCAACTTGTGTTCATTCAATTCAATGCTCTCCATGGACAGAAGAAAGATAAGGCTAAGAAGAACCAAAAGGTGGATCCCCTTCTAGCTACTGAAGCAATATATGCTCAAGGATGGATTGTGGAAGGTGGAGAAGAGGATGAAATCAATGATGTTGATCCTGTTATGGGGGTGACATGGCAGCTAATTGCAGAAATTTGTGGTGCTAAGGAAGTCACTAGACTTTGGAGAAGTGCAAGACTGAATCAGCCAAGAGAGATTGAAGAAGACATATACTCTGAACCTGAGGATGATCCTATTGACGAGGAAGAAATTGAGTTTGAATCTGACCAAGAAGATGTGGTCATAGCAGGCTATGAGGCAGAGGAGGGGACTGGGACTAGTGACGATTGAGCTGCTCCAAGTCATATGATATGATCAGAGCCTTGTTTTTTATTATGCGTGTGAACTATTTGTGTAATGCTGTCCTATTTGTGCCTTGTGAGAACTATGTTGTGTGTTGGTTGTTTGTGAACCCTTTATGATTTGCCTAATGTTTGCCACTTCTGCTAATTCTGAACTGATTTGTGAACTTTCATATTACTGCATGTGGCTTTAGTTTGCAAACAGCCAAATACTTATAGCTTTGGCTAACAGTATTTATTTTCTCCTATATGTGCATAGATTATATGGAGTCAAAGGAGTGGACATGGAGTTATGCAAGTTCAGAAACTCAAATTATGCAAGGTATGTGCAGTTCTGTGACTCATGTTCTTTTCCCTTCTCATGTTCTGTACATGTTCTGTGACTCATGGAATTATGCAAGGTATCTTACATGTAAAATTGACATCTATATATATACAAAACTGTTGAAACCTTGCTACAGTAACAAAACCATTTAATCCGTTTAGATGCCGTCTAAACGGCGTCTACACAATCTAAACGCTAAACGGAGGGTCACCGCCCATGTACCGTATAGCGTCTAGAAAACATTGCCCATACTTATGCATGAAGATGCCAGCAGTCAATGGCATCATAACTATCTTCGGCGATCAAACAGAGGCAAGAAACATAGAGAGAGATGCAAGCCCAGCTTTCAAAAATATCCATGTGATATAAGAAGAAGAAGATGATGAGCTTGAAACTGAAAATGCAAAGACACAAGAAAAAGCAAAGCCTTGCGAAGACACAAAGAAAGTATCACTCGACCCAATGGTGCCAGAAAGACAAGTTATCATCGGCACAAATTTATCAAAAGAAGAAGAAGAAAAGATAATACAAGTCTTGCGAAGTAACAAAGATATCTTCGCCTGGTCTACACAAGACTTAGGAGGAGCAAGCAGGGATGTCATAGAACACAATTTAAACATCGACCCAAACTTCAAGCCAAAAAAGCAAAAACTCAGAAAGTTGTCCGAAGATAGAACACAAGCCGTGAAAGCTGAATTCCAAAGATTGCTAGATGCAAAAGTCATAAGAGAAGTACAATTCACAACTTGGCTCGCAAACATAATCATGGTGCAGAAGAAAAACAAAAAGTGGAGAATGTGTATAGACTTCACAGATCTTAACAAGGCATGTCCAATAGATAATTTCCCTCTACCAAGAATAGATACTCTAGTAGACCAAGCAGCAGGAAGTGAAATGCTCAGTTTCCTCGATTGCTATTTAGGCTACCATCAAATTGGATGAAAAAAGAAGATGAAGAATACACAAGTTTCATTACACCATTTAGAACTTACTGTTTCCAAAGAATGGCCGAGGGGCTTCGCAATGCAGGAATAACTTTCATCAGAATGACATCCATAGTCCTCAAAGATCAAATACCAAGAAACTTGCTTGCGTATATTGATGACTTGGTAGTCAAAAGCAAAAAAAGAGAAAACCATGTCGAAGACTTACAAGAAACCTTCTTAAACCTCAGAAATGCAAATCTAAAGTTGAACCTAGAAAAATGCACATTTAGAGTTCTAACAGGCAAAATTTGGGGTGCATCATATCTGCAAAAGGAATTGACCCGAATCCAGAGAAGGTGAAGGCAATATTGAATATGCAAGTGCCAAGAAACATCAAGGACATCCAAAAGCTGATAGAAAGATTAGCTTCAATGAACAGATTTATATCCAAATCAGCTGAATGAAGCCTCCCAATATTTTAAGTACTAAAAGGGAAAAAGGAAAAACTCAACTAGGGCCAAGCACAACAATAAGCTTTCGAAGAAATAAAGAAGCATCTATCCAACCCCACAACTTTGGCAACACATGACCCAACGGCAGATTTGCTACTATATGTATCAGCAAACGAAAGCACAGTTAGTGCAGTAATGATTCAAGAAGAAGAAAATGAGCACTCAACAAGACAAGCTCCAGTATACTTCGCATCCGAAGCTTTGTCTGGATCAAAAATTTTCTATTCAGAAATCGAGAAAATCGCATATGCAGTACTCATGGCATCGAGAAAGTTGAAACACTACTTCCAAGCACACAAAATAAGAGTACCAATAAATCAACCCCTCAAAGAAGTGCTACAAGGCTGTAAGTCCTCAGGGAGATTGAAAAAATGGGCTACAGAATTGTCTCAATACTTCATCAAATTTGAGAAAAGAACAGCAATCAAATCTCAAGTGTTGGCTGACTTCGTAGTAGATTGGACACCTTCAAAGTACAATCAAGAAAGAATGAAGCAGCCAGAATGGATAATCTATTGTGACAGCGCTTAGGGCTTCGCTGATGCAGGAGCAGCAACAATCATAACCTCACCTTCCGGAATCAAACTCAAATACGCAGCAAGACTAGACTTTCAATGCACCAACAACATTGCAAAATATGAAGCAGTATTGTTGGGACTTCATAAAGCGAGAGCAATGGGAATTCAAAAGCTAATAATCAAGAAAGATTCTTAAGTTGTGGCTGGGCACATAGAGAAAAATTACAAAGCAAGAGATCCAGAGCTAGCAAAGTATCTCCAACTATTGAGGGATCAAGAAAAACACTTCGCTGGATTCACAGTAAAAAGTATATCAAGAAATGATAACACAGATGCAGACGAAATTACAAAAGCCGTCGCCTAGAAGTTAGAGCTACCACCAGAAGTATTCTTTCAAACTATCACCTAAGCCTCAACAAAAATAAAAGTTGAACAACTGAAAGAAGTATACATTATAGAAAGCGAAGACTGGAGAGCTCCAATTATGGCATTCCTCAAAGGATTTTACGAGCCAAAAAAATGAAGTTGATGAAATAAGAATAAAGCAAAAGACCAGAAGTTACAAAATCATCAGCGAAGAACTATACAAGGAAGGAGTTTGCCAACCACTACTAAAGTGCATCTCAAGAGAAGATGGGAGAAACTTGTTGAAAGAAATACATGAGGGAATCTGCGAATGTCACGTTGGGGCTAGATCAATAGTTGGGAAAGCTTTCAGACAAGGGTTTTTCTGGCCAACTGCCCAAAGTGACAACAAAGAAATCATTCGGACTTGTCATAATTGTCAAATGGCAGGAAGTAAAGTCAATGCACCAGGAACAAACCTACAACCAACTGAACCAACTTGGCCACTCGCAAGATGGGGAATTGACATAGTTGAAAAGTTACCTCCGGCAAGGCAATTACCAATACACAATAGTTGCAGTTGAATATTTCACCAAGTGGATTGAGGCGAACATGTCCTCTCACACAACGAAAAAATTCCTATGGCAAAACATCATATACAGATTCGGAGTCCCAAGACACATCACAGTAGATAATGGAACGCAATTCGATAGCGAAGACTTCAGGGAATATTGTCAGTCAATGGGAATCAAACTTTGCTTCGCATCAGTAAGACACCCACAGTCTAATGGAGCAGTTGAAAGAGCAAATGAGATATTTGCACTAGAATTTCAAAGTGCTTAACATACCTGAAAAAAGGAAAATGGGTCGACGAATTACCAAGAGTAATCTGGTCTCACAACACTTCAAAACCGAGGCCAAAAGACTTTTCTCCATTCAAGTTACTTTATGAAGATGAAGCAATGACTCCCGAAGAAATAAAATACGAAGGTCCAAGAACAAATATTCAAATGATCACAGAAGAAGACCGAGCAACGAGCAAAGATTTGCTCAAAGAAGAAAGAAACAAAGCACTTGAAAATATCAAGAAGTACCAACTTGAAACAAAAAAGTGGTACAACAAGAAAGTTAAGCCAAGAGAGTTAGCACCAGGAGAGCTTGTCCTCAAAAGAAAAAGAGATGAAGACACAGTGGGAAAATTCCAACAAAAATAGGAAGGGCCTTTCATCATCACAAGAACAAACAAAGAGGGTGCGTATCACCTAGCAAATCTGAAAGGTGAAGAACTCAGTCACACTTAGAATATAGAAGCACTTCGTAAATATTACCCGTAGCCAAACTAGAAGAGTAGTTTTACTTTCTGCAAAATAGAAGTAGAAGTTTCATTTAAGCAACTTTACAATTTAAAATGTAATCGAGCTGCACTCTTTTTCCACTCAGGAGAAACCCTTCGCAGGGTGAGTGGTTTTTTAATGAGACAGTCTCTTAGTAAATCTCATAGAATATAAATAAGAAAGTAGTTTCCCCAAAGATATGTCTCCACATTGAAGTACAAAATACTGAAGAGTATATCCAACATATACTCCAATATAGGCACAAATTTAGCAAAACTAAGTTAGCATCAATATTTTATTAAATCTAAAAAATGCTAACTTATTCAGCCCAAATAAGTCCAAGGCAAATTTTTCAACTTTATTTCACTAAGGTGAAATGTTTCCAGCTTCTAAGGAAGCGTACGCGTCCACTACGCACGAAAAAGAAGGGACGGCATTTCAAAATTTGCTAAGGCAAATTTTTCGACTTTATTTCTCTAAGGTGAAATATTTTCAGCTTCTAAGGAAGCGTACGCATCCACTTCGCACGAAAAAAGGGACGGCATTTCAAAATTTGCTAAGGCAAATTTTTTGACTTTATTTCACTAAGGTGAAATATTTTCAGCTTCTAAGAAAGTGTACGCGTCCACTTCGCACGCAAAAGAAGGGACGGCGTGTCAAAAGTTGCTAAGGCAAATCTTCTGACTTTATTTCACTAAGGTGAAATGTTTTCAGCTTCTAAGGAAGCGTACGCGTCCACTTCGCACGAAAAAGAAGGGACGGCGTTTCAAAATTTACTAAGGCAAATTTCGACTTTATTTCACTAAGGTGAAATATTTTCAGCTTCTAAGGAAGCGTACGTGTCCACTTCGCACGAAAAAGAAGGGACGACGTTTCAAAATTTGCTAAGACAAATTTTTTGACTTTATTTTACTAAGGTGAAATGTTTCCAGCTTCTAAGGAAGCGTACGCGTCCACTGCGCACGAAAAAGAAGGAACGGCGTTTCAAAATTTGCTAAGGCAAATCTTTTTGACTTTATTTCACTAAGGTGAAATGTTTTCAGCTTCTAAGGAAGCGTACGCATCCACTTCGTACGAAAAAGAAGGGACGGCATTTCAAAATTTGCTAAGAAAATTTTTTTGACTTTATTTCACTAAGGTGAAATGTTTTTAGCTTCTAAGGAAGCGTACGCGTACAAGACTTATGACAGTGCAAGGTTTGGGGAAGCATTTAACTTAAACATTGCTGAGGGATCGTTCTACTTCACTACCGCACTCATGTAGACAAAACATAATAGCATGTGAAAGTAGAACAAATAATGAGAATCACATTCACACATAGTGACATGGTATGGCCCTTTAATGAATGGTGATCTCCATCTCCATCATCTTGCCCATCATGGTGATCTCCATCTCCACGATCCATGTGTGCCATCCTTCTTGTGATAAGTCCTCCAAGAACTATCTTATCACAGACTATACTAATTACATAGTCGCGTAAACACAAGGTGACGCGCAGGCCAATACATCAAATGGCAACACATATGGCTCCAGCCGAATTTCTTACATGACACGCAGGCCATGAAAGAATTACACACATACACATGGGCCATACCAATTCACAACACACCCTGCAAAAACAAGTTAGCCGTATTGCTTAAATCTCATCAGATTGATCTCATCAACCTGAATCCGAACCATTCGGAGTCCCTCTATTTTCACTAGATCAATCTCATTTATCTATGTCCAACATGTATGGTCTTACGTATATCACTTAACTCAGATGGCGGATTAAACCGACCGGTATGAGTAGATCGTTACACGGCCACGCATCAAGAGCACGAAAACAGATTGAGTTTTCATCTACCACCCCGTTTCACAATTGATCTAATCAAACTATGCAACCAAGACTAGCAGATCGCATCTACTATCTCTTCATATCATCTATATGCCATCTACCGAACCTATAACGAGTTGCTATGGCTCTGATACCACTGAAGGGTTATGAGGGTGCTATGCTAGCCAGAAAACAAAACTTTTCTGCCTCATAAACCAGGATCTACTGCTAGTTATAGGTCACGGGATTACCACTTAACACGCGGATGCAGCGGAAGACGACTCGATGTAGTCATACGCGTCGCAGCAGGCAGTGCAGTTGCGTGGTCATCCGTCACGTCAATTCCCTCGCGCGGTTCGTCCCAGTCCTCTAGATGCAGCACCTCTGAGGTATCCCACACGTACAGGGAAGAAGCGATGCACCACCGGACTGCTAGGTCCACGAGGAGCAGAAGGCGCGAGCGTGGGGAGGGCGATGGCGGCTGTTCAAGGTGTGTAACCCTCACCGTGCGCCCTACCCATTTCTTATATAGGCATCCCCAATGAGCTCACGAGTTGGAGGCCCATTAGTAACCCTAAGCCTTGTCTAATTTGGTCCAACCCGGATTTGGCTTCCAGCCCCTTAAGCGTGCGACCCTATGGGTTCACGCACACATTGGCATGGGCCGAGTACTTCTACTCGCCCAATAGTTGATAGCGGCCTCTAGCAAGGCGTGACAACTCCTACGTGCATGCAAAGATTATATCAGATGAATCACTACGACCATATACAAGTTATTCCCTTTGCCACTCGATATATGGTTCAACTCATGGGTTAACACTTAACCCAAGCATGGCCATGCATTTGTTGATCCAATCACATGAGTGATCCAGTGATATCTCTCTCGAGTAGAGAGGGAAAAATTCATCTTGATTATCTATGTCTCATAGCATGCTTCCCGACCACCCGAAGACTAACTTTATAACTACCCAGTTACGGAGTAGCGTTTGACAGTCCCTAAGTAGGCCGTTTCACATCTTGAGTATATACCACAATCTCAGGTCTAAGGACATAACGTATATGATGTGAATAGAGACTTTCTCATGTCGGGTCAGTCCAGCCTACATGTCTCACATGTGCCCACATTATTAGTTTGACATCTCCATGTCCATGACTTGTGAAACATAGCCATCAACTAATACATGTGCTGGTCTAATATTCAAGTGTGTTCTCATAAGAACGCCGACCAGGGACAACTTTAGAATAACCATTCAAGTAATTGAGTTTCACAATTAATTCACATAATTGCCAATCAATACAAGTTGTCTATAACGGATATTCAATGAATACTTTATTAATCATGGATACAATTGGAATATCATCATCTCATGATTAGCTCTAGGGCATATTCCCAACAATCTCCCACTTGCACTAGAGTTAATCTCTTAGATGTCTAATCCCCATAGACCTCATGTGTGCCTCATGCTTAGGCTGTGGAAGAGCCTTTGTCAAAGGATCTACTATATTCAAATCCGTATGTATTTTGCACAGTTTGATCTCTTATTGTTTCACAAACTCTCGAATGAGATGAAACCTCTGGAGTACATGTTTGTTCTTCTAGTGATCCCTAGGCTGCTTAGCCTGTGCAATTGCCCCATTGTTATCACAATGTAAATTCAATGGGCCCAACGCATTCGAAAACACACCAAGATCAATGAGGAACCTCCTCAACCAGACACCTTCCTTTGCAGCGCCAGAAGCTACAATGTACTCGGCTTCTATTGTAGAATCAGACACCGTCTCCTGCTTGGAACTTTTCTAGCTAACTGCACCACCATTTATTGTAAACACAAAACCTGATTGAGATAGTGAATCATCCCCGTCGGTTTGGAAGCTAGCATTGGTGTAACCGTTTACAACGAGCTCCTCCTCACCTCCATAGATTAGAAACACATCCTTAGTCCTTCATAAGTACTTAAGAATATTTTTAACCAACGTCCAGTGACTCTCACCAGGATTGACTTGATCCCTGCTCGCAACACTTAGAGCATAGGCTACATCTGGACAAGTACATATCATGGCGTACATGATGGAACCAACTGCCGAAGCGTATGGAACCTTACTCATGCGGTTGTGCTCAGCATCAGTGGAAGGACACTGCTTATCACTGTAGCGCACACCATGTGACATAGGCAAGAACCTTTTCTTGGACTGTTCCATGTTGAACCTCTTCAACATCTTGTCAATGTAAGTACCCTTGCTTAATCCTATCAGTCTTCTCGACCTATCTCTATAGATCTTAATGCCCAAGATGTATGTTGCTTTTCCTAAATTCTTCATAGAAAAACTATTATTCAGTGAAGTCTTTATAGATTGCAACATAGGAATATTATTCTCAATCAATAGCATGTCATCCATATACAAGATCAGAAACACAACAGCGCTCCCACTTTCCTTCTTGTAAACACAAGGTTCTTCTTCATTCTGACGGAAGCCAAACCCTTTGACGACCTCATCAAAATGAAGATTCCAACTCCGAGATGCTTGCTTTAACCCATAAATAGATTTCTTAAGCTTGCATATCTTTCCAGCATTATTAGGATCAACAAAGCCTTCGGACTGTATCATATACATGTCCTCTTCTAAATACCCATTTAGAAAGGCTGTGTTAACATCCATCTGCCATATCTCATAATCGAAATATGCAGCAATTGCTAGAATGATCCAGATAGATTTAAGCATCGCTACCGGCGAGAATGTCTCATCATAGTCAACCCCTTGAACTTGCCGAAAACCCTTTGCGACAAGCCGAGCTTTATAGACATGAACATTTCCATCCATATCCTTCTTCTTCTTGAAGATCCATTTGCACTCAATGGGTCTAACCCCATCAGGTGGGTCAACCAGTTCCAAACTTGATTGTCTCCCATGGAATCTATCTCGGATCTCATGGCACTTTGCCATTTCTCGTAATCTAGATCCATCATAGCTTTCGCATAATCCACAGGTTCATCATCGTCTAACAATAACAAATCCCCACGCAATGCGCGAAGTCTTGCTGATCTTCGTGGTTGTGGTGGTGTCTCCACTACCATGGTGTCTCAACTTGCTCTGCTACAATAGCATCACTCGTAGAGTCAGTCCCTACTGGCTCATCTTGAACTTCTTCAAGATACACCTTTTGTCCATTCTTTTCTGTTTTGAGAAACTCTTTCTCTAAGAAAACACCATTTCGAATAACAAACACTTTGCCCTCTGTCCGGTTATAGACATAATACCCTAAAGTTTCCTTTGGATATCCCACGAAAAAGCACTTGTCCGATTTGGGTGTTAGTTTATCTGATATAAGTCATTTGACATAAACTTCACAACCCCAAATTTTCAGAAAAGACAAACTGGGACTCTTACCAGTCCACATCTCATATGGTGTCTTAAATACGGACTTAGATGGTACCCTATTCAATGTGAAAGCGGCTATTTCTAGAGCGTATCCCCAAAATAATAAAGGTAGGTCTAACTGGCTCATCATAGACCAAACCATGTCCAACAAGGTCCGATTATGTCGCTCAGACATGCTGTTTCTTTGAGGCATTTTGGGTGGCGTAAGCTGTGGAACAATTCCACAACTCTTAAGATGATTGCTAAACTCATGACTTAGATATTCACCTCCACGATCAGATCGCAAGGCCTTGATCTTCTTGCCATGTTGATTCTCTACTTCATTCTGAAATTCTTTGAACTTTTCAAATGTTTCAGACTTATGCTTCATTAGGTAGACATATCCATATCTACTAAAGTCATCAGTAAAAGTTATGATGTATTGAAATCCTCCTCTAGCTGTTGTGCTCATTGATCCACATACATTAGTATGTACAAGTTCCAACAAGTCAGACGCCCTCTCAGGAAATCCTTTGAATGGAGCCTTGGTCATCTTGCCTAGTAGGCAAGCCTCACATGTCTCATATGATTCAAAATCAAACAAAGTTAGAAGACCATCATCATGGAGCCTCTTCATGCGATTCTCACTTATATGACCCAAGCGACAATGCCACGTAAAGGTAGGACTTAACTCATTAAGCCGAGGCCGTTTAGCAGTAACATTACAGACAGGTGCATCATCAAGATTTAAAATAAATAATCCATTCACAATGGATACAAAAGCCACAAACATGTCATTCTTGGAGATCACACAACCATTGTCTTCACTCGCAAAAGAATAACCATCCTTCATCAAACATGAAGGTGATATAATGTTTCGACTTAAGCTAGGAACAAAATAACAATTATTCAATTCCATGATAAATCCTGATGGCAGGTGAAGTTGCATCGTCCCGACGTTCAACGCAGCAACTCTTGCATTGTTGCCCACACGAAAGTCAACCTCTCCCTTCTCCACGCTTCTACTTCTTATCATTCCCTGCATCGTATTGCAAATATGAGCAACCGATCCGATATCAAATACCCAGAAATTGATATATGAATTAGCGAGAAAAATGTCCGTAACATGAACGACAAGGGTACAAGTAGCAGTAATACCTTTACCACCGCCATCCTTCTCTAAGGACGCTAAGTACTCCTTGCAATTCCTTTTCCAGTGACCTTTCCCTTTGCAATAAAAGCAATCTGAATTTACAGATGGTCCAGCCTTAGCGGTAGATGGGTTTGGCTTAGAGATCTCATCTCTAGCCTTGCCCTTCTTCTTGCCCCACCTCTTAAACCGAGGTCTGTTCTAGACCGCCAACACTTGGCTACTGCTAGCACCTTTCTTGATGTCAGCTTCTGCTATTTTTCGCATACCACACAGTTCACTCAAGCCTCTCTCTGCTCCATGCATATGGTAGTTCAAGATGAAGTTTCCATAGCTGGGTGGAAGAGACGAGAGAATAAAATCAGTGGCCAACTCTTGGCTGATTGGGAAGCCTAGCTTCTCCAACCTTTGAGTGTAGCCAACCATCTTGATTACGTGTGGTCCTACTGCGGCGCCCTCTGCAAGCTTGGTTTCCACAAGCACCTTGGAGACATTGAACCTTTCAGTCCTGGCCTACGTGCGGAACATCTCCTCAAGCGCCATGATCATATCGTTCGCTGAGTGATTGTTATCAAAATGCATCTGTAGATCAGGTTCCATGCAAGCAAGCATAAGACAACTCACTTCAAGATCAGCATCGCATGCTTTCTTGTAAGCGGCTCTTTCAGCAGCAGGTGCATTTTCACCAGGCTCATCTGGTAATGGGGTGTCTACAATATCTTCCTTTTTCTCAGCCCTGAGAACAATTCTCAGGTTGCGGATCCAATCCACATAATTTGTTCCATTCAACTTATCTTTCTCAAGAATTGTACGCAAAGAAAATGGTTAATTGCGAGCGGCCATCTACAACAAAAGTAATGCAAAATACTAAGACAATGTATCCATGAAGGAGTAAATTATATCAAATAGAATATACTCCCACTAAAATCAATATCCCTCAATTGATACTTAGTGATTCAAGACCCACAACTAACATCCCAACCAGTGAGCTTTAGCATCACCGCTGGTTGGTATGGTAGATCGGTAAGCAACACCTTGCTTATCATATCTCATATGACTCTTGTTGTTGGGCTAGCATCCCTATGCCAAGCACTCGACCTTTCCATGCTTCAAGATCCCTAACAGTTAGGATGACCTTGTTCAAGTAACCAAACCTTCTTGCAGTAAGTATCCGATACGAACCTGCCTAGTCGAGGAAAACCAATGGCACCCTAATTTCATAGACCCACCACCGATTGTACAAGACTTATGATAGTGCAAGGTTTGGGAAAGCATTTAACTTAAACATTGCTGAGGGATCGTTCTACTTCACTACCGCACTCATGTAGACAAAACATAATAGCATGTGAAAGTAGAACAAATAATGAGAATCACATTCACACATAGTGACATGGTATGGCCCTTTAATGAATGGTGATCTCCATCTCCATCATCTTGCCCATCATGGTGATCTCCATCTCCATGATCCATGTGTGTCATCCTTCTTATGATAAGTCCTCCAAGAACTATCTTGTCACAGACTATACTAATTACATAGTCGCGTAAACACAAGATGGCGCACAGGCCAATACATCAAATGGCAACACATATGGCTCCAGCCGTATTGCTTACATGACACGCAGGCTATGAAAGAATTACACACATACACATGGGCCATACCAATTCACAACACACCCTGCAAAAACAAGTTAGCCGTATTGCTTAAATCTCATCAGATTGATCTCATCAACCTGAATCCGAACCATTCGGAGTCCCTCTATTTTCACTAGATCAATCTCATTTATCTATGCCCAACATGTATGGTCTTACGTATATCACTTAACTCAGATGGCGGATTAAATCGACCGGTATGAGTAGATCGTTACACGGCCACGCATCAAGAGCACGAAAACAGATTGAGTTTCCATCTACCACCCCGTTTCACAATTGATCTAATCAAACTATGCAACCAAGACTAGCAGATCGCATCTACTATCTCTTCGTATCATCTATATGCCATCTACCGAACCTATAACGAGTAGCTATGGCTCTGATACCACTGAAGGGTTATGAGGGTGCTATGCTAGCCAGAAAACAAAACTTTTCTGCCTCATAAACCAGGATCTACTACTAGTTACAGGTCACGGGATTACCACTTGACGCACGGATGCAGCGGAAGACGACTCGATGTAGTCGTACGTGTCGCAGCAGGCAGTGTAGTTGCGTGGTCGTCCGTCACGTCAATCCCCTCACGCGGTTCGTCCCAGTGCTCCAGATACAGCACCTCTGAGGTATCCCACACGTACAGGGAAGAAGCGATGCACCCCCGGACTGCTAGGTCCGTGAGGAGCAGAAGGCGCGAGCGTGGGAAGGGCGACGGCGGCTGTTCAAGGCGTGTAACCCTCACCGTGCGCCCCTACCCCTTGCTTATATAGGCGTCCCCAATGAGCTCACGAGTTGGAGGCCCATTAGTAACCCTAAGCCTTGTATAATTCAGGTCCAACCCAGATTAGGCTTCCAGCCCCTTAAGCGTGCGACCCTATGGGTTCACGCAAACATTGACATGGGCCAAGTACTTCTACTCGCCCAATAGTTGACAACGGCCTCTAGCAAGGCATGACAACTCCTACATGCACGCAAAGATCATATTAGACGAACCACTTGGACCATATACAAGTTATTCCCTTTGTCACTCGATATATGGTTCAACTCATGGGTTAACACTTAACCCAAGCACGGCCATGCATTTGTTGATCCAATCACTTGAGTGATCCAGTGATATCTCTCTCGAGTAGAGAGGGGCAAATTCCATCTTGATTGTCTATGTCTCATAGCATGCTTCTCGACCACCCGAAGACCAACTTTATAACTACCCAGTTATGGAGTAGCGTTTGACAGTCCCTAAGTAGGCCGTTTCACATCTTGAGTACATACCACAATCTCAGGTTTAAGGACATAACGTATATGACATGAATAGAGACTTTCTCATGTCGGGTCAGTCCAGCCTACATGTCTCACATGTGCCCACATTATTAGTTTGACATCTCCATGTCCATGACTTGTGAAACATAGCTATCAACTAATACATGTGCTGGTCTAATATTCAAGTGTGTTCTCATAAGAACGCCGACCAGGGACAACTTTAGAATAACCATTCAAGTAATTGAGTTTCACAAATAATTCACATAATTGCCAATCAATACAAGTTTTCTATAATGGATATTCAATGAATACTTTATTAATCATGGATACAATCGGAATATCATCATCTCATGATTAGCTCTAGGGCATATTCTCAACAACGTGTCCACTTCGCACGAAAAAGAAGGGATGACATTTCAAAATTTCCTAAGGTAAATTTTTCAACCTTATTTCACTAAGGTGAAAATGTTTCAAGATTTTAAGCAAAGCGTATGCGTCTACTTCGAACGAAAAAGAAGGGACGACGTTTCAAAATTTGCTAAGGCAAATTTCTCGAATTTCTTGACTTCTTTTCTCCAAGAGAAAATTTTTCAAACCTCCAAGCAAAGTACAAGCATCTACATCGAACGAAAAAAAAGAGACGATGTTTCAAAATTTTCTAAGGCAAATTTCTTGACTCCATTTATCTAAATGTTTCTAAGCAAAGTGCACACGTCCACTTCGAACAAAAAGAAGGAAATCCAAAAATACAAGCAATGTAATTCAAAGCGTTTATTCCGTACCCATTCATACAAGCGAAGGAAAACTCACAAACTTCGCAATACAACAAGATGTTTACAATACAGCTTATCCAATTACAAACAAAATGTGTTTACAAAATTAGTCATCTTGAGAACTAACTACTTCGGCGGCATCACCAAATATGTCGCTCAAAACTTGGCTAATAATTTTGTCCGCCTCACAGCGCAAACGATCTTCGCAAACATTCGCTGGCGAAGTACTTGACCCCGATGACTACAGGAAAAAGAGGTCAGCAAACAAAAGTACAACCCCCAGAAGAAAACTAATTAGTACGTGTCAAAACTTTACATGTGCAAAATCTGTGAAATCAAAAACTCGACAGCCGGGAGACCTGATACTATGGTATCGTCTATTCACATCTATAAAATATTTATAAGATAGAATCGCCAAAAAATTTAAGTTCAAAATAACAGAAACGAAACTTACGAGCAAGAAAATCATCAACATCACAGCCATCACACTTTGCACGAAAATCATAAAACTCGGCAGGCTCAAAAATGAAGTCATCTTTACACATAAACAACAAAATGATATCTTCGACACCCTACACAGGCTCAGCATGAGAAACCTGCGTAGGATGGACAAATAGTCAAACAGCTTCCAAATGTATATCTTACAAAGACAATAATTTAGAACCACTGTATCTTAAGACCCTCTCATCTCATAAAAGAAAAAACAACTAGAGCCTAAGGATGGCTGCCACTAACATTGCTCGATCCACCACCACTTTGACCCTTAGCTCTGGCCTCCCTCTCCGCAATCTCCTTGGCCTCCTTTTGAGCACCTTCTGTCTCCTTTGCAATTTGCTAAACAAAAAGCAGAATCAGGTAAAAATAATAGCAATAGAACAAAACAAGAAAAATACAAAACATACCTTCTGTAACTTTTCCCTCGCCTTATCAAAACAATGGGCCCGACCACCCGATCTCCAGTACTGCTCAAGATACTTATTGCATAACACTTGAGTAGCCTTATTAACGTTAGTCAAGTTTTCCATAGAAGGAAACTTGTACTTATCATCACAGAGTTGGCTAAACAAGGGATCTTGACTTTGCCTCATCAAATGAAACAAAGCATGAACAGAATAATAGACACCGATGTCAATCATAGTTTCCATGACCTGAGACAAATCTTCATACTGGCGACAAAGCCAGCTGAAAAAACTATCACGATCACCAAGATCCCAACACTTGTCTCTAGGCCTAGCTCAAAACTTGTCATAACATTCAAAACAAAGCTCCCAAATGCGATTGCAATTATCAAAGAAGGACTTATCCTGATCCTTAATCTTTCTTTCAATACGCCCCAAGCCTTCCTTTAACTTTTCATTATCCTCCTCCCTTTCTTCAACTCAAGCAAGAGCACTGATAAGTTTCCCCTTCAAAACATTGTGAGCATCTACAACATCAGCTCTTTCATTTTCTTTATTGGCAAGTTGCTTCTTCAGATTTTTAATTTTAACTTGATAGTCATGTTCGCGAAGAGAAAAAATTTTCTCCTTCTCTTCCAAACCCATTCGCAACCCTCTCATCAAGATATAACCCTTGTACATCATTGACAGACTTACATCAGCAACTTTAAGCAAAGACTTTTTTGATAATTCAAGCTCGGCATCCGAAACAGTAAAAGCTTCATCAATGCACTTCAAGAGTTGAATCTCAGAAGTACAAGGCATAACTCAAAGTTTATCAGCCCCAATGCCTATAAACTTGAAACAATCTAAACCTAAACTCCTTTCCTGGCAAAAATCCAAAGAACATTTCAGGGCGTCAGAAACAACACCTTCATCAACAGCAGAAACAACAGGAGTAGCAGGATCATGTTGAACACTTTTCAACTTGCTGAAATCAATATTTTTTGCGGAGAAGATGGTGCATGAGGAAAAATAGTTTCTGCAAGAATATAAAAACTGAAGATCAGCAAAAAAGACAACACAGGTCAAACAAATCAAATACAAAGATGTAGTGCTCACCAGTAGAGACACGTTCACCCAAGCTACATTAAACCCTTTTGCCAGTTTCAACATGAATAGTAGAACTTGACAAACGTGCCAACCTATCATCATTAGTTTTTTCATCAAAGACTTCTTCATCGCTCTCTTCAAGATTGAGAGTATAAACTCAGGAACCACCAACTTTCTTAGACACCTCGCCAGCATCAACTATGGCAGGATTCTCAACCGAAGTTGCTTTCCCCGCATCAACATCTTGATCACAAGACTTAATAATCGGAGCCTCAGAGTCAAGCCTTGGCGAAGTAGGTTTATCAGTCCCCTGAGAATCTCTTGCAACAGTTTCTTTTTCAAAAAATGGCTTCTCAACTATGACGGGATCATCAATGGGGAAACTCTGACCTTGCAAATTCTGCAAAGCACCACTCAGCGGAGTAAGTAACAGCGGGGTCAAGCCACTAGAGGAAAAAGTCTTACTAATTTTTCTCACCTCATCCTCAGCATGTCGAGACATAGAACAACCAACATCATCAACAACTCTTGTAGCATCATCATCATCTTTCCTAGAGCTACCCAAACTAGAAACCAAATTACCCTCCATATCCAAACTCTAATCCAACACAGCGTCAATCTCATCTGCGTCCAGCAAACAGGAAGGACTTTGACTCTTTTTCAACCTCTTCGCAAGAACTTTGCTAACGCCACCAGTAGCTTTACGCTTGACGACCTCAGCTTGAACAGCAGTCTCCTTCTCCTTTTTCTTACTTTGCTTCTTATCACGGGCATAAGCTGGAGGAGGTCTTGCGCCATACTCAACATTAGCAACCTCAAAAACTCTGTTCAAACGCACATAAGTAGGACCAAGAATCTTATCAATGTTATTTTTCTCACTCAACACATATTTACCAAGCAAATCCTTAGCCCGACATTCAACAGATTTCACAAAATCTTCATCGCAAGCAAAAGTCCTTGGACGATGAAAGTCATTATCTGGGTACTTGTAGTTCACCCCTCAAACTTTTTTAGCATGAAACCGCTAGATAGACCACCCCTTCTTCAACGGCCAAATTCTGGCAGCTGCATACTCTTCAACAAGATCTTTGGCACATTGTAGCGAAGTTGTGCACTTGTATGCCTTCACAGCAGTCTTCAAGATCAAGGAAGTAGGAAAAGTTGGAAATAATTTAAACTCCTCAATCTCCATTCTAGCAGCCATCAGATATTTCTTCACCATCTTCTTCGTCTCTGGGTCCCTTTCTTCAACCATAGGCACCTTATGATAGAACTAATATCTTGACCAATCTCCAATACCCCACTTATTCTTCATCGTCGGAGAAACTTGAACAGCATTACGAGCCATTTTAAAGCTAGAATAAGCAAAGTACTTGGTAACCACTCAACCATCAAGTACAAACTCTTTGAATTGAGTATGCATCTCAAATAACTCACAGAAAACGACAATATCAGCATTAGCCTCCTAGGACTTCACAGCCCAAACAAACTGAGCCAACCTAACCACTCCGTTAGGCGTCAAATGATGCATCTGAATATTGAAGGCCTTTAGCACATCTTCAAGGAAATCTTGACAAGGGAAGCGGAGACCAGCAGTAAACAAATCCTTATAAACAATGCATTCATCCGGATACGGTTTTGGATTGGTCTCCGCAGGATCAGGCACCCTCACTTGACTACGCTCAACAAACTTCAGTCGAACCATCTCATCAAGATGACCCTTTTCGAACAAAGTCCTCCCGAAAGTCAAGGTGAAACCTTCATCATCTTTAATCAAATCCTCAACTGACGCATCAACGCCGTCAAGGCCCTCTTCGTCAGAATCCAACTGAGACTTATCTTCTTCGGTTTTGGAACTCTCCTGAGACTGAAGTTGATCTTGCAAATCTCACGAAGACATCTACAAAAAATCAAAATCAAAAACACTATTTGACAAAATCACAAAAATATAAAGTTAAAGGAACAAACCTTGATGAAGGTGTTACACAAACTTCGATCAAAGATCCAAGACTAGGTGAACACAATGGCAAAACGCCAAGAAAAGCTATCTCAAACTTTAGGGTTCAAGAAAAATTTTGGCCAAGTTTCTCTTCTTCTGAAAACAACAGCCTCAGGGGGCATCGCTATTTATAGACAAGTTCAGTCAAATAGTCAAAACTAGTGGTTGGCTTCAAAATTCAAAGGTTAATGGGCCAACTCCAAAGTTTAGACGGCGTTTGTCTGGCAAAGTTTACATAAACTTCGTAGGATTCAGATCTTTGGAATAGGCCTTTGCCTGCGAGGGGCTGCTGTTGGGGAACAACTTTGACATAGAAACTTCCATCTCAAACTTTAGAGTCGAGAACAAACTTTTCGTTATAAATATTTGAGACAATGCAATATTCGGCGAAGATGACGTGGACACTTCGCTGTGACCACTTCAAACTTCGCACATATGATTTCACATGTTTCAGGTTACCTGGCGAAGATGACTTCGCTAAACTCCTAATGACCAGCGAAGTTAACGTAACAGCTTCGCATGAAGAATCAACAAGGTTGTCAGTCAAGCCAAGAAATCATGATTAAGTCCAAAGTTGCTTAAGGAAACAAAAGGGAAGGGGCGAAGTGTGTTTCACCACTTCGTCGATTTGCCTTCTAGCTAAATGTATAGGAGGTGTCATAACTAATTTTGTAAGATTTCTTGAATGACGAAGCCAGGGGGTCTATAAATACCTCCTTGGGTGTAAGTTTTTGGACAGAATGAAATATGATTGCAATCTGCATATTGTTTTTACCTTAATTATATTTATGTGATTTTATCATCACAACAGATAGCAACATGCCAACATGGCAACACTTATGAACACTAAAGACCAGCTGTCCATTGTCCAGCTCTCCAGCACAAATGCAATGCGCCATCACATTCTTTCGCAGCCAAGCCAACATCAAAAGACATCAAGATAGCACTCAACAAGACAAATAGTCAAAGTCGTGGTTCAGGTCTCTTGCATGGCGCCCTCTGCCTCTTCATCGTCATCTCTGTCAGCAACTTGATCATCCTACAACTAGGCAAATGGAAAATGTAGCACACAGCAAAGAAAATATGTTGAATAAGCACTGAATGGTTAAAAATTCATACCTCAGCCATAAGTTTTGAAGCAATGGCCTCAATAACACCATATCTTCAATATTTCTCGTCTTAATACAAAAGATGCGTAAATCTTCTGCGTATTCAAAAGATGAAATAACCACCATATCACAAACAATTGAACCGTTTTTCTTATTTATAAGAAAGAAAAACATAAACTAAGAAAAATATTTGTGGAACTAAAAACAGGATGTATTATTACCCTTTTCTTCATCTAGCAGCCCAATCCTTCTTGCATATCAAGGCTTAAACTTTCTGGGTCAAAACGACCGCGAAAAGGGCCAATTGCACGGCCACATTCACTGAATGCAGATTAAGCAACCGTTGAGAGTTGAATAGGCAACAAATCACGAGCTATTTGTGAGAAAATAGTAAATCTTTGGTCTTGTTCTTCCACCGTGCCAAGATATCAAACTGGTCACTAAATTTCACAAGTGGATCTAACATCTTTTTTTTTGAACCGCAGGTTACCCCCATTTCCACTAATGCATAACAGAAATACAAGAGAATCAGTTTGAAGACCTTAGACAGTTTAAGGAGAAGCGAGACCCAAAAGCCTAGCAAAAGCAAAACCTGAACGCTACTACTAAGCCGTAGGCGAAAACCAGATAGGACTATGAGGAAGTAACTAACACCAGGCTGGAACAAACCAGCAGGAAAACAGTAGCAAATGACAATGTATAGAGACGGACCAAGGTAGCAAATGACAATTGGTTCTAGCACACATCGGTCTTCATCACACAGGTTGTGTTTCTTGTTTGATGAGCAGAACTCAATCCGCCGGTTTCTCTTCTGGACCATCCTTGATCAGTAGGGGGCATCCTATTTGGTCTTCTTGTTGAGCAGGTGGATCTAACATCTATTTATCCAACTCATTTAATTCATCCCATCAATCCAGATGACTAATATAAGTAACTTTTTAGTTCATCATCACTATTATTATCCATTTATAGGTGTAGGGTTGGCTCTTTAATATTGTATAGAGGTATAGATATAAATATAACAAACGATTTTACCAAAACATTATTGTTTATTCTCTTCATGAGGATGTATTGGCTTTGATTCTAAGCTAATTGTAGTGACTACAAGGTGTGCAAATTGCTTAAAGTAAGTGTAACATGTGTCGAGCCTATTTGGATGAACTAAAACTAGTGATAAAGCCAACTAGTAAGTCTTTAATGGGGTATTATAGACTAGTGAACTAACAATTAGTTGAGTCTTAGATTAATTATTAGTTCATTTACTGGTCCATCTATTTGAATCTTTATGAACTAAACTTTAGTCAAATACTCCATCCGTTCCAAATTATAGTTCGTTTTAATTTTTTTGTGCATGCATTTTCCTATGTACCTAGATAAATAATATGTCTAGATACATAACAAAATGTATGCACCGAAAAAGTCAAAGTGAACTATAATTTGAAATAGAGGGAGTAGATGTTAGTCCATGAGATTTAAAGTCATAAACACGCCCTAATAAATATCCTTTTGTTCACTTGGCGTCTAACTTTAAAACCTTATGATAAATTTAGATTTTAATGGGTATTGATGCTTGTACTTGAGAAGACGGGAGTCACTCTCCGTTATTATTATTACTAAAAAAACAAAGCTGTCACGAAACGCCTGTTACACCTCTAAAGCAGCCGCCTCTCGTCATATCGCCTAAGCGACGGCTAAGTCCTTTTTTTCAGCTTAGGTCTTATCTAGTTACACTTTAAGTTTTAATTTTTTTCACTCTTTCTTCGTCATATTAATTTCTAGATACATGCATAGAGCACTAAATATAAAAAAATTAACTAATTATATAGATTAGTTATACATCATGAGACGAATCTTTTGAGCCTAGTTAGATCATGATTAAATAATATTTATTAAATATAATGAAAGTGTTATGATAGTTTAGGTTGAAAAAAATTTGCAATCTAAATGTGGCCTTAGCAGCCAGAATTATTATAACAGGCAGGCCCAGCGTGGATTTGCAACCGCAGCCATCGAGTAATAAAGATGAAAGAAGCACTCCCAAAATTGGGGACATCTGCTGCGACTGCGAGTCTGCGAGAGCCTGCGATCGCGGAGTCGCGAGCGACGACCACGTTCTACTCACAATATCCGACCGAGCCAGAGAAGCAAGCAAAGCACGTTCTAGAGAAATCCTTCATCTCACCAGTTCACCGCACCAGTAGCCGGCGTCCGGCGACGATGAGCACCCGCACGGCAGGATCCGTGCTCCTCCGCCACCTGGGCCCGCGCGTCTTCGGCCCGGTTTCCTCCTCTCCGGCGGCCGCGGCGCCGAGGCCGCTGCTGACCCTGGCCGGCGGCGAGGAACGGGGCGGCGGGGCGGCCGTGTGGGTGCGGCTGCTGTCCACCTCCGCCGCCGAGGCGAAGGAGGAGGCGGCCGCGTCCAAGGGGAACGCAGGAAGCACCGCGGCGGCGAAGGCGGAGGCGGCGGAGGCCGCTAAGGAGGGCGGTGACGGAAAGGGAGACAAAGTGGTGAGCAGCTACTGGGGCGTCGCGCCGTCGAAGCTGATGAGCAAGGACGGCGTCGAGTGGAGGTGGTCTTGCTTCAGGGTGAGTAGCGCAGCGACTAGCTGAAGGCCGCGTTTGTCTCTGAACGGCGTCTCAATTGGCGTGTCTGCTGGTGTGCTGATTTTGCAGCCATGGGAGGCGTACAAGCCGGATACCTCGATCGATCTCACCAGGCACCACGAACCCAAGGTCCTGCTCGACAAGATCGCTTACTGGACCGTCAAATTGCTGCGCGTGCCCACTGACATATTCTTCCAGGTGATCCCTGCTCGCTCCTCCCATTTCCTTGGAGCACCCATGTCAGTCTCCGACAGAACAGGGCAGAGTCACCCTGAAGAATTCGATCTTCCTGAGTACTTCGCTGACATGACGAGTTAATTTGCGCAGAGGAGGTACGGCTGCCGCGCCATGATGCTGGAAACGGTGGCGGCGGTGCCGGGGATGGTGGGCGGCATGCTGCTGCACCTGCGCTCGCTGCGCCGCTTCGAGCACAGCGGGGGCTGGATCCGGGCGCTGCTGGAGGAGGCGGAGAACGAGCGCATGCACCTCATGACCTTCATGGAGGTGGCCAAGCCCAAGTGGTACGAGCGCGCGCTGGTCCTCGCCGTGCAGGGCGTCTTCTTCAACGCTTACTTCGTTGGCTACCTCATCTCCCCCAAGTTCGCGCACCGTGTCGTCGGCTACCTCGAGGAGGAGGCCATCCACTCCTACACCGAGTACCTCAAGGACCTCGAGGCCGGCAAGATCAAGAACGTCCCCGCGCCGGCCATTGCCATCGACTACTGGCAGCTCCCAGCTGACGCGACGCTCAAGGATGTCGTTATCGTGGTGCGCTCCGACGAGGCGCACCACCGCGACGTCAATCACTTTGCGTCGGTATGTGACACTCCGTTGGCAAGAACAAGATTGCCTCTACCAAATCTTAGATGGTTCGTTCAAACGAAGTATTGTTGAATATGCTGTCTGAATTCCTTTGCTTCTGGTGTGCAGGACATTCATTTCCAGGGTATGCAGCTCAAGGAGACACCTGCGCCGCTAGGATACCATTGAACAATCTGTGATGCTTGAGAGTTCTAGTTCTTCAATTTTACTAGATGTAGGTTGATGCTTGAGAAATAAAATGCCTGGCTGCTATGAGTTGAAAAGATCTCGTGGGTTGTTCCTAAACTTTGACGTGCGTGTTTGTAAGTATAGATACAGACAGTGATATACGTGCACTGAATCTTGTCCTGAACGTAACATCGACTTGGCTGGTTTCCATTTCTGTTGTTTGCTCTGATCCAAGTTGCAAGAAAACTTTATATCCGATTGTAACATCCGAGAAATCTTTTTTTGGAAGGAGCAGCGAAGGAGTCGCACCTCGCCTGGCCGCTTGATGCAACTTTTGTAACGTGTGACTTGCATCTGCCTTGGCCCCTGACGTCTGTGAAGCCGGACGCAAATTGTGAAGCCAGTCACAAAATTTGTTATGACTGAATGTCATTTCATACTTTATATGCATGTGTCCAAACATCAAACGGAAAAAAAAAAATTGATCCAAACGCTTGATCCTGAACCCAACTATCGTCACCTAAACCTTCTATGTGAAGACTTTTCACTATAGGAAGACAATACTAGGTGTGAGAATATAAACCCCTCTTTTTGTTTTTACCCACAATCCAAATTCTACATTCACTATACCTAATTTCACTATAATAAAGATCTAGGAAAGCCCCATATTTCTATGAGCCAGTGAAACTACCATTTTTGGCTTCATTGGTTTTGGCTCTTCTACACACTGTAGTAAAGAAATTAGAGTCGTTTAAAGCATGCCAAATGAGCCTAAAATAGCCTTGCGTGTGGGCTGCTGACCTTGACTGCTCTGCAGGGTTTGCTTGGCACAACTCCGGCTTTGGCAACAGCTTCGACACCCATAGAGGAGGAGCCACTTTTTTTTTTTGTGTGCGTAGGGAAGAGCCATCGAAGCCATTTTTTTTACGAAAGGAGGAGCTACAATTTGTGGCTACTCTCTTTATCCGACTCTTCCGAAGGAGGAGTCATTCTTTGATTATATTTTCTCTCTGTCTATCTCCGTTACATCAATATCCGTTGCATCAATATTGGCACGAACTTCATATCGACCAACTCCATAACTATCGTCATCTTCCTCTTTTTCTTCTTTTTTTCTCTTACTTCTATCCCGTGGCCATGCAATTTTCTACTGAGGCTAAAACAAGGTGGACTAATTTTCTCTTTGTGAGCTCCATTCCACGATAAAACTACTATCCAAATATCTTACAAATTGTACAAATT
>CM041637.1:10199575-10230634 GCA_023333625.1 Bothriochloa decipiens
AGCGGAGGTCCGGTGGCGACGACTGACCTCCGCTATCGACCGGTTCCATGTCTTCAGCGGAGGCCTCCGCCGGAGATCCGATCTTCGACGGCTCCTCTTCAAGACCTGCAGGCATGAGCCAGGTTGATACAGCCGGAACTGTCAGTCAGACATAAGTCGGAGGTAATAAGCCCCTCCGGTCCTGGGGCGCTTCCCCAACATTCCCCCCTTGAGGGTTAGGTCCAGCGGAGACGGGTCTAGCCATCAACACGCCCCTGGCCGTGGAGGCTGTGATTACCTCCGACTCCCCCTGGCCCGTTGAACATTGGACCGAAGGCTTTGCTTTTTTACCGTTGTTCGGTTTTTAATCTTGTGCGTTGATTTGAGCTGGTTCATCTGCTATCGTTCGATTCTTGGATCATCGTGACCGTTGGGCTGAGAAGTCGAGGTGCCGCATCACTGCCTATATAAAGGGGGTAAGTGGTGAAAATTACCCGTACTACCCTTCATTCACCTCCGCGTAGCTTGCTCTTGTTACCTACTGCCTCTGCTTCCATCGCGCAGGTTTCCTTCCTTGCTTGCTGCCTCCGCATGTGCCTTTGCCCCGGCATCCTGTTGTCGTGGCACCTAAACGCCCCTGCTGCGCGCGTCATCGTCCGTTCTTCGGCCCTTATTCCCAGCTCCAGGGTGTCGAAGTTGGAGGCTTTCTTGGCCTTTTCGAGCAGTGCATGCTGGCTGCTGCGGAGGCCAGGGATCTCGAGGAGTCACTTTCTGACGTCGAAGCTTCCCCTAGCGATCTAATGCCTCCGAAGATTACTTTGTCTGACTCGGAGGTCAGCTACGACTTTGGTCGTAGCCGGATGACCCAGGCGATGATAGATGGCCTCGAGGAGAAGGGCTATATTCTTGTTGGCCGTGGGCGAGTTCCGGGTGAAGAGATTGTCCCGCTACCTGAGAGAGATGAAGCTGTTGTGTTCAGGGACTTCTTCACCTGTGGTCTTCGCTTTCCCTGCTGCAACTTTGTCCGGTATGTGCTTGAGTGGTTTGGCGTGCAACTTCATCATATGACCCCATGCATTTCTGAATATGAGTAAATTCCCCTGGGCCATCGAGTCATACGGCTGGGGGATCAGTATAAACACTTTCACGGAATTCTATGAGCTGCAAAAACAGCCAAAGTACATTGGTACCAAGCTTGCCCAGTTCGCATCATGCAGTTTTATGGCGAAGAGGAATCCTGGCAAGGGCAAGGAGAAGATTGCTATTTCTTGGTGCCAGAGGGGGAAGTGGGAGCCTGCTGACTGGATGGATTACTGGTTTTATGTGAAGACTTCTGGTGCTTCTAGAGTCGGAGAGGATGGTCGAAGGATCATTACTTTTTCGTTTGCCTCCGTTATGACTCGGATGGATCCGCACACTAGCATCAAGCCGGAGGTGACAGTCTTCGAGAAAAGGAAGTCTTGTACGCAAGCATTTGCTGATGCCTGTCGTTACTGGAGATGATTGCCTCTGATTTCTAGCCTCTGCTTGGCAGCAAGGACAGGAAGAAATTTGCTATACAAAAACTGGATCTTCCTGTTTTTGGTGTGGCTGGCGGGATCCCGTGTCCGCACTTTGGGCTGCAGCTTCCTGAGGGTCAGAGCAGAGAGGACTTCGTCCGTGCCACGGAGCAGAAGGCTGTTGAAATCCTTGGAGAAGTCTCTGAGAAGGAATATCTTGCATGGAGGTCTGAGGCTGGTACCATGCCTCGCCTCAATAGGGTCTTTGAGGAGCTCGACATTCACTATACCGAGCGTGAGCTCCCTGAGAAGCTGAAGAAGAAGAACGAGAAGAAGGATTTGACTGTTGCTGGCGCTGCTACGAAGGTCGTCGAGGGAAGGAAAATAAAAGCCGGCGCTCTGACGTGTGGAGGCCCAAAGAAACAGAAAGGGGCCTCCGCTGAATCTGCAGAGATGGAGGACATTTTTGAAGATTTTTATGATGAAGGGAACATCTCTGCTAATTCGAAGGTGATGACTGAGACTCTGCCGGAGGTTGATGTTTTGGCGCTGCTTGGTTCCGAGGGTCCATCTCGGCGATCTCCGTCGCCTGCTGTTTCCCCGGAGGCGTTCCGTGCTTTCGTAGTTGAGGCCTCCGGGTCGCCAACGGTTCGGCCTATCTTGCCGCCTGCTGAGCCTGTGTCTCAGCATGTTGACATGGCATCTCCTACATTTTCTGTGAAGCCTTTTGCTAGTGCGTACCTCGACGCCAGCTCCGATGAGGATGAGATGGAACAAGCTGGTGTTATAGCTCATTGTGGGGAGAAGCCCGCGGAGACTCCCCAACATGAAACGGAGGATACTGAGGTCCCCGAGGATGCCTACACTTTGAGTCAAGGTAATATTCTTACTCAGAGTATGACCTATGTGGATTTCCTGACTTTGAAGGTTTCTTGTGGTTGTGCCTCTGACGATGAAGTTTCAATGCTCGGTGAGCATGTGTATGACATTTTTTGAAATTTTATGTTTTCTTGTTTCCTTTTTTGACTTGTGTTTTTTGTGTCTTTTTTCAGACATCCTTACTGCTGAGGCCACTCGGACTACCCCTCCGCCGCCTCCAGCGATTGATGCACCACTTCCCGGAGGGACCGTTACTGAGGCAGTGCCTACGGCTCCGCGACCTCCGATGGACATGGTTGGTTCTGGGTCTTTACCGTCCGGCAGTTGTCCTGATGAGGGCATAAGTGCCCTCCTTGGCTGGGCTCAAGGTATTGACCAGCTGACCGATACCATGGGCGGAGACTTGTACCGGCGTCTGGCTGGGTTACCGCTTCAAACCTTGATGAACGCCAATATTAATCATCATGCTATTGTAAATTTAGTTTCATTTTCTCCATTCTTAGCCATTTACTCTTTGTCATGTATTTGATTTTGGCATTGCTTACTGCTGTCTCCATAGCGCCGCCTTGTCCATGGCTGTTGAGACCAGTAGCTGTGCTGAACTGGTCAAAAAAGATGACGCTATTAAGGTTCTGAAGGCGGAGATCGAGTCCCAAACTCAAGAAAGGGAACGTGTGGCTCAGCAGGCCTCTGGCTTGGAGAAGCAGGTATCAGCTCTTGAGGTTCAATCTAATGAATTAAGAAAGTCTGTTACTACTGCCAAAGAAGCGGAGGCTGCTACCAAAGAGGCGGAGGCCACCGCTAACCAGCGGGCGGACAAAGCCGCTGAGATTTCCAATCTCCTGCAGCAAGAAGCGGATGCTGAACGGCGGTTAGCGGTGGCTCTTAAGACTAAGGTTGAACAACTTGAGAAGGAGCTGACTGCCACCAGGTTGATCCGGCTAGAAGTGGCTGAATCCTATGTCTCCGCCGTCCGGGCATTTGGTGGTACGGCAACTTCAGTTAATCCTGAGGCTTCTACCTCCGGGGTCTTTTCCTGGATCAAGGCAAACCTCGACAAGCTTAATGAGTTTATGATCGGAGTTTCCAATTTCAGCGCGAAGACCTCCGCCACCTATCTGTGCAAGCTTTTTGTGTCCAAGGACATTGTCCAAATTGGAAACTTCGATTGTCCTGAGCTAGAAGATCCCGCTGAACTTGGCAGAACTGATCGTTTTGTTAAGACCACCGTACATAGCTTCATGGAGAAGTTCTGGTCCAAGTTTGGCCGGTCGGAGACCGTTGCCATGGCTAACGTTACTCGTGAAATGGTATGTATGGTTAGATTTTTCTGTCTTATTTTGTTGTGAGAGTTGTATTGGCGATTCCCTTCTCTTATTTTTTGTCTTTTTTAGCAACTGAAGTATGGCAAGCGCAGCGGTCACGGCCCGACTTCTTCTGGCGGAACGTCTGCACGGACTCGGGGATCTACCGACGCTGGCTCCTCCACTGCCCAAGTTCTTCCTGCAAGTGCTGGGACTGATTCCATGGTGGAGCAAACAGCAGCATCTCCGGGAGCTCGAATGGGGCCTCAGGACTTGACCACTGTGGAGGAGGTGTAGAAATTCATCTTAATTTGTGGTTGTGTAAATTTTGTCTTTTGCTGACTTGGTGCCAGCGCGCACGTGTAAAGAACAATTTGAATTGCTCTTGTTTTTGTAAATTATTAATGGCCAAATCGTCCTGCGCAGGTCTGCAGTCTAGGGCCTGTGCAGAAGGTCGAGCCTATTACCTTTATGCGCGATGATGTTTACGTTAGTGGTGAGCTATGGGATTACTGGAAGTCGGCGTTTCCTAGGCGCACGGTGGATGACATGTTTGATTTTGTACTCAGTGATTTAGACGATGAGTGCTCTAGCTTTATTCATTCTCTTGCATGGCGTGGTCCATCTGGACCTTTGTAATTATCTTTGTTTGCGCGGCGGTTGAGTGTTGCGATTGAACTGTCTTTTACAAACTTGTTTATTTCAACCTCCGCTATGTTGCGGAGGTCTGTTTGAATTAGTCGGAGGCCTTCGTGCCAAGTTGCAGGTGTGACCTTCGAAAGTGATTTTTGTTTTCCTCCTCGGAGGTTGTAAGCACTTTGAAGCGCATTTATGCATTAATAACTTTATTGTTGTCATACGGTGGGTATTACAACCGTTGTTTCTCTTCAACCACTAGTGGTGTCAATTTTGCTGTATTTATCTTTGTGGTCTTCGGCTATGCCTCCGTGCGTCCTGATGCTTGTTCTACGAAGGTGCACTGTGGTTGATCTTAGCGGAGATGGGGGGACATTATGAGTTCTTATGCAGTATCCCCCTTGTCTCCGCTCAGGCGATGATCCTAAGTGGGTTGTGCTGTTGGCTAACTTCTTTGGTCTTATCCCGGAGGCCCTCATCATCTCCGGGATGTTTCTTTTGCTGACGCCCTTATGAATTCTTGCGTGGTATCTTATTATTTTTGTTTGTCTGTATGTGCACATCCGCCTCCATCTCCTTTGAGCGAATTTTGGTTATGGGGAGTTGCTTGTGGTTGGCCCTTTCCTAATGCTTAGGCGTGCGGGCTTTGAGCTCTATCCCTTTTATAGTACTCCTTATGTACTTTGCGTATCTTTGCTATTTATTTTTTGATTTTGTCTGTTGCTTGTTGAGGTGAAGGGACGCAGGTGCTTTTAAGATAGGTAGTTGTAGCTGGTTTAGTTATGGTTGGGAGGTCCTTATAAAAAGATCTATCCCCCCTGATCATTTAGGTTGCTTCATTGTGTACATTATACTAATGGTACTTCCTAGTAGCTGTCTTTGCGCTGGTACTGTGTGAGGACTCGTAATGGAATAGCAACATTGGTGGACCTGTTGCCCAAGGTTAGAGATGGCGACGCTTCTGCTTGTTAACAATACTCTACTTGCATTGCCTTTGTGTCTTCAGAGATGGTGGCCGGCTGTGATGCTACTTGGCGTGGTTGATGTAAGGATTTTGGATGCGGTAGTTGCTTGCCGATGGAAGGTGCAAAGTGGTGTGCTGACAGATGATTGTGGATTTTGTCATGTGCAAGCTGGCATTGGAAGTTCACCTCCTTCTCTTCGTACCGAGCGTATGTTGGACTTGCTTCAGGTGGCTGGGTTTCCAGAGGCACAGGGTGGTATGTAGCCGGGAGGCAATAGGTGGTATTCTGTAGTTGATCAGGGTTTGCCTCCGCTAGTGCCGGTTTTTTGGGTAGCCTTAGTTTGCTTTTCTTTAGATGTACTTCTGTAGGCTACTTCCTTTTGTTTTTAGTAGATTGAAGTGTTGGCAACCTCCGGGCCACTTCCATGTCTTGTGGTGGCAGGTTAACTAGGTGGAGTGGCTAGATATCTTGACCTGGAGGTTGTGCATTTTGGTCTAGCAGTTAAATATGTGTGTTATGCACATTGTTCCTATCATGAGCAAGGCGCAATGAACCTTGTCCATTGCAAGCATAAGGTTGAATAATAAATGATCCTGCTTTACGTATTGTCTCCGCTTTGGAATGATATCGGTTCCTTAATTTTTTGTGATTATATTGCCTCCATTTTGGAAGGTGTGTAATGCGGAGGTTACATGACCATGAACTCATGCATGTTACCTTCGCATGTTTTAATACCTTCTTTCAGAGTTCACTGCTGGTTAGTGTGATGTCTCTTTCTTTTTGATGTACTAGTGCCTGAGTTGATTCACAGGCCTTTCCCCAGTTCGCTTTACAACTTGTGGTTGCAATTGCCTGCATCGATGCCTGATATGCCAGGGCTTTTTTGAGGTCTTTTGGCATTTTGTGAAGGCTTCTTCATGTCTTCGTATTTTGTTCGCAACTTGTGGTTGCTATTGCCTGCCTCAATGCCTGATATGCCAAGGCTTTTTTGAGGGCTTTTGGATTTTTGCAGAGGCTGCTTCATGCCTTCCCATTTCATTCGCAACTTGTGGTTGCTATTGCCTGCCTCAATGCCTGATATGCCAGGGCTTTTTTGAGGGCCTTTGGCTTTTTGCGGAGGCTGCTTCATGCCTTCTTATTTTGTTCGCAACCTGTGGTTGCTATTGCCTACCTCAATGCCTGATATGCTAGGGCTTTTTTGAGGGCTTTTTGGCTTTTTGCGGAGGTTGCTTCATACCTTCTCATTTTTATTAATGGTGGCATGAAGTGACCTTGTAAATCGTGAATAGTTGTCGAATATTGCAACCGCGGTGCTGGCTGCTTTTGACTTTCTTAGGTATCACTTTTCGGGGTCCTCTTTATACATTCAGAGGTTAATTACATGCGGCCTTGCCTCATTAAAAACCTCACCTCAGATATGGAGCCCCTCACGTGAGGAAAAGAGTGCAAGCCATTTTTTTAGGAAAAGTAAATTGCGGGAATTTAAATCTACGGACCTCGGCTTACTTACATTCTACGTGTAGTATTTCCTAAGGCTATCAATGTTCCAGAGGTTAATTGATGTTCTTCCTTCTGTGTCTTGCAGATAGAATGATCCTTTCCTTCCGGCTTGCTTGGCTATGAACGGTCCTTCCCATTTTGGCTGTAGCTTTCCTACGTTTTGAGCGTTTGGCCTCCGTCTCATTACCCAGTTGCCATTTTTTATATTTTTAGTGACCACTTTCGCATCCCTCCATTTTCTCATTTGGTCTTGGTATTTCTTGATGTTGTCGATTGCCTCTAGCCTGTATGCTTCAGTCATCTCTTTGCTGTATTCTTCATCTTTTGTGAGGTTTTGTTTCACTACACGGAGGCTCTGGTATTTGACTCTTCTGGCATCATTGCTTCTTCTACGTATAGTAGCTTGAATGGAGTGAACCTGGTGGCTCTTGATACGTTTGTGTTGTGAGACCATACCACCTTCGGCAGCTCTTCAACCCATTTTCCCTTTTTGTGATCTAGCAATGTCTTAGAGATTGTTGAGAATATGATTCTATTTGACCTTTCCACTGCTTCGTTACTCTCTGGGTGATAGACTGATGCGAAGGCTACTTGTGTGCCGATGCTATTGTAGAATTCTTTGAACTTGTCTGAATCAAATTGCTTTTCGTTGTCGACTGTGAGTGTCCTTGGAACCCCGAATCTGCAAACTATGTTTTGCCAGAAGAATTTTTTTACTATTTCGGAGGTGATTGTTGCGAGCGGTTTGGCTTCTATCCATCTTGTGAACTATTCTACTGCTACTACTGCATATTTGCTTTTGCCCTGAGCCGGAGGTAATGGGACTACGAGATCCATTTCCCATTGTTGAAGCGGCCAGACCAGAGGTATTAGCTACGATTATGCTCCCGGAGATGCTTGGTGTGGTGCAAAACTTTCGCATGCTTTGCAAGTTCTTACTATATGCAATGCGTCGTTGATATGAGTTGGCCAGTAGAATCCTTGCCTGATTGCCTTCGCTGATAGTGCTCTGGGGCCAATGTGCGATCCACATGTTCCTGAGTGGATATCCTGTAAGAGGTCTTTGCCTTCTGATTCTGTGATGCACTTAAGCAATGGTTGGACTATTCCTTTCTTGTATATAACTCCATCTATTATCGTGTAATTCCTTGCCCGTACGGCCAGCCTTGCTGCAACTGTTTCATCTGATGTCACATGGACTCCCTTAATATAATCAATTATTGCTTTCCTCCAATCCTCCGTGTTTACTAGGAGCACCTCCGCAAATGCCTTAGATGTTTTTGCGGTGGCTGATAATGTCAATTCTTGAAAAAAGGTTCCTTCGGGTATCTCCGTTTGATTTGCCGCTGCTTTGGCTAACTCATCTGCCTCCGTGTTGTCCCCCCTTGGGATGTACTTTAGGGTAAAACCTTGGAATCTTTTTTCCAGACCCCTGATTACTTCTAGGTACGCGGCTAACTCTGGGTTTCTTGCAACATAATCTTTCTCGACTTGTCCTGTTACTATCTGTGAGTTGGTTCTGACCATGATGTACTTTGCACCAAGTGCTTTGGCCTTGCAGAGTCCTAGGATTACTCCTTCGTACTTAGCTACGTTGTTGGTTGCTTTGAAGCACAGTCTTGCTGCGTATTTTGTTTTGATGCATGATGGTGATATTAGTACTACGGAGGCTCCTGCACCTTGGATGCCCCAGGCGCCATCTGTGTACAGTGTCCATATTGAAGCCTTCGCTTTGTCTTCTGCATGATACGAAGATGTCCATTCCACCAAAAAGTCTGCAAGTGCTTGTGACTTGATTGCTGTTCTTGAGATGAACTTGATGTTGAACTGAGATATTTCTGTTGCCCATTTACCGATTCTCCCTGATGCTTCTTTGTTGCCTAGGGTGTTGGCTAGTAGTTTTGCTCCCTGCAGCACTTCTGATACATAGTATACTGGGTGTTGTACGCTTTTGTTGTCAACTTCCTTCTCTTGCACTAGCACTGCGCCGATCGCTCCTGCGGAGGCTGCAACATATAGTAGCAAGGTTGCCTCCGTGTCTGGTGCTATGACCATGAGGTCTTATGTGATGTAGTTTTTGAGCTGCTGGAATGCCTTCGACTGCTCTTTACCCCATTCAAATTTGTCCGAGACCTTGAGTGTTCTGAAGAATGGTAGACTTCGTTTTGCTGATTTTGAGATGAATCTGCTAAGTGCTGCTATTCTGCCTGTCAATCCCTGTACTTCTTTCTTGTTTTTCGGTTCTCTCATTATTAGCACTGCTTTTGTTTTATCTGGGTTTGCTCTTAGCCCTTCTGGACCAACAATGTAACCGAGCATCATTCCTCTGCTTACTCTGAAGATACACTTTTCTGGGTTCAGTTTTAACCCTGCTTCTCTGAGGTTCATGAATGTTTCCCTGAGGTTATCCAAGTGATCTCCGGCTTGTTTGCTGACTACTGCTATGTCATCGACATAAGCTATAATGTTCCTCTGGAGTTGAGCTCGCAATACAATCTGAATCATTCTTGAGAACGTTGATCCTGCATTTTTTAGACCTTCTGGCATCCTAACAAAACAATAGGTGCCGAAGGGGGTCGTGAAGCTTGTTTTTTCTTCGTCCTCCTTTCTTAGCCATATCTGGTGGTATCCTGAGAAGCAGTCTAATAGATAGAAGCACTTGCATCCCGCTGCCTTGTCGACTGATGCATCTATTCTGGGCAATGGGAAAGGATCATTTTTGCAGGCCTTGTTGAGATCTGTGAAGTCTATGCACATTCTCATTTTGTCGTTCTTTTTCGGTACTAAAACAACATTTGCTAGCCAGTCTGAGTACTTGACTTCTCTGATGACCTTGGCATCTAATAATCTTTGCACCTCCGCCTTCACTGTAATTATGCATTCATCAGACATCTTTCTCTGTTTTTGCTTCTTGACATTTGGGTTGAGGTCGAGGGTGTGTTCAATCACATCCTGACTAATTCCTTGTAGATCTAATGCTGACCATGCAAATACGTTCTTGTTCTTTGTTAGCAGTTCTAACAAGTCTTTTCTCTCTACCTTCGATAGGTTGGCACCAATGGTCACTTTTCTATTAGGGACTGCTTCTTCCAACGGTAATGTTATTGTGTTCTCTTGATCTGTCATGTTGGTTTTTCCTGTAGGCATGTCCGGAGGCTCCTCTACTTCTACGGTGTTTATGTTTCTGTGTGCTTTGTAGATTGCTTTCTCTATGTTCCTTGCTTCTTTTTGACTGCCCCGCACTGTGATGATTCCATGTAATGCTGGCATCTTCATGCAGAGGTAGCCCATGTGTATTGCCATATTGAACTTGTTTGTGAATCCTCTTCCCAGTATCGCATTGTACTGGTAGTAGATGTCGACCACATCAAAGGTGATGTACTCTGTCCTGGCACAGTCCTCATCTTTGAATGATACTAGTAGTGATATCTTGCCTAGGGCCTTGATCTTCTTTCCACTGAATCCAATCAGTGGGGTCTCCGGTAGCTATAGCTGGCTCCTGCTGAGTTTCATTTGGTCAAATACGTTCGCGAAGATGATGTCCGCTGAACTCCTAGAATTGACTAGTATCCTGCTTACTGCCCAGGCTGCTATGCTTGCCTTTATGACCATGGCATCTGCGTGCAGATAGCTTTCAACTTGGAGGTCTTGCTCTATAAATTGTATTGGCATCTTGGACCATTCTATTGATTTGTAAGCACCCTGGACTGCCACATTGTTTACCAGCCGGAGGTGGTCTTTCTTTTGCTTTTTGGTTTCAAATTCTAGTGCTGAACCTCCGGCTATAGGTAATATCATGCCAATGGTTGGTAGTGCCGAATGCGGATTTAACTGGTTTTCCGTCGAAGGCTCTGCCTTCACGGTTGATGATTGGGCTAAAGTATACTACGAAGGTGTTGTTAATGCTTCATACTGCCTTTGTTGTGCCACCGGAGGTGTCTGCATCTGTGTTGATTCGATGAGCGTTATGTGTGGAGGTCTTTGATTGATGTAAGTTAGACCATTTTCTACTCTGTTCTGGGTGTAGCCCTGGTGCTGCAATGTTTACTGATAGACTGGTCTCCAGGCCGGTAATGATGTCGGATAGTACTGTTGATCCAAGTTGTGCTGCGGTAACGGCTCTGGAACGTATCCTGGTAAACTTGGGTTGTATTGCTGATGGAATTGTGAACTGCGAGCGTGATTAACCTCCCTGCAACCTTGCTGCTGGGGCTATAGCTGTAACTTTTTGGTTTTCATCCTGTCAAGTGTCTCTTGGGCCTCCGGGCAGTCCCGTGTGATGTGCCCTTTGTCCTCTCCATGGAAGAGGCAATATGGCTTCCTTGGTTTCTGGTTTTTACTCCAGTTCCTGGACTTGTTGCTTTTGCTGTAACCTTGCCCTTCTTGATTTCTCTACTTATAATTTTCTCTTCTGTCCCTAATATTCGGAGGCTGGCTACCCTGCAAATTGAAAACTTGTTTCTGCTGATTCGGGTATTGTTGTCTTTGTTGGTTCCTGTTTTCTCTTCTGTTGCCATTGCTTGAAGACTGTTTACTTTGACCGTCCTCTTCTTCTAATCTTTTGCGGAGGTGACTAGTGAATGGGCCGATTCTAAGTCCTTTGATTGCTGCTTCTATGGCTACCCCATTAGGGACGTCAGGCGCTTTGGCCCGGAGGTGTAGGAATCTCTGGTAGTAGTCTCTGAGGGGTTCGCCCTTGAGGTGTTTGTTGCTGAACAAGTTTGATGATGTTAGTGACTCGTTCATGTAAGCTTTAAAGTTTGCCAGTATCTGGTCTCGTAGGTTTTCCCATGAGTATATGGTGCTTGGCTTCAACATTGAATACCATGTCAGTGCGTCTCCTTCTGCTGCAATCACAAATGATTTAGCCATTACATGATCGTTGCCTCCGGCGGAGGCTACTGCAGCTTGAAACTCATTATAAACTGTCTCGGATCTAAATTGCCATTGAACCTTGGTAGAGACACAGGTTTGTAACTTGGAGGCCATGGTGAGCTTTGCAGGCCTTCGGACAATGGTGATTTTGGGTAAAAAACTATCGATGGTGTGGGTAGGCTTGGAACTATGGTGTGCGTAGCCTGCGCGTTCATAGCTGGGGGACGACTTGCCGTAACTGGTTGAGTGATCTCCGCTGGACTTGCTGCCGGAGGTTGCATGCTCTGTATTTCTGCTTGCAAAATGGCCATCTGCTGCCTTATCTCGTCCACTTGACACGATGATTGTATCGTTCTTTGTGTGGCGGCTTGCTGCGCCCTTAACCTGTCTCTTTTGGCTTCCATGAGGTGCATCTCATCTCTCAGCCTGGCCAACTCGTCTTCTTGGTTCTGGGCTGGCGGATGCTGCTCAGACGGGTCCCCCCTTTGCGCAGCGTTGTTGCTCTCTTCATCACCTCTGTCCTCTGGTGCGGAGGCATAGGTGCTTCAAATGTTTTTTCTTGGCCTCCCACGAGCGGAGGGTTGTGGTATCTCCGTCTCGGCGGCGGTATGTCTCCTAACGGGGGCCTTTCTTTTGGGTGGCATCTGCGGGTGTTATCTCCGGTCAGACACAAACGGTGGGCGCCAACTGTTGGGACCGAATCCCAGCAGGTTTATAGTGAGGGCAGAAACAACCAAACTAGAGTCCCTCCTTCAATATTAAATTAGGAAATTACAATATGGGCCCGATAGCAGGTAGTGCCACAGCTACCAGAGGACTATCCCCCCTCCTGATTACACAGGGGGCATGGTCTTTTATAGCGGCTCCCCAGCTCAAGATTGAAAGTACATGCGTGCCCCCAACGAGAGTTTCGAAACCCTAGACACCAACCCTGTTACACGTGGGCCCCTTAGGGGTAGGCTGGTCCACCATTCTCTGACCACGGTCGCAGGTCGTGGCCCATCATCGCCTGCGAGAGGCCCACTAAGCCCACTAATTGTCCTCAGCCTCCCCAGCTAGGCTCAGCGTGCCGTCCGAGTGAAGGCAGCCTCGGGTCCCCGCCTCCTCCGCGCAGAGCCTCCGGGGGCAGTGAGGCTTCGTCATGTAGCCTCCGCTAGGGCGACGGTCGACGTTGCCCAACCTCCGCCGTCGATTGGCTTCAAGGCCTCCACGGAGGCTTCCTTGTGGGGACGGCTGTTTCTCAGGCGGAGGCTGATTCTCTCCTCCCGGAGGCTGTTCCACGATAAAACTACTATCCAAATATCTTACAAATTGTACAAATTATTCAATTCCTTAGTCCTCTTAATAATCTTTTATCTTCTCGTTTCTAGTAATTCATAGTTGCCATGTTTCCCTAATTCAATCATTGGATTATCATAATCATGCTCATGTATCCTAGAGCCACTTCAAGCTAGCAACCAATGGCTGGCCCGTCAACTGTCATCGTACCAACATCCATAACACCTTGGCTCAAAACTTCATGTTTGAGATTCCTTGAACTTTGTCTTGCTTGCTTGTAATAACAAACATTCATATGCATTAGTCGATGCATAAGCTGAGATATTAATATTTTTTTCTTAAAAAAATCCATCAGACACCTTAAGCCTTTTCAGCCATACTATGAAACAACCACTATGATGCCAAAGAGTTGCTGACCTCAAGCATGTTACCCATGGACTCTACTTTGGTAGCATGTGATTTTTTTTCTTCTTGTGACCGGTTCGCAGTTTCAATAAGGCGTAACTTTTATTCTTCTGTCATACTATGAAACAACCACTATGATGCCACAGAGTTGCGGACCTCAAGCATGTTACCCTCCATGGGCTCTACATTGATATCAGTTGCTGACCTCAAGCCGTACTTTATTTTTTTCGATGAATTTTGTACCCTCTGGAATGAAACGTAGACTCGTCATACGCAAAACTATAGCACAAACAATCTATTCATAAAATGTAAGCAGAACTTCAGAAGTACCGAACCTTCTTGCAAACGGCCTGCTGCAAATGATGCATGGCCCCATATTGCAAATGCTTTCACTTTCTATTCCAGATCCGTATGAAGTATATATAGAGATCTTGTATAAGATTAGCTACGCTTATTCGGACCCTCTCACCAAATTTTACATTAGCAATACGCTGGCCATCACCGTAACACAATTACACAAAGCGTCCTCAGGAAACAGGATGGCCGAAAGAATTTCTCACAAACACAGGGGCAACTCTTAGATTAAACTATGGCCATCGCCTTTCTACTGAATTTTTCACCTCATGTGCTGATTCATCTTCAGATCAGACGAAGCCCGGTGATCGTAGCCACCTCTGATGTTGAGGTCCAGCAGCAGCAGCCCTTCATCCGTAGCACACTTGACATCGTCCCCGTCCTGAACTCCATGATGGTACAGCTGAAAGCCTAGATGATTGCTCGCTCTGAGGCTGTCCTCGGACATGGCCTTCGCCAGCTCGCCATTATTCTGCTCGCAAACTTGGGTCACGTTGTCCATGAACCCTGAGAGCGCGAGGTTGAAGTCCGTCAGCTGCGACCTGGTCGCTTCGAGGTTCGCGCCTCCACTTGATGCGTCGTACGAAAGGTTACTCTGTGCTTTCTCGAGTATCGTCTGCAGATATTTGCCTTGCGCCTCGATCCGCATTTGCAGCTTCTTCTGAACCTGCATGTGGAAAAGAAAACAAATTCAGAGGTCAAGATTTTGTCTTCGTGACTGCAATAGTTGTACGTAGCATAGTGGCGTTTGTGGGTAGTCTAACCTCGAGCTGTTCGTGCAGTTTCCTTTGGACTTCGATTTGGTACTTCAGGGCATCCGCGAGTGGCGTTTCCCTGATCCATGTTCAGAAATGATAAGGCGAACGGAAATAGGAGAAACATAGCCGAGATGTAGAATGGTGTAAACTGTAAACCCACACAAATGGAAACCATTTGGAACGATTCCTTTTTGTAAAAAAAAAAAAAAATAGTTCAAACATTACATAAAGAGTATATATGGCATGCTGCCTAGCAGACCGCAGCTTCTACAGTATGTTGTTATTTGCTTCAGTTGGGTGACAGAAATACTGAAATAGTCTGATTCTGGAATCCTAGTCCAGCATTTAACTTATACTATCACTTAATTACCTGCTCTTTCTAGGTAGTTTTTATAACATTAAAATTCTTTATGCAACTTATTAATCAACGGCAGAACTCCAGGCTTTAAACTCATATATTCCCTTCACACATCAACGTCCCTTTCTTCTTCTTTTTTTTTTTTGTGGGAGGTCAACGTCCCTTTCGTATGAAGTATGACTCCGTCTTCTCAATCATTGGCCGACCAGTACGCAATTTAAATAAGCACGTTGTTTAGGAATTTTGCAAGGCACTTCTCTTTTACAAGAACAGACCTTAAATTAGTATGATCTATAACTTTTGTTTTCAACAAAAATAGCACGATCTACGGCTGTCTGATACAGAAAACGTATTTCAGACCATGCTGACTTTATGCTGCTGCTATTTCGTTCTATTTCATGGTCATCAGCCTTTTCAAGTTTCAGCGCCAGCTTTTAGTTTTGCTAATGATCTATAAATCTATGTAATGATGCTAAAGGAAGCATTCGCAGGATAGGATTTTGATTTTTGACACTACTCACCCCGTATTGTTACTGGCCGTAGATGGAATGCTAGGTGGCACTGGTGTGGAGAAATTGATGCCCTGCGCCGCGAATGCTGTGGGGAGAGCAAAAAGAAAATGTATTAGTATTTGGAAAAAGAATATAATGTTATCCTTGCTCAATTATTCGGTAATCGTATTTGCAAGGTACATACCCCCTCTGCTGGCTTCCAAACCGGTGTCTTTCTTGCTCTGCTTTCCAAGCCTGTATTTCTGCGCACATGACAAGAGAAAGAGATAGATCGTCATCATCAACAAGACAACAAGGGCGAGACATCAAAGCGAAACATCGTACATGGACAACATTTATTTATCTACACATGAATTTGGAGAGAAGAGATCGAAGTAGGCGGTGGTACCTGGAGGTGACTCTTCAAGTGGTACAAGGTGAGCCCTTTCATCCCCATCAGCCTCAGTACTGACTTGGGCGTCGCCTCTGTTGTCGCGCGTAGCACAATCAAGTAGAAAACGATGTCAGATTCAGAAATCACAAAATAGGAGTTGTAATCACAACCAGGATCCAAAAAAAGGATCTAATATAATACATGTTCAGTAAAAGAAACATGATAAGTGAAGCTGTTAAGCGGCGGAACTATACATGGTCTGATGCATGGTCACCATGTGGTATAGATGCAGTTAGATGATCAAAGCGTTTTTGGAATCTTTGCGTATGCATGCTCGTACTAAGCCAATCAACGAGGGCAGATGGGTTCGAAGCTGAAGCATGCATGCCGCTGTGTTAGCATTACTGTTCCAACGATCGAGCTGATGGGGATGGGAGTGCCTGAGGTCTGAAAAATACATGCATGGTAGTACAAGAAGAAATCCGGCAAGCAGCAGAGGATCGGATTGCATGCGATGCAAGGGTACTCACTGTCGGGCCCGCCGAGCTTGGTGACGGCCTCGACGAAGCGCTCGTGCAGGTCGGGCGTCCACCGCAGGCGCGGCTTGGGGTCCCTCGACAGCATCACCCCGGCCATCGGCCCAGCGCCGCCGCCGTACCCGGGCCTCTCCATGCCCTCGAACATGCTCATCGCGTGGCCTGCTCTGCTTGCGTTTCTCTCTCGGCCTCCTAGCTAGCTAAGCTCCCCGCTCCGGCGGCCGGCCGCTTGTCGATCACCGCGCAGCGCGAAACAGCTAGCAGCTCGCAGCTCGAGCTGCAACTAGCTAGCAAGCAGCTTGCGCAGGGACACGCACGTCCGCCAGGCCAAGCTGCAACTTGCGGCTAGCTAGAGGCGAGCGCGGCGCGGTGTGAATCTGGTGCGCCCTCGGGGCCGGGGCGGGGAGGAGACGTAGCGTAGGAATTCGGCGAAGCCCGAGGCGGATACCGGCCAGACGGGAATGTGCTGCGATGAGTGTCGCGTTCGAAAGCTGGGCGGAGAGACAGAGATAGAGAGAGGAGGAATATGTAGCGGCTAGAGAGAGAGAGAGAGAGAAGCGCCGATCGCATCGGCATCGCCATGCCATCATAATCATCATGTACTCACCTCACTCATGTGTGCGCGGAATCTCGGGGAGCCTTGTGCCGGGGGGCAAGCCCGGCCGGAACAGAGCTAACAAACGCCAAGGACGCCGGCCCAACCGCGGCGCGCCGCGTGGACACCGCACCGCCACCCTGGAGTCGTCGGCACCGCGCGCCCGCGGCTGTCGGATGGTGCCATGCGATGACGACCGTCGCTCACGGGCGTTCGATTCACCGTCTCTCTTGGGGTTCGGTTCAGACACAAGGGAAGCGCGGCTGCGCGCGGACAGGACAGGTCAAGGGGCATGTGCGGCGGCGCGCCACGTGGACGCCGGCCCCCGACAAGAGCGGGGCTGGCATGTGTGCGCTGCCGTGTCTTCCGGTCGTAGGCCAGAGAAGCTGTCTGATCGCTGCTAGATTTGCCTCGAGAGCCAATCCTGTGCAGTGCACTGTATGGACTATGGAGTAGGAGCACGTACATGTGTAGGCGTAGCCGTAGGCGCGCCATGTGCCCACCGCCATCCCCGGCGGCCGGCGGTCAATGCGCAGCAGGCGGCTACCGGAGCCGGCCGCGAGCACGGGATCACGAACGGCTCGACCGAGGTGAACGACGCGACGGAATTATTATTAACGGCTCGCGAGAACGACCACCTGTACTATGCGCGTCAGGGGATATGTGTAGCACCATAGTTTTCAAATTTAAAAAAAATAGTCAAAATAATTTATGGTGAATTAAATAAATGGCAAAATAAATATTTTTATGAAAAGGGAGTTGAAACATGCTAGAAACATGCTTGAGTATTCATGCTGGTGTATTTTTTTGTTGAGGTGAAATTTGAATTTGAATTTGATTTCAAAATCAATTTGAAAATGCATTTGAAATGAGGTTTGAATAAAAGAAAATTTATTTTTCTTTCCCTCCTCCTCTCTCTCTCCATTTCAGCCCGAGCGGCCCAACGACCTGTTTTTCCCCGCCTCCGCTCGGCCCGCTTCCTCCCGTGCTCGGCCGGCCTGCTCTGCTCCCCGCGCGGCCCACTCTTTCCCCGGCCCAGCAAGGCCGACAGCAGTCGCGCGCGCCGTCGCCTTCCATCTCGGGCCGCAGGCCAGGCCCATCAAGACGCGTCGTCCGTCCGCGCATCCGCCTCCCTCTATCGATGTCGCCGACAGGTGGACCCCGTGCCACCTTCTTCTTCACCGACTCGGCCGCTAACGCGAGTCCGACCCGCGCCGCCCCGCGTGACCGGCCGCCCGAGCCACGCCTTCGGGTTATTTAAGGAGTCAAGTCGCGTCCGCGAACTCCGCACGCAACCCTAAGTCAGCCGCCTTCGCTTCGAGTCAGAGCCGCCGACGCCGAAACCCTAGCCGCCGCTAATTTGCCGCCGAAGCTCGCAATTCGCCGCAACCGACGGGTAATCCTCGCCATTAACTGGTTGGCAAGCTCCGCCTCGATCCCCTGCGCACGTTGGTGCTATCCTTCAGGTGCAATTTCATCTAAATCGTGATCTTCCCATGCGCAGCTCGCCGCCGTCCGCCGCTCCGAGCCGCACGCCATCCTCGCATCGCCCCGACTTCCATTAACCTCACAGGTGAGCGCGGTGTGAGCTCCCCGTTCGTTTGGTACCAGCCATGGTGTAAATGGTGGCCGGAATCGTGGTCTGTGTGAATGCCGACGAGTTTTTCCCGACGCCGGCGATGGCAGCCGCCGCGTCGGGCGTCTTCCCCGGCGAGACCGATCGCCTCGATCGATCTGCGCCGTCGGTTTTGATTCGGACGGCCAGAAACAGCCCGTACCCCTTCGTGGGGCACTTTTGCAGAAAACCCCCTGGGTTTTGGTGTAATCTGTTAAGAATCCTTGGCGGTTTCGACAGAATACGTTTTCTCCACGGGAAAGCGTAAATTCTGTTTAACAGATCCATAATACGCTTTGTCCACTGGAAAGCGTAATTTCTTTGTAACAGCTTCCAGAATACGTTTTCTTCTCTGGAAAACGTATTTTTCCTTTTCAGTTCAGAATTCGTTTTCAGCTATTTACAGTTTTGCCATTATCTTTAAAGGCTTATAACTTTCACGTTTTAACTCTGATTTGGTCCTTTTAAATTTTATTAGATTCATAATTTCATAATCTACGCAGTGCTGCTACTTTTGAAGTATTTTGGAAACTTTATATTTTTAGTCTATATTTAAAATATTTATTTATCTATAGGAAATCTTTGAAAATTCATATCTTCGCCGTTATAACTCCGATTTCGGTGAACTTGACTTCTGTGCGATCGTAGAAGCAAATAGAATAGTTTTATAACCTTTTTATTCTGTTTTGATGAAATTGGTGTATTATTCCTCTAATAACTCTTTGTTTGCTTCGTGTATGTATGCTCGATTGGATTGTCTGGTGTTGATTGTTAATGTCGAGTTCAGACGGTGAGGTTTTTGCTAAGCAAGGCTACTTTGAGGATCAGCAGGATCAACAGGACTTTGTGAATCAAGGCAAGTATAACATGGATCATCCTTGTTACCTATTCACTATAAATAATAATTCATATGCATGTGTCTTTGATGACCTAGAGATTATAATAAGCTTTGGTATCATGATTCCTTGAACCTTTTGGGTTGCATTGGGTAGTTATGATGCTAGTGCTCTAATGGTCATGATCTTATAACTTGATGTGTGTTATGCTATTAACGAAAATGATGACTTTTAACAAACATGGACTTTTGTCTGTAAGTGATTTATCATGGAGAATCCGTACAGCTGTGAGGGCTATATGGCTCTGGCTCTAGTCACTTGTAGGCCCTTTTCTAGCTGGTTAGTGGTCTGGAAGTTGGGGTATAGAACTGCCTCTGTCCTTATGAGTATAGCCGGGAAGGATTGTGCCATATTGGAAGGGGGGTTTCTACAAACAACGTATTTCCGTATCTCTGATTGGTTAGGAGAACCTATAGGAGGCTTTATATGTTTTGTGGTGGTTTGGAAGTTATAAGTCCACTCAGTTGTAAAACATGACTCATAGTGAAAGTGTACACCTCTGATCAGAGTTTAAATCAATATATTGTCCGTGCCCTTCGGTTAGGGCGGCCTTGACACATTTACAAAAGATAATGGTTCTCAAATTGTTAATGTGTGCATCTTAATGTCGTTATTGCTACACACTGGTTAATGTTATTTTGATCATGAGAATATGGGAATTATCACTACCTTGATGCTATGCTTTAATATGATTAAGTTATAAAAGCTAAATGCAGTCAAACAGTGTCAGCTTATTTGAGCCTCATTAACCCATGTTATGCTTGTTGAGTACGGTTGTGTACTTATGCTTACTTTACTTTCAATTTTGAAAAATCCCGGATGGGTAACAGATGAAGGTTGGAATAAAACCTATCGTGATGAGTACTAGGCTTGATGTTCACGAGTTGACGTGTCCCTGTGTGGAGCTTCCGCGATAAAGATATCTTAGTTATTGTTTATGCGCAATACTCTGTAATAAATATTGGTTCGCTATGTAATAAACAGGGTGATGATACTCTTTGTAATTTATCATCCTATATGTGCGACTGTTTCTAGGGCGCATATAAAGCTATTTATGCATTCTACTTTTATCCTTAAAAGTGGAGTGTGACAAGTTGGTATCAAAGCCGTGTTGACTGTAGGACGCAAGCCTAGATAGAATGGTCGTTCTTAGTCTCCTTTGCTTCACTAGTTCATGCTTCTTAACTTTAACCTTGTTAATTTCTCAATATTTATGCTTTATACTTACTCTATTGAGAAAATCTTGACTCCACTCTAACTCATGTCTAAATCTTGTAGATGCCTCCTTATACTTGCCACATGACTGCTGCTGCATATCGTGATCTGTTCACCCAGCTGGAGACTAGGGAAGCTGTTCCGCCATCACCAACCCCGGTGCCTCCATCACCTCAAGCTAAAGAAGAAGAACCAATGGAAGCTTCTGAAGAAGAAGAGCTAGAAGCAGTTCAAGATGATGGTCAATCCCCACCACCGTCTGTTGGTGGTTCTGCTGGAGGAGGCGGACCGCACGCTCCTATGGGATGGACTGTGAATATCTCTTGTGTACCAGAGTGCAACACCAGATTGCATATACGACTCATGAAGCTTCTTTGAGACTATTATGCTGATTGGGACCCCGCTGTGTAGTACACTTGTTTCCAACACACCCATCCGTTGGAAGGTACTTACTGGGAGACAAATGTGGCTATATGTTCCCTAGGAGAGATGCAGAACTCTTACAACATAGAGATGATTTATGAGCATCTTGGTCCTAGCCCAACTCAAGAGGATGGCATTGAGGGTGCTGCTTTTACAGCCTGGATTGCTCTCCGTGGCCATCGCTTTGGGAATATGCGAGATGATGAATTTCGCTATTTGCCTCGCGCTAATCACAGAATGAAGGATGGATGGGGTATGAAGAGTCCTCAAGATTTGCCACCTGAGTCATGAGAATTGGCACACTTTGTGTGTGACATGATGCTCAAGCATTAGCGCATGGTAAGCACGGTGGAGCAGCTGGAGCAGAAGCTTAAGGAGAAGCAAAAAGAAATTGATAGGCTCAGAACCATGACCGGACAACCAAAGATCTATGAACGGCTGGACCATGAGCTTCGACCTTAGCTTGAAAACCCTTATGTAATAGACATGTTATTAGTATCGTGAGTCAAGTTAGTCGTGTCATTCTAGTGTGTGTGAACCTTAAGTGCTTGATGAATTATGATTATGTAATATGGATGATTTGGATTTTTGTGTGAGTGCTGGAGCTTTGTGGGCCTGTCCGCAAGTTCCTTAGTTAAGTATATTAAGGTTAAAGTTTGAATAAATTAAGTTTGGGTTGGTTTATCCTGTCTCCATCCTTGCTGTTTTCTAAGAAACCTATGATATTTTAGTTATGTCTCGAAATTGCTTTATCCAATGAGTAAGAGATTATTCTGGGTGAAATTAGACTTCTTTATCTAACAATTCCCACAAGAATCATGTCGATATCAGTTCTGAGTTGGAAGTTATGCATGCCGCAATCTATTGTTCAGTGCTGTCTAGAATTTCTGAACAGTTTCTGTTGTTTGAGTAATTCAATGACTTAGATGATAGAATCTGGTAATATGGTCTGAATAAAAGTTGTAGAGAATTTCTTAACCTTTCCAACCATGTATAGAATGTCCCTTTTTGACATCTGGATCTTGAGATATGACTGTTTTTCTATACTACTAAAATTAAAGCTCGTCCAGAAATTTTTAGTTTTGTAATCCTTATTTTTATATAAGTGATTTGTATCCTGAAACTCTCTAAGCTTTAATTTTTGGTTGGAATACAGATGGCTGCTTGGGGTGGAAGAGGTAACCGTGCTAGAGGCCGTGGTGCTGGACATGTTACCAATGAAGAAATGAGAGAGGCACAAATGCAGCTGATGCAGACAATGACCCAGTTTGTGCAGACCATGCAAGCTGGAGGGCTACCACATGCTCAACCACCAAGGGATAAATGCAGGGACTTTATGCAAGGACATCCCCCTGTGTTTACTCATACTACTAATCCTCTGGATGCGGAAGATTGGTTGCGTGCTGTGGAGAAGCAGTTGAATCTTGCACAGTGCAATGATGACGAGAAAGTGTTGTATGCTTTGGGACAACTCTAGGGAGCTGCTCATACCTGGTGGGAGTCATACCAAGCTGCACGTCCTCATAATGCTCCTGCTATTACCTGGGAGCAGTTTAAAGAGGATTTCTTGGCTCGCCACGTTCCTGAAGGGTTAAAGGAACAGAAGACAGAGGAGTTCAGGAATCTCAAGATGGGCTCTATGACCATGAGTGAGTACCATGCTAAGTTTGAAGAGTTGGCTCGCTACGCTCCCCATGAAGTTATAAGGGACGTGGATAAGAGGCGTCATTTCCTAAATAGCATATACTATGAGCTCAGGTTCCAATTGAAGGGCAACAAGTATGACACCTTTGAAGAATTAGTGAATAGTGCTATTGTGCTGGATAATGAACGCCTGGCATAGGACAAGAAGAGGAAGATGAACGGACAGGGCTTTGGAAACAATTCTCATTTCTACTCTAACTTTCATCAAGGTTTCCAGCAGAGGTTCCAGGGACCCGTCAGCCAGAGATACCAGGGTCAGCATGCTCAGCGCAAGAATGGGAATTACCAGCAGCAAGGGAGTCAACGGCCGTCGCAGCAATCTAGAAATCAAACTCCACGCCTTACTGCGCCCAACAACACGCCTCTTAAGGGTAGTCCCAGTACTTCTCAGTTGTATTATCATTATGGTGAGCCTGGGCATTATGCTAATCGCTGCCCCCGAAAATCAAACCAACATACACCTCAGCAGCAGAATGGTAATCAGAAGTCCTATGCCAATCATGGAAGGGTGAATCATGTGTCCACTAAGACGGCTCAGAAAGTATCAGAAGTTATGCTGGGTACGTTCAACATCAACTCTATCTCTACTACTGTACTTTCTGATTCTGGAGCTTCGCATTCCTTTATCTCGCAAGCATTTGTTAGAAATCATAGCATACCAGTTGTAGCCATGAAAAACCAAATGGTAGTAAATTCACCATGGGGTGCTATACCAGCTTCTTACTACTGCCCCTTAGCTAAACTCCTCTTAAGGGGGTAGACTTTTCAGCAAACCCTGTAGTGTTGAATGCATCTGGTATTGATTTAATTCTGGGATTGGATTGGATGGAAGCTCACCAAGCTATGATAAAGTGTAAAGAGAGGGTTGTGGATCTGACTACACCAAAAGGAGATAGAATCAGCGTTGATGTTAGAATGCAAGCACCACCTACAGCTACCCTGAACCAGCTTGATGATAATGCAGATCCTCAGAATCAGATGGTGGAGGAATTCTCGGATATGTTCCCCGATGAATTGCCAGGTATGCCACCTGACCGTGATATTGAATTTATTATTGAGTTATTACCTGGCACTGCACCTATTGCTAAACTTCCATATAGAATGGGAGTTAATGAACTAGAAGAACTTAAGAAACAGTTAAAGGAATTAGAAGAGAAAGGTTTTATTCGCCCTAGTGCATCACCTTGGGGTTCTCCTGTGATTTTTGTTGATAAGAAAGATGGAACTCAATGAATGTGCGTTGATTATCGTTCTCTCAATGAGGTTACCATCAAGAACAAGTACCCTTTACCCAGGATTGATGACTTGTTTGATCAGTTAAGAGGTGCTTGTGTGTTCTCCAAGATTGATTTGCGCTCTAGTTATCGTCAGTTGAAGATTCGGAATTCAGATATACCGAAGACGGCATTCACTACCAGATATGGGTTGTATGAGTATACAATTATGTCTTTTGGGTTGACCAATGCACCTGCCTACTTCATGTACCTGATGAACAAGGTGTTTATGGAGTATCTGGATAAGTTCGTTGTGGTTTTCATTGATGATATCCTGGTGATCTCAAAGAACAAGGAAGGACATACAGGACATTTGAGGCTAGTCCTGCAGAAGCTTAGAGAGCACAAACTTTATGCTAAGAAGAGCAAGTGTGAATTCTGGTTAGAGGAAGTCTCTTTCCTTGGCCATGTTGTTTCTAATGGTGGAATAGCAGTTGATCCAAGTAAAGTGAAAGATGTGTTGGATTGGAAGCCGCTTACGGATGTTAGCAAGATTCGCAGTTTTCTTGGGTTGGCTGGTTATTATAGGAGATTCATTGAAGGATTCTCGAAGATTGCTAAGCCATTGACAGCATTACTAGAGAAGAATGCCAAGTTTGTGTGGTCCGACAAGTGTCAAGCTAGTTTTGAAGAATTCAAGAAGAGGTTGAAAACAGCTCTAGTGTTGGTATTGCCAGATCTAAGCAAGAAGTTCTCAATCTATTGTGATGCATCTCATTTGGGATTGGGGGTGTGTTCTTATGCAAGAAGGTAGAGTTGTTGCTTATGCTTCAAGGCAATTGAGGAAACATGAGCTTAATTATCCTACTCATGATCTAGAACTAGCAGCTGTGGTGCATGCTCTGAAGATTTAGCGACACTATCTGATTGGGCACAAGACTGATATTTTCACTGATCACAAGAGTTTGAAGTACATCTTTACCCAGTCTAACTTGAACATGAGACAACGTCGTTGGTTGGAACTGTTGAATGATTATGATTTTGATATGTATTTCCATCCTGAGAAGGCAAATGTCATGGCCGATGCACTTAGCAGAAAGAAGCACGTTAATGAGCTTCGGACGACACCTGAAATTGATGAGTTGTGTGAAGAGTTTGCTCATTTGAACCTCACCCTGGTTACTAATGCTATGGAAATAGAGGTGACACCAACCTTGGAAGAAGAGATTCGCAAGGGTCAGTTGGAAGATGAGGATCTCAAGTATATAGCAAAGAAGTTAGCAGAAGGGAAAGCACCTGGTTTCTGCATTGATGAAGAAGGTACCTTATGGTATGGTAACCAGATATGTGTTCCGGAGGTCAAAGCTCTTCGTCAAACGATTCTGCGTGAGGCACATGAGTCGGCTTACTCTATCCATCCTAGGAGTACTAAGATGTATATGGATCTCAAGGAAAAGTACTGGTGGATTGGTTTGAAGAAGGATGTAGCAGAGTATGTTGCTTTATGTGATACTTGTCAACGGGTGAAAGCAGAACATCAAAGACCAGCTGGTTTATTGCAGCCAATGAAGATACCTGAATGGAAGTGGGAAGAGGTCGGTATGGACTTTATAATAGGTTTACCTCGAACTAAGAGTGGCTATGATTCCATCTGGGTAATCATTGATCGACTGACTAAGGTCGCTCACTTTTTTCCTATGAAGACCACCTATACAGGACCTCAGTTGGCTACACTGTATTTGGAAAGGATCGTGTGTTTGCATGGTGTTCCAAAGAAGATCGTGTCTGATAGAGGTACTCAATTCACATCTCATTTTTGGGAAGCAGTGCATAGTTCGTTGGGAACAAAGTTGAACTTTAGTACAACATATCACCCACAAACTGATGGACAAACTGAGAGGACTAACCAGATTTTGGAGGACATGCTGAGAGCTTGTGCATTACAGTATGGTACTAGTTGGGATAAGAATTTGTGTTATGCAGAGTTCTCATACAACAACAGTTATCAACAGAGTCTCAAGATGGCACCATTTGAAGCTTTGTATGGGCGTAAGTGCAGGACACCATTGTTTTGGAACTAGATTGGAGAAAGTCAATTATTTGGGATAGATGTTCTGAGAACCGTAGAAGAACAGGTACAAGTTATTAGGGAGAACTTGAGGGTATCCCAATCTCGCCAAAAGAGTTATGCAGATACCTGGAGAAGGGAATTGATATTCAAGGAAGGTGATTACGTGTACTTGAAGGTGTCTCCTATGAGAAGTGTGAAGAGGTTTAACCAGAAAGGGAAACTAGCACCAAGGTATGTTGGTCCTTTTAAGGTTTTAAAGAGACGTGGTGAAGTGGCTTATCAGTTGGAATTGCCAGAGAATTTAGCTGGTGTGCATGATGTGTTCCATGTGTCGTAACTTAAGAAGTATTTGCGTGTACCTGAGAAGGAGCACTTGTCTTTAGAGGAACTTACTGTTAAGGATGATCTTACGTATGAAGAGTTTCCAGTAAAGATTTTGGATACAGCTGAAAAGGTTATCCGAAGCTGGGTTATCAAGATGTGCAAGGTGCAGTGAATCGTTACTCGGAGGCTGAGGCAACTTGGGAAACAGAGGATGCATTAAGGGCAGCTTATCCACAGTTATTTGAGTAAGAAACATCCAATCTCGAGGACGAGATTCTCTTAAGGGGGGTAGATTTGTAGCACCCTAGTTTTCAAATTTCAAAAAAAAATAGTCAAAATAATTTATGGTGAATTAAATAAATGGCAAAATAAATATTTTTATAAAAAGGGAGTTGAAACATGGTAGAAACATGCTTGAGCATTCATGCTGGTGCATTTTTTTATTGAGGTGAAATTTGAATTTGAATTTGATTTCAAAATCAATTTGAAAATGCATTTGAAATGAGGTTTGAATAAAAGAAAATTCATTTTTCTTTCCCTCCTCTCACTCTCCATTTCAGCCCAAGCGGCCCAACGGCCTGTTTTTCCCCGCCTCCGCTCGGCCCGCTTCCTCCCGCGCTCGGCCGGCCTGCTCCGCTCCCTGCGCGGCCCACTCTTTCCCCGGCCCAGCAAGGCCGACAGCAGTCGCGCGCGCCATCGCCTTCCATCTTGGGCCGCAGGCCAGGCCCATCAAGACGCGTCGTCCGTCCGCGCGTCCGCCTCCCTCTCTCGCTGTCGCTGACAGGTGGACCCCGCACCACCTTCTTCTTCTCCGACTCGGTCGCGAACGCGAGTCCGACCCGCACCGCCCCGCGTGACCGGCCGCCCGAGCCACAGTGTAAATGGTGGCCGAAATCGTGGTCTGTGTGAACGCCGGCGAGTTTTTCTCGCCGCCGGCGATGGCAGCCGCCGCGTCGGGCGTCTTCCCCGGCGAGGCCGATCGCCTCGATCGATCTGCGCCGTCGATTTTGATTCGGACGGCCAGAAACAGCCCGTACCCCTTCGCGGGGCACTTTTGCAGAAAACCCCCTGGGTTTTGGTGTAATCTGTTAAGAATCCTTGGTGGTTTTGACAGAATACGTTTTCTCCACTGAAAAGCGTAAATTCTGCTTAACAGATCCATAATACGCTTTGTCCACTGGAAAGCGTAATTTCTTTGTAACAGCTTTCAGAATACGTTTTTTCTCTGGAAAACGTATTTTTTCTTTTCAGTTCAGAATTTATTTTCAGCTATTTACAGTTTTGCCATTATCTTTAAAGGCTTATAACTTTTACGTTTTAACTCTGATTTGGTCCGTTCAAATTTTATTAGATTCATAATTTCATAATCTACGCAGTGGTTCTACTTTTGAAGTATTTTGGAAACTTTATATTTTTAGTCTATATTTAAAATATTTATTTATCTATAGGAAATCTTTGAAAATTCATATCTTTACCGTTATAACTCCGATTTCGTTGAACTTGACGTCTGTGCGATCGTAGAAGCGAGTAGAATAGTTTTATAACCTTTTTATTCTATTTTGATGACATTGGTGTACTGTTCCTCTAATAACTCTTTGTTTGCTTCGTGTATGTATGCTCGATTGGATTGTCTGGTGTTGATTATTAATGTCGAGTTCAAACGGTGAGGTTTTTGCTGAGTAAGGCTACTTTGAGGATCAGCAGGATCAACAAGACTTTGTGAATCAAGGCAAGTATAACATGGATCATCCTTATTACCTATTCACTATAAATAACAATTCATATGCATATATCTTTGATGACCTAGAGATTATAACTAGCTTTGATATTATGATTCCTTGAACCTTTTGGGTTGCATTGGGTAGTTATGATGCTAGTGCTCTAATGGTCATGATCTTATAACTTGATGTGTGTTATGCTATTAACGAAAATGATGACTTTTAACAAACATGGACTTTTGTCTGTAAGTGATTTATCATGGAGAATCCGTACAGCTGTGAGGGCTATATGGCTCTGGCTCTAGTCACTTGTAGGCCCTTTTCTAGTTGGTTAGTGGTCTGGAAGTTGGGGTATAGGACTGCCTCTTTTCTTATGAGTATAGCCGGGAAGGATTGTACCATATTGGAAGGAGGGTTTCTACACACAACGTATTTCCGTATCTCTGATTGGTTAGGAGAACCTATAGGAGGCTTTATATGTTTTGTGGTGGTTTGGAAGTTATAAGTCCACTCAGTTGCAAAACATGACTCATAGTGAAAGTGTGCACCTCTTATCAGAGTTTAAATCAATATATTGTCCGTGCCCTTTGGTTAGGGCGGCCTTGACACATTTACAAAAGATAATAGTTCTCAAATTGTTAATGTGTGCATCTTAATGTCGTTATTGCTATACACTGGTTAATGTTATTTTGATCATGAGAATATAGGAATTATCACTACCTTGATGCTATGCTTTAATATGATTAAGTTATAAAAGCTAAATACAGTTAAACAGTGTCAGCTTATTTGAGCCTCATTAACCCATGTTATGCTTGTTAAGTACGATTGTGTACTTATGCTTGCTTTACTTTCAATTTTGGAAAATCCCGGATGGTAACAGATGAAGATTGAAATGAAAACTATCGTGATGAGTACTAGGCTTGATGTTCACCAGTTGACGTATCCCTGTGTGGAGTTTCCGCGATAAAGATATCTTAGTTATTTATTGTTTATGCGCAATACTCTGTAATAAATATTGGTTCGCTATATAATAAACAGGGTGATGATACTCTTTGTAATTTATCATCCTATATGTACGACTGTTTCTAAAACACATATAAAACTATTTATGCATTCTATTTTTATTCTTAGTGGAGTGTGACAATACGCCACACGCCGGTGGCCGATGGAATGGCTGATCGGCCGATCGACGGTGAGAGCGAGAGCTGCGCACGGCCTTTGCCGCCTTTGCCGGTGGAGGACTGGATGGGAAAATTCGTATTCCGGCGCGCCAGAACGGCCGAGAGAGGGACGCGGGGAGATGCTGCCGGTGGCGTCGCGTGGCACCGGCGCGGAGGGACGCGAGGAATGTTCGTGGGCGCCAACTTGGCCGTGACCGCCGCCCCACCCGCCCTCCGTTCGTCGCCGCTCGCCCAATTTGGCCGGCCTCGCTCGCTTTTTTGCCTTGCCGCCGTTTCCTCGATGGGCTGGCCCTGGCCCGGCCCGGAGCCGGCGCGCGTGATTAGGTGGGGCGTCAGCGTGATCTCCGGCTAGCGTCGTGTGGTCGTGGGAGCTATAGCTATAGCTCGGTGCACCGACGGTACGTTACAGGTGCCGCTGGTGCACGGAGAGAGAGAGAGAGGGTGGTCACTTCCGATCGAGTTGCGATCAAACGCTTGATCAGACGACAGACTGAGAGCATTTCGTGTGTGCTCGATCCGTAATGTCCTGTTCATTTCGTGTGTGCGACTACTGGAAACTGTGGCATGATTGTACGTCACATGCATGGACATGGTTAGCTCTCACCTGTACCATTACAAAATGATCAGTCGTGCCTGCCCCGGCCCCTAACATAAATTAATTGATCTTTCTTCTGCTGTGCCTGTACATGACCAGACAAAGGGATCCGAGGCGTGGAATTTTTTAAACAGGCGGCTTAATTTGAGTCAATTAGGTGCGGGTGAATTGAAGGTAGAGATTGGTGAAAGAGTAATTGCAATAATAAATAGATAAATACTGTGTATGTAGAGAATTCCACTCTCATGTTTAGGACGGCAGGTCAGCTTGTGGTTGAAAGATTCTTCTTTGGGGCCGCCGGGGCAGCATGTAGATTGTAGCTATCCTACGATTCGTTTGTCTTTGTTCGCATTTCCACTCTATCCTCTACCCTACCCCACCCTAAAGCGAGCGGCTTACTTTCCGCGAGCATCGCATGCTTAGGTCTCAGTTTTGGGTCTGGAATCGTATGCTTGTAAAGTTAAAGGGGAATGGAACAATTCCGAACCGTCGCTCGCGTGTCAAGTCGTGTTGAACTGTTTACGTAGTTGTACGGAGGAGTGGTTTTTGTTGATAGCCTCAAACCAACCCATAAAACACGCTGTTGACAGGACAGGGAGGCCGCCGAACGAACGAATCAGCGCTCTCCCGGCCGGGTACGCCGTACGCGACACATGACAGCGGCGCACCGCGCCGCGGGCGTACCGGGACGGCCGTCGCTGCCGCGCCAGCCGCTCCACATGAGCCAGCCGAGGAGCGCGCGCGATCACATGCCGCTGGCCGTGTCCTCCTAGCAGTAGTAGCAGGAACGCGCGCATGCAGGGCCTCGATCGGCCTCGTCCGCGCGACGCGGGTTGTTGGTTGTTGGGTGGTGGCGCGGCAGCGAGGCAGGGCGATGAGCTGTGCGGCCGTCGGAACGGAACGGGGCAGGGAACACGCGGAATCTCTCGTGCTCGCCACTACTAGTCTTCTTACCGTGCCAGGCCGCCACCGCTCGGGCTCTCATCCGGTCTCCCGGGCTTGGCGCGGAATGGGCGAACCGGCAAGCCTGGCGCTCGGCGCCTCGGCGGAGTGCGCAACGCGACAAAGGGAGTGGCGGAATCAAGTCCGCGGTCCACATGGAAGCACTGTCCTCCAGTGTTCCTTCTACGGACCCTACAGACTACAGTACCACAAAAGTACTATATTCTTTTAATTTTCTGTATCCGTACTTTACGGTGGATTCGGTAGCATTGCAGAAGAGGAGTCGGCAATGTTTTTCTTTTCTTGCAAAATAATTATCTAGCGTGGTTGAGTCAAACAAAAATATTGCGGGGAC
>CM041637.1:10231034-10319056 GCA_023333625.1 Bothriochloa decipiens
TATTATTATTATTATTATTATTATTATTATTATTATTATTATTATTTGACAGTGCTGATTGGTTTAGGGTTCTGATTATGAGTTCCAAGCCGCCATGGAAACCTTCGGTTCAGGAGTTGATCCGTTACCCTGTGATTTTGTTTGGCTTCACTCAAATCGAAAATGATTTTGATCCACATCTTTTCGCTATTTAAAATTATTAGAACTAAGGAAATTTAAATGAAAAAAAGGCATTCCATAATTTGCAACCAAAATTTCATTAAAAATTGGAAAAACAATTGTTATATTGATTTACAGTAATTGGCACATCAAATGGGCGCCGTTGATGTCCCAACCGAAAGGAGGAAAACATTACTTTCACGTACATCGAATAATGCACATGACTGGTGCTGATTACTGGCATACACATGACTGGACAAGTGATAAATTTGTTATCAACCCTCTGAGTGGGGGAGTGGATCTTATCTGCAGTTCTGATTTCTGAAGTCATCAACTCTGCAATTCGATCTCTAAGGTCCTGCATTTCCAAGTTCTGGTCCTGTGGCACTGCAGATGATTTCTGAAGTCATCAACTCTGCAAATTCAATCTCTAAGGTCCTGCATTTCCAAGTTCTGGCCCTGTGGCAATGCAGATGATCTCTAAGATCCCGCATTTCCAGGTTCTGGTTACTGTGTCATTGAAGATAACAGATATTTGAAGATGAAGACGTCAAAATGAAGCGAACCCACTCCTGAAAGCTACGAACGAAAAGAGCCTCAGATTCAGTTTCCACTCCAAGATCACCACCAACACATAGTGTTAGTACGGAGCAATGAGGCATACCGAAATTGAAAACGATGCATGAGGATTGCAAATTTGCAGTGCTCTCTCACGCCCCCTGCTGAGCCAGCCATGGTAAGCAGATCTCATCTGCATTAGCATTTAGCAGGAGAAATAGTAAGCAAAAAATTCAACCCAAAAGTTTCAAATCAATAACAGATGAGATCTGCTTAGGGTTTCTAACACATACCAATGACACGCCATCCAGTATAAACAGTAGGCCGCTGGAACCATATCCAATAGAAGACTATCCTTATGAATATCCCAGTGTGGGAAGCTTTGGCTGCAGGCTTGGGCTCCAAAAACGTTCCAGAACTGAAGGGTCTCTTCGGCGGCAGCTGATGCTACGTGTATCCATATCTGCAGTTTCACCATGCAAGAACTATATAAACAATGTTCACACTAGCATAGCATGTTAACTGGTGTGAAGAATTCACCTGAGCCATGAAAAGGACACGAGAGGTATGGCCACAGTAAGTTCAGCCATCTTCACCATCGAAAGCATATAAGTTTGTTTACAATAATGTGCTGATTACAACTTCTTCCAAGCCGCCATGGAACTTTCCTCGGTTGAATTGGTCTCGTTACACCTGCAAGTGCATCCTAAGTTGGAACGTTCTGGAAGGAAACCCGCAATTCTCTACTATATTCTATACTTTTGGAGTATGGAAATAGGTTTTGATCTTTCCATTCTGTTGAAAATTTGGTAACTTAAATGAAAAATGACATGATATCCCATTGTCTGACACAGATATGTTGCAACCAAAACGGCGAATTATATGCAAAAATAATGGATGTCTTGATTTACAACCGACAAATATTCCATTAATTTGCAAATCAGATAGGTTCTCTTGATGTTGCATCCAACCGACAAATATTCCATTAAAAATTGCAAAAAGAACTGCTGTCTCGATTTACAATAATTGGCGCATCAAACAGGTGCTCTTGATGTTCCAACCAAAAGGGGGAAAACATTACACTTTGTACAGAGTGATACTGTTAATGATCAGCATACACAACACAGGACAAGTAACAAAATTGCTATCAACCTCTGAGGCTAGGGGCAGTATATCTTATCTGCACTTTCTGAAGTCAACGACTCTGCAATTCAATCTCTAAGACTCTGCATTTCGAGGTTCTGGTTCCAGTATGGCAGTATCATTGCAGATATCTACTTGATGAAGACGACGCCTATGAAGCGAACCCTATGTCCTGAAAGCTACCAACAGAAAAGAGCATGTGTCAATTCAGTTCCCACTCCAAGATCACCAAGAGATAGTGCATACTGAGAAACTGAGCAATGAGCATACCGAAAAATGATGCATTATGATTGCAGTCCTCCCTCACATGCCACCTGCTTAGCCATGGTAGGCCGATCTCATCTGCTTTAGAAAGAGAAATAGTAAGCAAAAATGCAACCTAAAAGTTTCAAATCAATAACAAAATCCAACCCAATAGTCTCATGATTAAACTAACAGTTTCCAACATACCATTGACAGGCCATATAAACAAACAGTAGGCCGCTGGAACCATATCCAATAGAAGAGACTATCCTCATGACTCATCCTATCGGATATGGTTGAAGCTGTTGAACATCCCAGTGTGGGAAGCTTTGGCTGCAGGCTTTGGCACTTCGGGGGCTCCAAAAACGTTCCAGAACCGGAGGGTTTCATCTGCAGCAGCTGACGCTACTGTACATCCATCAGGACTCTGCAGTTTCACCATGCAAGAACTATATAAGTAATATTCACACTAGCATGTAATCAATGCAGATAGTATTTTTTTCTCACAACTATGCCATGGCACAAATGCAGATAGTATATCTGTTAACTGGTGTGAAGAATTCACCTGAGCCATGAAAAGGACACGAGAGGTATGACCAGTAAGTTCAGCCATCTTCACCATCGATGGGTACTTCCACAAAGTCAGTTGGTTCTGTGTGAATCCATGTGAACTCAGCAGCTCCCTCTCATTCTTGTTCCAGAGAAGAGCGCACACCTGTGATCCGGTGTCAACTGAGTTCAGGCATGCACCAGTGTGTGTGTTCCAGAACTTGATGCACCGATCGCTGCCACCACCTCCAGTGGCAAGCAAGTTGCTCTGGAACGGGCACCACGCGAGTGCCTTCACAGCGGCCATGTGGTCCTCGAGCCTATGCAGCCACTGGTTCCGGCCAGCAGATGGCATGGATGATGCCATGGACACATCCCAAATGTGCAGAAGGTTGTCATTGCCTCCGCTAGCCAGCTGCTGCCCTGACCCAGACCACTTGAGCCCGCACACCTCCTGGCTGTGCCCCTCGTACGTCTGCACAACGTGGTTTCTAATCCTCACGTCATTGTTCACAATCTTGCCATCCATGCCACCGGTGGTTAGGATGCTGTTGTTCCATGCCAGTGAACCTACCCTTGCCTCATGCACACCTCTGAGCGTTCTCAACTGCATAGAGAAAACAATTTAATTCAGCAACAGCTAAACATAAAACGTGCATTGGTGAATGGAAATGGGGTGTGCCGTGCATTGCAGTTTTTGGATGAAGCAGGACAAATGCACGTACCAGTCGGTTGGAGCTGGTGTCCCAGAGCTGGACGTCGGACGAGTTGAGCCCGATGGCAATGTGCCGACCATCAGGAGCCCAGCTAACGCTGGTAATAGGACCGCTGTCCTCATCGATGGTCACAAGCTCGGATGTGGATCCACTCGATGCATCCCACAGGTACAATGTGTCTCCCAGAGCAATGGACAGCACATTGTTGCTCCCCCAGTCGAGCAGGTTGAGGTAGTAGTCATCAACAAGCTCTGGTGCGTCGAGGGTCCTCTCGGCAGACTGCACATTTTGATTCAACCGCGTCAGTGATCCACCATTCTCCCATAGTCCCATGCCACAACATCCGATGCATAAGATTGGCCAGAAGTGGAATCAGAAGATCTATTGCACATACCTGGGGAATGTGGCGCCGCTGCCTAGCAGGCTTGGCCTGCAGGTTGGACGAAGCCGCGTCGGCGAAAGATGCGTTCTCGGGCTCTGGCGGTTTGTTCCTGAAGGCGAGGATCCGTGTCCGGTTGTTGAGCAGCTTCTCCGCGAGCAGCCTCCGGTACGCCTCCTTGCCCGGCGACGCCGCCGCGTTCTCCTTGTCCTTCCTGGGCTCAGTGAGCAGGTAGTGCGCCATGTCCATGTCCATCGCCGACCTGTCCGGGATAAACCTGTCGCCCTGCAGTGCACAAACAGGGGGAGGAGAACCAGCCAAGCTTGGTCAGGCAAACCATCGAACACCCACCGAACTCGCTCCAGTGGCAAGAGAAAGGGACTACTCACGTAGCACTTGGCCGACGGGTTACGGGTTCCCGAGCCCAGCGATGGCATGTAGGGTCGGGAGACCGCCTCCTGCAGCGGCGGCCGGGGCGCGGCGGCGGCGCGGCTCTTCTCTGAGGAGATCGAGACGGATCCTGCGTCCATGGTTAGAGCAAACAAAAGAACAGGGCAAAACACAGCAGAGAAACAACAACAGCAGAAGCGATGAAATTAAACGCTAACTGAATAGTAGCAGGTTAGAATCAAGCACGAAATAAGATTTCGTAATAATCAAACAAGAAGATTAACAACAGCGGAAAAAAGAGAAACGGAGAATTCAGAGAGCTTTCGATGGACGAGGCGAGAAGGACGCGGGGGGTCTCGACTCCCCGCGACCGCGAGCGATTGAGATCGTCGTGGAGAGGCGAGTAGAGTGAGCGAAAGAGAGAGAGATCAGTTGCTTTGCTTTGTGGGGTTTAGGGATCGGCCGGGAACGGTATTTGTAGCGATAGGAGAAGGGAAGAGGGGAACGCCCGCCGCAACGCACGGCCAACGGCTAGTACGCCGAGGAGGCAGGGGAGGGGAAAATAGCCGTTGCGGGCTCTAGGGCTGGCTGGTTTATACCCCTCGTGGCGGCGTGGGCGGCTCCGGTCCAGCCCGTCAGGGTCTCCGCATTTGGGCCTGACCGTGTGTGAACTGTGGCTAAAGGTGGCAATATCCCCGGATCTCCCTTTTTTTTTAAGAAGTGTCGATGTTGTTGTTGGATCTTGATCGGAGAAGTCGAGACATGCTTGCTGTACGGCAGCGTCACTGCGTCAGTCATTTGGGCAAATAACACGTTCCTTGTACGAGACTGAATGGACTGCCTGGCATTATACGTGTGATTATTACCAACTTGTGTCGAGGTTTCCAGCCATGCTCGAAATTGCCTTCTCTTCTTTGAGCGATTAAGGAGTAGTGACAAGGACAGGATGGCGTATCCATGTCCAACTTTCAAGCATGCAATCCTGGAGCTGCGGACAAACCATGTTTCCGGTTTCAAGCATGGAATAGGAAAACAATTGGAATTGAATTTTAATTATGTATCTGTTTAACACAAAGTACCAAACCATCCATGTTTCCGGCTTACTTCACCTCCTGGATGGCTGGATATCCATCACAAGGCTGGCATAGGCATTCAAAGCCAGAGGCGATTAATCTTTCAGTTTACATCACTAGTATCCATCACAAGGCTGGCATAAGCCTTCAGAGGCGATTTAATTCAACCTACCTTCCGTTGGAATCACCTCCCCATTTTGCACAAGTTTAATACTAGAACTCGAATTTCACTGTTTTTTCTACTTCCAGCTTGAACTTATCAACCCGGCTCAACCATGGTAAACCACCAGCCGAACAGCCCTTTAATCTTCCTCCTGTTGCTAATTGAATTTGCCACTGTAATACAGCACTGCAAACGATCAGAATGCTAGTTTAGTAAACCGATTGTAGCTACGTGTTCATTGCCAAGAATTTACAGCTCCAGAAAAAACATATGAACCCCAGAATCAGTGTACCACATGGTTAGAGTTAGAACAGGCTGTTTAGCATGAATGGTGCTATGAACAAATTCAAGGATGCCCATAAGATCTATCACCTAAGTCACAAAAAACTAAGCGCAGACGCAGCCTTGGCAGTTGAGCTCAATCATGCTGTTTCTCCTGTTTTCTGAACGGTGTTCCCTGCCTCCTGAAGATGGATTTGATATGGGTTCCAGGGCGTTTCTCTTCAACATTCTGTTGGATGAGGTGTTCATTTGCATTTAAAGTTCAAAAAAGACATTATGTTCCTGAAACATATATTCAGAGAATCCTCGTTTATACAGTCTCTGCATAGCACATATATTGTATGGGGAAAAAAAATAAAAACTCCAGAAATGTCAACCACAAAAATCTACAGTCTACTGGATCAAAGTGTACAAAGTACAAAGACATGCAAGCATGACATGATTATTAGGTTCTATGCAATGATGCAAGGTTATGACTACCTTTGCAACTGTCCAGTGTTTCAGGTAGTTGGACTTGTCCTTTTAGTTTCTGAAAGCACACTATAGCATAATGTCCGTAAAATACGGAGGAACGGAGAAGGCATGACTTGCATTTCCCAACTTCCGATGGCATGAATAACAGCAAAGATGCCAAGTTCAAAGAGTGTGAGTTTTCCGTCTTTCTCGTGGCCGTTCTTAATGATGATTGATGATAATGATCTGAAATCTGATCACCCTTCACTTTGACCTCTTCTAAGAATGTTCAAGAGAAACTTTTAGGAAATGATTGGTGTTGATATAAACATATTCTGTTATGTGTTCATCAAATTTACGTGGCAACCAGATTTCCGTACTACTGCGGTAGTGCCCACATGCCAATTACATTTTGCCTTTCACCATGACATTGTATATATATTACTACTAGCACACTCAAACTACTTCACAAGGATGGTTTTCAGCAACTAGTTCCTCCACTGTCTGGTCTGTCAAAATAATCTCGGTATTGTTCTCTTCTCTTCACTTTCACTTTTTAGTACTAATGGCAGGATACAAATGCTTAGATTGAATCTGCCGGCTTGTTTATATTAACCTGAAGAAACAATATATGTCTAAAAAATGAAGTTTTGCTTGTATTGTGAATTAGTGTCTGAGATTTAAACATACTACCTTTTCAACTATTGGACTTGTAATGCATTGGTTAGAAGACTTCAAGAAGGTAAAGGGCACTTTGGTCATTGTCAATACTTATACTAGTCTGCATTCTGCTGATTAATTGTTGAGCTTGGTAGTTGAAGCACAAACTAGCAAGATTCATATTTTTAGGAGTAGGGCGCAAATAAAGACGCAAGGCAGTTTGTTGGGTCCTAAGGAAGCAAAAAGGCTTCCTGTCTCATCCAATGTGCTAATAAAACTCCACACGGAAAAGATAGAGAGAAACAGAATGCCTAGCTTAAACCTTTAGTACTCTCTTCCTCTCAAACAATCAAACCAACTAAGCCAGCTGCAATCTTCTCTGCCTAATCAACTCCATCGTTTTTTCATACAGGTTGAGTCATCATTTCCCTTAGTTCATGGGCACAAGCTAATAACTTTTTGTCTATTTCAGATCCCTAGCATGTCTATTTCAGATCTCTAGCTTGCTACTTCTATGTTTCTTGATCAGTTTTGTCTCCTGCCTTTGCTTCTTCCTAAATGTTTTGCTACTTTAGGTACTTATATGGTGCATGTAGTTCCTAAATGCTGTATTTTTTTTTTAATCTTGAGTGAAGGTAACCAGGGCCAAAATGATTGTTGGAGGAGGCTATTTGGATGGTTCTCATGATCATATTCTCATGGGAGGATCAATCATTCATGATTCTTCCCAATCTTCCATCTATGACAATACAGATGTTGAACAGCAGAACTTCAGACTTGCACCCTTTATCATGGAAGATCACAACAATCCAGCCAATCTTACCTCTGAGCCTGCAAGGATGATTGACCAAATTCAACACCAGCTTGGGATTGACATGGAGCAGGACCATAGTGGTCACATGATCCAGGAAGTTCCTCCAGAAGAAGGTGCAAATTTGGTTCCTGCTGTCTATGGTGTCCAAGAGCATATCCTCAGCCACCAGATAGAAGGTCCACATAACATAACTGTGGAACAACAGGTCCTGGACTATGACCCTGCCTCGTATAGAAATGGCACTTATGCAGCTGCACATGATCTTATTAATTCTCTACAGATTCAAAGATGCAGTTTGATTCCTGAATTTCCTTCGACGGAGCACATCTTTGGTGATCCAGCACAGAACATGGTCAACCATTTGGACATTACCAATGACCTTCCAGGATTGGCAATTCATGAAAGTGGAATGATGTTCAGCAATTCAACTGTACCATTAGGTTATCATGCTACTCAATCTCATATGTTGAAGGATCTCTATCATTCGCTACCACAAAACTATGGGTTATTTACCAGTGATGATGAGAGAGATGCAATGGTGGGGGTACCAGGGGTCTCAGGAAATATTTTCCAGGAGATAGATGGGAGGCAGTTCGACAGCCCAGTACTGGGGAGTAGAAGACAGAAAGGTGGATTTGGCAAGGGCAAGGGAAAAGCTAACTTTGCAACTGAAAGAGAGAGGAGGGAGCAGCTAAATGTGAAGTATGGGGCTTTAAGATCACTGTTCCCAAACCCTACTAAGGTCTGTATAGCTTATCTTTCCACACAGAAATTCCTTGACTGTTTCTCGCTTTACAGAAAACTCATTTTCCACAGTCACATGGATTTCGAGAACATTTAGTAAGTTCTATTCTTACAGGATATAGTGGAATATGTATTCAGATTGTTTTCCCTAGGAAAAATAAATTAAAACAAATGTGCATGATAAAAGAAACTTTATTAAAGATGTATTCATCGTTAGCAAACTCTTATAAAGTGATATTAGTTCAATTATGTGGAGGAAGGCGATCATGGATTTTTTTCGTGTATTCAGTGGACAAATGCACGTAAATTGATCTTTAGTGTCAGCATCCAACAAAATAGAATGTAGTTCTACAATATACGAGATAAGAGAGTTTCCATTCCAGAAACTCTAGTTATGACCAGCACAATGCAATATTGTTTTCATTTCCTAATTTTACATTTATTTTACTCTTAGTGAATAAGATGCTATGAATTCTGAATTGTTGTAAAACTATTCTCCAGAATGACAGGGCCTCTATAGTTGGAGATGCTATTGACTACATCAATGAGCTTAATAGAACAGTGAAAGAACTGAAGATCCTACTGGAAAAGAAAAGGAACAGCACTGACAGGAGGAAGATACTGAAGTTGGATGATGAAGCAGCTGACGATGGAGAAAGCTCTTCAATGCAGCCAGTGAACGATGATCAAAACAATCAGATGAATGGGGCTATAAGGAGCTCCTGGGTTCAAAGGAGGTCCAAGGAGTGCGACGTTGACGTCCGCGTAGTTGATGATGAAATAAATATCAAGTTCACAGAGAAGAAGAGAGCCAACTCTTTGCTTTGTGCTGCAAAGGTTCTAGAGGAGTTTCGTCTTGAGCTCATCCATGTTGTTGGGGGAATCATTGGAGATCACCATATATTCATGTTCAATACAAAGGTAACAAACAGTTTTTTTTTTTAAAAAAAAAGGAAGTAGATTCCTGATCCTTTTCCCAGTGTCTGAAGCACAAAAATTAGTTATAATACTTCATATCTTGATACTGCAGATACCTAGGGGCTCATCGGTGTACGTATGTGCGGTGGCTAAGAAGCTCATCGAAGCTGTGGAGATCAAGAAGCAGGCTCTTAATATCTTCAACTAGCCATACCCATCATAATGTTATTCAGACAACTTAGCATGCTGGTCTGCTCTTTAGCATCTAATAAGGTGCTTACTTATCAGAGAATGACCACAATGACAAGACTTCTTTGATGACTGCTGCAAACTTTCTTGATAGCTTGTTCATGCTGAACTTTGTCTTCTTTTCTGTAGACTTTAACAGTTATGTTGGAATATGTGGTGCTTCTGATTTGCCGGCATTGCCACTCAATACTTTATTATGTTTAATTCCTTGTCTGAACTTATATAGCAGATCGATTCCACTATCCAACTTACATATGTCAGGCTTAGGTCTAGTGAATTTGTTCTGTTTCACAGGAAATGCTACATCTTGATTCTATAAAAGCTGGTAAGTACCCAATAATATGATCCTTGTGAAATTTGTCTTGGAGTTATGACACATAATTGTGGTAGAAGTTGTTACTGCATGCTAGCTGGGATGAGATCCTTACCGCACTATACACAGGATAATCGGGGTGGGTTTCTTCTACAGTCAGAGTCCATAAATAAATCAAATAGTAAGCAAAACTACAAAAGGATACAACGATTGGAATCAATTTGGCCCTCCCCACCCATACTAGTCAAGATCATTGTGTTTGCAGAGGCTGATGAACTGGAGCAGGACTGCAGGCGTAGTAGCTGATCTGAGCACAAATAATCATTCCACTCCGCTCTTGTACCTGATCTCGCAGATCTCCAGTGCAGTGTGCAGCCGCAGTTGCCGTCCTAGTCATCTGGCATGCTGCATGGTCTTTCATGTGGCGGAGTTGCTGAAACCTCATGCATAGGGACAACATTTAAACTACCCACATTAGTCACATACTCGGCGCCCCTTTGGAACAAATGATTTTCATAGGCGTGTAGGCATTTTACAGGATCCCATTCATTTTTATAGGAAACACACAGGTTTTTAGGAAATTTTCCAACGTTCCCAGTGGACCCTATAGATGATAAAAGTAAAGCATAAAATGCATAATCTAGATGATATTTGGTGTTCGTGTTAAACTGTACAATTAAACTTGATGAAAACCTAAAAATGATTAGAAAATTACCTAACTGATGGCGATTTGGTTCATCCTTGCCGCCTGTAATCTTCATCAGAATACTCACTGAATCTGAATTAACACATAAAAGTTGCACGGTTGAAATAAATCAGAGATGCATTTTTCACAAAATACAAATGATCCGATTCAACCAATTCAGTTTGTGTAAGTCTGCAAAAGTTTGGCACAAATATATATAATCGATTTCAATTTTTGTAATTGAAATGGAGATGAAGAAGTATGATATGCCATGAACTCATGGGGATTGCCACTAGCGGGTTGAGATTTTAGAAGGAATAAACTAAATCGATAGAACCAGATGCAGTGCGCCAACCGCAAATCCTGATGTGCTCTTCGAGCTTCCCTGAGACAACCAGCCGCCCAGCCCATATGAGATTAGTAGCACTCACCACTCACCAGCAGCACGCCAAGCCGCCAATGCCGGTCAGCGGCTGCCCGGATGCACAATCACGGCGCGCGCCACGTGCTGCCACGCGCTCAGGAGCGGCTGTACGCCTGCAGCATCACCCGATTTGTTTGAACCACTGGTTACCCCTCGATTTGGCTGAGCTGGCGCTAGGATTTCATGGTGTGAGTGTGGAGGGAGGAAGCTGCCGAGGGAAGAGGGACGACGACAGGCAGGCGCATACCAGATGGCAGATGCGCGAGAGGAGAGTCGAGAGGGGCGAAGCTGATTGAACCGCTGAAGCGTTGCTGGCGTGCTGCGTCTTGCGCCGGAGTGCCGGACGTCTCCCTTGCAAATCGAGCTTGTTCACAAATCTGTAAATATCGCATACTTTTTTAAGCTCCGCAAACATGAATTATAGTTTATTAATTTTTTTAATTTTAAATTTAATCACTCGTCTTATTCAAAATTCGTTCAAAATAACATTTCTTTTGTTTCTTTAAGGATGACTTAAATTTGATTATATTTGCTTAAATTTTTTTAATAAGATGAGTTGCCAAAATTTATGTAAAAATATAAAACGAGCTATAATTTAAAATGGAAGATTCTACGAGCCACTTGCATCCTTTCTCGTTAAATACAGTGAGAAGTGACTTCGTTTGTAGGTTGGACCTCAAGATGAATTTTAATAAAAAAATTAGGATAATTGCTTCCAAAATGTGTGCATGCTGGTATTATCAACAAAGTTATTGATTTTGACATCACAAATTTTTGATCTCCAATTATAATAAAGTGAGACATCATGTTTGTTTTCTTAAAATATCATTCGACAACCCATCCACTCGACTGCTAAATAACTCAACCATTCAATTACTCAACCACTTAGTCACTTAAGCAATTAGCTACCCAATCACCCAACTACTCAATCAGTCACTTGCCACTCAGCAATCACATAGTAGCTTGGTCACTCGAATAGTGAAACCACTCAATCACATAGCACTTAGTCACTCAATCAGTTAGTCAACTCGACCACATGACCACTTAATCACTTAGACACTCAATTAACCAAGCCGCTTAGTCATCTGGGCATTGAGAGTCCTAGTTTGGCTTTGGCGACTGAGTTTGAGTGACAAGTTTCAATTTTTTCCGGTGATGGAAAAACCTTGCCCTAAGTCTCATTTCTTGCGAGGGTTTCAAACTTGCTAACTCCATTATGTTTCAACATGGGCACCTTTACATCAGGCACTGCATTAGCCTTTCACGAACATTTTTTCATTTGCAACTCACTACTAAGTGGCGCTAGATAATCATTTTGCTTTAGAGTTTCCCTCTTAATAGTACAACTATCTATCATAAACTTGACTATTGCATCTAGCATTTTCTATCAGTAAAATAAAAACCCCTAACATATACTTTTGTCATCGGGCTTGCCTTCATCTCTCTCTCTCATGCTCGCGCAGATACACACACATTGTGAGCTTTATTCCATGTAGCTTAATCATCATCTCCACCATCTCTTAGCCTTACTCACATCATCTTGTGGACCTTAGATTAATCCAACTCATTTAAAAGCATTAATCTACTAGTTGACACTCAATTACCCAACATATATATAGGGCTTTCAGACTATCTATTATAAACCCATCATGCATTTGCACATCGTGGTAGAATATGAACTCAAATACATTTGATTTTCAATAAATGCTCTCAAGTTATCAAGTCATGTCTATCTGCACTAATCACATCTAGTAAGATGTATATGCTCAATGCATAACTAGTTATACCTTTTCTTTGGTCCGAGATATTTATTTCTCAACTTGCAAAACAGGGTTAGATGTGCAAAGGTTTGTATTCCAATCCTATTCCTATATCTACACTTGTATCCCAATTGGTCCGCTTGTACCTGTCCAACTGGAAAACGAGGTAAGAAAACTGCCGTGACGCCTCCCCCTCACGTCGTCACCCCACGTGGGCTGTCTGCCTCTGCCCGTCGGGCGGGTGCCGGTCGATACGGGCGAGTACGCCCCGCTCGCTCCGGCTCGGTCTACACGTTTCCCTCCGGCCTCTGGGGTCGGGCCAGCGGCCAGCGCCAGCCCGTCGGTTACCTTTCCTTTTCCCTCCGGCGGTCCGCCCCCCGGCACCGGCAGCCGCAGCCCCCCCTCTCTTGTCTCTCGCGCGGACCGGACCACCGGAAACCAGGAACCAAACTGCCCCGAAAGAAAAGAAAAACTTATTTTTTTCTCACAAATAGAGAGGGAAATAATATTCCAGGGGCCGCCCGCGCCGGAACCGACCAACTTCGCCGGCAGCGAGCCGGAGACTCCGCGGAGCCCCTATCCCCGCGCCGGCGTGGGCGGAGGGAGGGACGAGGAGCAGCAGCACCAGCAGCGGAAGGACAAAGGGGGCTCTGGGAGCCTCTGAGGAGAAGCTTCTAGAAGCTGCCTGCCTGAGGCGAGGGCGAGCGCGCCGCGGCCAGAGTGATCTCGCGCGGTGGAATAATAAGTCGCGCGGGGACGGCGCCGCGGGGGACGCGCCTCTGGATGCCGGCACCCTCCGGGATTTGAATGGTGGCCAGATCTCGAGGGGGAGGGGAGCTTCTCGAAGCGGGGCGAGGCGCGTGGACCGGCCGGCGGCGGTTAGGGTTTGGTGGGAGGCGGGATGGTGGGGAGCTCGGTGGAGGGAGGAGCGGACGGAGATGGGGGCTGCTGCGGCGTCGGGGACACCTCGCCCGGGACCATCGTGTGGGTGCGGCGGAGGAACGGGTCCTGGTGGCCAGGCAGGATCCTGGGCCCCGAGGAGCTACCACCGTCGCAGATCATGTCGCCAAGGTCCGGCACGCCGGTCAAGCTCCTCGGCCGGGAAGACGCAAGCGTGTAAGGTCCCACTCCCTTGTTTTGTTTTAGTTTTTCTACCCCCGAGCCCTGTGCTGTTTTTGCATTTTAGATTACTTGTTGTTATTTCTGATCCATGTGGGATACTTGGCTCTTTCTTTTATGGAAGCTACAATGTCTGAGAGAATGACCAGGACTTACAGTACTATCTTCTTTGCTTGTAGTCAAGCTCATTGCTAGTTTCTTTCTTAGACCTTGCAAAATTTAGAAGAGCTGTTGTTCATACATGGGGATATGGAGCACGGTCAATGGGAACATGGAAAGATGCCACATTTCTAGTCTCTGGAATGTTGCTCCTGTTCTGGGAATGCCGGAACAATATTGTCCCTTCCTTGTGAAAACTTTTCTACAAAGTACCTTACAACATTCCTTAATAACATTCCTCGACTCCATGATCTGGGAACTTGGTGGCTATGATATGTAGCGGGTTTATTTCCTTACTAACTTTGAAACCATTAATTGTTTTCTTTCTTTCTCGGAAAACTTTCCCAGGCAGTTTTATGGTCGTGGCTCATGGTATTCTTTGGTTGGACGTTAGTGGGAAACAATAGCAGATTCATGATATGTAGTGGAAACAATAGGATATGTACTAGAATTATGGTGACTTTTGTGCCCTTGCTTTCTGAAGAACCTGAAATTCCTGAGACGTCATGCAGATTTTAATCGTTTCCTTTTGGCATCCAGACAATTTGTAGATAAGAATTTTATTACTTGCTCTGTATCTGCATCCTGCAAGTAGTCATTTATGGCCCCTATTGTGCCATAATATTTTAAGCTACTATATTTGTTTGTATAGATATGATGTAGATTTATACTTCTTCATGTAGTTAACGGATTGAGATAGGACAGATAGCTTTTGATAACCTGATTGGATACTTAGTGTAGTCCCTCTGTTCCAAATTGTATGTGGTTTAAGACTTTTAGTATCCTCCTAACTGAAACTTCTCTAGCTTTGACCAGATTTATATGAGAATATATTAACATCTATGATATCAAATATATGCACTATTAAAGCATATTTCATGGTGGATTTGAGGAACCTAGCTTGATGTTGTAGATGTTGGTACATTTTTATTTATAAATACAATTGGCCAAATGTAATAAGTTTGATTTAAGACAAAATCAAATGACTTACATTTTCGAATGGATGGAGTACTTCTCTAGGAGTCAAAGGCACACCTAAGGATGACGCTATGGCCATGTAGGACTTTGCTCTTGTGTGGATTTTTCCGTGTCAGTTATTTTGGAATATACAGCTGATAATAGTACTGATAACATCAATTTAAAAAGAGAATTAACACCTTAGAATTATTGTTCTGTGAGGTGATTAGGTCTTAACAATTCAAGAAGTCTCCGCATATCCTTGATTGTACCTATTATTCCCTTTTTCATAGTTTATTATGAAGATTGCATTATTACATCTGATGCTCTATTGTCAAAAGTTCCTCTCCTGTGAATCTGTGTTTTCAAATTTTTATCAGCTAATTTTAAGCATATCTTAAGACTTCTTCCAATTATTTTGCTAGTCAATATCCTGGAATGGTAGCTAGGTATATATTGCATTTTCATATCCAATTTTATTTCATTCTGACTACCACTACAACAAAAGTTGGGGTAGACTAGGCATGAAAACCAACAAGTCCAGACAAATGAAAAAAAGGTTAATAATAGGAACAATAATATTCATTTCTTGGTGATCATTCTGGCATGTAGAATTGTAATTTTCACACGCTCCTATCCAAAGATTATTCTTTGGGATAGTCATGAAGTTTCTGGGTCAATGGGTTTGAGAAACGTGATTAAGGAACACAGTATACAACAACAACAACAATAACATAGCCTTTTGTCCCAAGCATTAAGGAACATGGTATGCTATTTGAAAAAGGTTTTTGACAAGGCTGGGACAAGATCGTTCCCATGTTTCCAGAATGGGAATGAGGTATTCCTGGCATTGAGGCATGGTTCCAAGTTCACTGTGACTAGGCTTTGGATACTTTCCGTTCCTTCAAGTCCATTTCTAACTACTTGGAGTAATCATATTTTCTGAAAATTGAAGTTCCTCACATATTTTATTTGTATTTACTTTTCCTTTTGGTTCTTAGGGATTGGTACAACCTTGAGAAATCAAAACGTGTTAAAGCATTCAGGTGTGGAGAGTTTGATGCCTGTATTGAGAAGGCAGAGGCCACTCAAGGGACTGTTGTGAAGAAAAGAGAGAAATATGCACGGAGAGAAGATGCTATTCTTCATGCACTTGAATTGGAGAGGAAGCAGCTTGCATCGGAGTATCAGACTCAAGGTTTCAGACCTGGACCACCTGGTAATGTTTCTGGTAAGTTTAGGTGACAGTGAAGAGTTCTGTTAGTTGTTTAGGTTGTTTCTTGTATGTTATCCATGAGCTTAAAGCATTCTGCATCTAAAACAGAGCTGTCTTCATTAATGCAGCTTGCACAAAACATCGCAAAGACCTTGGAAGTACTCGCTACAAGAGTAAAAAGAGCAAGAAGCGCAAAGATGCATCTGTTCCTCCTGATGTAAAAAAAGAAGTGGGGCAATGTTTTCTACATGCTGGTTCAAAGAGAAACTTCTCAGAATCTCTTACTCCTGCAAATGTTGTCAGTAATCACATGGGTGATTTCTCTCATTTGAAACATTCTCATGGAGGTGCCAATTTAGAGAACAAAGAGAGGAGTACCATTGGGAAGAAAAATAGATCGGATGGAAGTGATTTTGAAGATTCTCTTGTTTCAAAATCAGACAGACCCAGACCACTTTCTCAGGTATTGCAGAGCAGTGAAAACTTACCTCCTCACTTAAAGCAAAACGATGATTTTGGGGCTTTGCTAGTTGGGGAGAATAATAATCCTTCACTTGCCACCTCCCGGTCCAGAAGAAGTAAATATACATACATGGCTAGTGATTCTGGTGAAACTCAGAGTCATAGTGATTTACCTTCTATAAAGGTGTCTTCTACTGGAGCTGATTTTGAGAATGAAAGCTATCTTCAGCATCCTGGTTATTTTTCTGAGGAGCAGACTTCTTCTGACTTTGTTGAGAAGCAAATAACTGAGTCTTCAGAGAGGGAATGCTCAGAAAGTGAGACTGAAGATGATGCTGAACTTCTGCAAAGTATGTGTATGTGCCTTGATTTTCTTCTTTTTGATGGTTTGAATTCATGTTGCATTGTCATAGAATGCTGGCTATAGAATAGCACAACATACTAAAACATTAGTATTAGCATCACACTTCAGATTTAGTGACACAAATATTGACAATAAGGGCTGAAAGTGGAGGTGTTTTTTCCCTCAAAAAATGGCTCTCGTTATTAACATAGCAGTACAGATGTTTGTTTCGCATAATTGCTGTGACTCTTTTGATGATTCATTTGCCCTGCATAAAACATGTTATAAAGTTTCACTTCACGCCAACATGCTTCAGATTGCATTCTTGACTTACGCATATACAACATGATTTACTCGGATATTGAATCATTGCAACTCTATACATACACTGGACCCTTTGTAAATATGTACATGCTCAGGGTTAAGGGCGATGAAGAACTAAATTGCTATAATTAATTTCTACATGTGATTGTGTTCTTTTATTCAAACCATGGGTAAGGCTTGTTGGATGATGTTGATGATAATTGATTCAGTTTTACTAGGTAAATATGTTAAGAAGAAAGAACAGTTGTAGGTATGAGATATTGAACAGTTGTAGGTATGAGATATTGTAATGACCTTATCTTATGAAGTATTATTGGGCATCTAAGGTGGAGGAATCAAATAGAAGGGAACACAGTCATATACTTATAGAACTATGAGACTTTAAAGATGCAATAATTAGTCATTATGTATATTATGGATCATTAGCATTTTCATAAAGTAAATCCATGACTAAAAGAATTCTTTGTACTGGGCATTTCTGCAATAGCAGTTATGGATCTGTTGCTTCCTACTATTTCAGCATCCCTGGCTTGCATTGATTGGTTTTGTATCACAGTCAGAATTGCACTGTGTTAATATAATTTTGACAAAAAAAACATGCAAAACAAGGAATATGGGAATCCCAGAGCCTGATTCATTAACCTACCTCTTTCCAAATTATAAAACATTTTGGAATGGATAGCAAAAACTAATGTATCTAAAAAAGCCAATAGATTGCTAGAAAGCCATAAATAATTCCTTGAAATATTTACTGTTCTGCTTTTTTGCTTTGCCGGAAACTTCCGTGACTGCAATTTATAGTCTGTTATACTAATGTCATTTCTGGCATGAGTCTTCTGTAGATTTTATTGATAGCTTTTGTATGGCATTTTTGGCAGATGCAAGTGTGATTCTACCTATAGAATCATGTGTTCCTGATCCGTATTCTGTTCCAGTTTCTGACAAGTTCAAGCATGTGGATTATGATGACAATGAGGTGACATATTCTACCTATGTGCCCCAGTTGAATGAATCTGAGGAAGAGGATGGTTCTTCTGAGATGGGTGTCTCTCAGTGGCACATGAAAGGTAAACGTAACAATCGTAATGCAGCGAAGAGATTAGTGGATATGAGAGATGGAAATACATGGTTAAACAAATACAATGGACCATTAAAAGGGTCTTTGCATAACACAAATGGTGGGACTCCCAGAAAAGAAGGTATGCACACATCTGGTGAGCAGTTTTTTGAGGAAAGCTTTTACCAAGTTAAAGAGGAGCCCAATTATGATTCTGAGGAAACTAATGTATTTGAGGACATGAGCCATTCAGAGGCTACCTTGTACTATGGTAAAAAATACCCTTCATCCTTGAGAACTACAAGAGATCTTAGCCGAGGCTACAGTTACTTTAATGACTATGAAAATGACTCCTCAAATGTTTCTTCCCTAAATATGGATGCTGAACGGATGTATCATGTTGATCGGAATGCATATTGGGATGGACCTTCATTATACCAAAGGAAGTTGACTTCACGTTTTGGTGGCATGGGACCAATGTTGTTCAATGTTAACCTCAAAGTTCAGGCCAGCTACCAAGGAGAGCATGTCCCTCTTGTCTCTCTAATGAGCAGACTTAATGGCAAAGCAATTGTTGGACACCCTATCCAAATTGAAATAGTTGAAGATGGTTCCACAGATCATCTGGTATTCTGCAGTGACAGTAGTATGCAAGAGAGCACAGCTGCTCCACCTGCTTGGCCAACAGGTAGAAGGACTGCCATGCAAAGAGTTCCCCGTTCAAATCCATCAGGAGCACTGCTGGATGGCGATAATGAAGGTGGCCTTGTGTATTCTGATTATGAGATGAAACCAACCTTAAGAAAGTATTCTTCTTCTTCGAATCACCAGGCTAAGGTGAATAAGAAAAGCAGTTCAAATGCTAGGAGGTCATCAGCTAAGTCCCATAAGAAGTCATCCAAGAAAACAAACCTCTCAAACCAGAAACTTAGAGCTCTCTCCTCCATTTCCCCTGCAAAAGAACATCACGGAGAAGGTGGCCGAGCAAAGGCACATTGGCGCAATGACATATTTGGTGGTTTAATCAGTTCAGAAGGAGCAGTTCCTCTAGTGACATGTGTCCCAACGAAGGTTGTGTTCACTAGGATACTGGAAGCACTTGGCAGGCCACTTCCATCTGTTGCTCACCGTGTTAGAATGTCTAGTCCTTCAGTGCGAGATCCTCCATAGGCTTCAACTGTAGTGCCATATACGGTTTATGTTGCCAGCCATTGACATGCAAGGTTTATGTACATTCCTGTTAATTGAAGAGGCAGACCATTCAATCATCCGGTAACACCTGTGAAGAGTCAGATTGATATGGTTGCTCCTTAATAACTTGGAATAGCTGATCTCTTATTAGCAGTGGTGACAGCCTGTAAAGATCGATAACGCTTGTGTATTTCTGACTGGAGACTGAGATCATGAATGCTTCAGAGCAGTTTGTGTATTTCTGACTGGAGGAGACTGAGATCATGAATGCTTCAGAGCAGCTGAGCCATTGGTACCATGAAGAGGTACACTTTGGTGTAACTAGCACTGGTGACTATGTCCTTTGGTTTCGTCACAACTGTCTCCTGTAAAGTACTAACTTCAGCATTTTAGGTGTCAATTTAGTTAAAACATTTGTGTCATCATATATAGCAATAGGTCATAGGTTTCCTAATGTCATGTATAATCCCTCAATTATATCCAGATGTGTGTTATTTATTGTCGAGAAGTAGTTGATTCAACTGTATGTTTAGAAGCATGTGTATCTAGTCGATGTAATATATCAGAGCAAGTACTCCATCATCCAAATTGTGTAACAATCTAGTCATCCTGTGAAGTTTCCTCTAGACACAGTGAACAAAAATGATTATTCCATGGGTCTGATAAACTTTGCCGAGTATTCCTTTGGAGAGGGTCTGAAAACAGAGCACTGTGACCTTGCGCACTCTGCTTAACATGAAAATGGTGGGGCATCTAGTTAACGGTCCGGTGGAGTTTTGGATTATCCTTTTTTCTTGGATCCATCGTGAAAGCACCCAAGCGAAAACATCGCCTCTTCATACTTGCTTGGTTAATCCGGTACATTCAGATTTTCGAAAGAGTATATGCAAGACAGAAAGAGTGTTGGACGATTCTCTATCCGTAGATAGCTCCCTCCTACTAGTTTGTTTCTCGGGTTTCTGCTAGAAGAGGAGAAATAGTAGACCCATCCAAAATGTTGTTTGCTCACTAGAATCGTCTTCCTTGATACATACAATCTTTCATAGTTCGATGAATCTGGATGTTCCGAGTTATTATCATTCAGAATCATAGATTTAAGCAGCGTTCGTGTTCGCATTGCAATGTTCAATACCACCACTCCATCAGGTTATTTATTTAGAAGGTTTTCAATCAATATTTAAAAGATTAAAATACTTCACTTTTCAGGTGAGGTGAAATAGATGAATGCCAAAAGTTGATGAGTTAAGTAGAACTTCGGTGAGGGTGAAATAGATAAATGCCAAAAGTTGATGAGTTAAGTAGAACTTCTCTGACCAAAATAGTACTGTATTATAGTGTTCTCGTATCAATAGGTTTAGGCGTTTAGCATGTTCCCTGGCTGACGTCACATGGGACACCCAAAGTCAACTTGCCCCGTCGTTTCTTTACAAAATCAATCCCTATCACAACGTCAACATGACAACATACACGCCCCTCAGTCCTTCCCACCTCTTAACATGACCAAGGCCAGCCCCTCTCAACTCGTCACCGGTCCATGAAGCGAACAGCTCATCACGACGCGGGCGACGACTACGAAAACCGGCGCAGCGCTCGCAACCCCTCCTCGGGTGTCGAGTGTCGTAGCCATGAACCAAGCTGCAGCACCCGACAACGACAACGACAACGGCCGGCGCCGCATCCCGCGCGTCATCCGCAACGCCGTCGACGGTGCGTGGGAGCGGCCTCTCCCCGTTGGCTACAGCCCGGCCGTGCCCGTCCAGATGGCCGGCGCCCACCGCTGGGCGCGCTACGACGACGTCGTGGCCGCGCTGCGCTCCCTCGCCAACTCAAGCCTCGTAGAGCAGCAGGCCCGCGCGGACGCGAGGGTGACCATTCGGGCCCTGTACCAGCACCCGACGCCGTTCGGCGCCGACGTCCGCTTCCCCGAGGCGGAAGTTTTCCTGTCCGTCGACCACGGCAAGTTCGGGCAGTGCATGAACCGGATCCAGAAGGAGATGCTGCGCCTGGAGGCGGCCACCAAGGGGCTTTTTCCTCAGCGCATGGTCACCAGGTGCGAGGCCTTCATGGAAGCTGTCAATTACACGGCCGGAACGGGGACTCTGGTGTGGCCGGAGGAGCCCGGGAAGCCTGAGCTGTATGACCGGGCTCGTCGAGTTTCTGCGAAAAAGGTACCTCAAACCCTCGATTAACCCAACTAATCTTAGAAATCAGCAACGCAATCCTTCATCGACATCCTTCACTATCGCTCGAAAGCCCACAGGCTAAGGCATACTGGGCCGGCCCACGAACGGGCGTCGACAGCCCAAAGCCACAGCCTGCTCGACGGGCTACCACGCGGACCGAGACTGTACGCTCGAGGGTACGATTCGGGCGACCCCTCGAGGACGTAACTTCACCGAAGCGAACGAGCCGGCCTCGAAGACGGAACTTTGCCCAGCGAATGAGTTAACCCTCGAGGACGGAACTTCGCCCGAGCGAACGAGCCCACCCTCGAGGACGGAACTTCGCCCGTGCAAATAGGCAGCCCTCGAGCACAGTATACCCCTCGGCTACCTACTCCCCGTACGGATCCAGGCGCATTCAATGCATTTTACCTGCTCCCGCCTAACCGTATGGTCACAGTTACAGTAACAGTTGCGAGTATTGCAGTCGAATCCTGCTTTTACCGCCCATACCCCAGAATCCCGCAGATCGTACCTCACTGTTACGCCATACCGAGCACTGTGCCCCGTTCAGCACCCCTTCGAGACACGTAAGTCAGCACATTCCCCGCATTTTCCGGGATTTGGCCTTATCCGATGGGCCTCGACCCCCTCGACTCGACCTAAGGCCTTGACCGTCGCCCCTCGGCTCCGTCACGCTGACCCTCGAGCGGAACTTCAACAACTTCCGACGCGACGGCTGCAGGACCTCCCATGCCGACGTACACCTCTACAGCGGCACCAACATGATCGGCATCAACGTCATACGTCACCAACCACGAGAGCCCTAAAAACATGTACTCCTGTGTCCCTCCTTCGCCTATAAAAGGAGGCGCCAGGACTTTAGCTAGAGGGGGAGATCCAGGGCATCATACGCTAAGGCTTTAGATCATAAAACAACACCATGAGACAGTGTGAAGTAGAGAGCTAAGCGCCTGAAGCGCTCGAGCTCCAGCTCACACTTCTCACACCTGCTTGTATTCACCCCTGTACTAGCACTTCGGTGCAAGATAACACGAACTATCCCCCCGCTGGACGTAGGGCCTTCTTTGTCCGAACCAGGATAAATCGCCGTGTCCTTCTTGCATCACCCACCGGATTAAGGGAGCACGCAATTATGAATTTACTCGTTGGTGCTGACCCCCGGGGTCGAAACACTGACAGTTGGTTTCGCCACCATGCTGCCGCAACCAGAAGGAGGCGCGATCGACGCCGTCATCGCCATCAACTTGAGTCGAGGATGGTGCCCGCCGCATTCCCCTCGCTCCTGACCGGTGATGAGGAGCCCCTTGTTGGGGGATTATCTGACCTGAGTTCAGGAGCAGAGGACGGACCAGCAGGGCTCCACGACGACCCCAACTTCACCTTCGTAATGCATTCGTCGAGGGAGCCCTACAGAACTCCCCTGATGCGTGCAACCCCAACTCCATCGAGCCTACTTTCGCACGAGCTGTTCAAGCGTCGTCGGCGGTTCCCGTTCGGTCTCGACAACGTCGCAAGGACGTTCTCGACCACGACCCACTCCAACATGAGTACGATAGAGGACCGCCCAGGCGCCCTCCTTTGTGCAATGACGGGCGTGGGGACGGTCATGCCGGCCTCCGTGGACTTGGGCTTCGCGAGAGCGCCCGGCCCCCGGCGGTACACCGTCGGCACACTCCGACAGCAGCTGCAGGAGGAGGCGCGGGGACAATTCCCCGTCTTCTACTGTGGTGACCTCGACTCCAGCTCTGACCATTGGGACCCTACCCGTGAGTGTCTCCACATCGACGGTGACGTCGCATCCAATCAGGACACCGTCGATCCGATGGCCGATGCGGCTGCCGCTGCAATGGGAGGGGCTCTCCCCAGAGCAGAGGATCGACAACCAGTCGCACCCCGAGAGGCGTGCCCCCGCCCTGACGAGTAGGATGCACAGCTGGCACAAATTCAGGAGTTGCAGGCTAAACTCGAGGAACGACTGCGCCAGCTCAAGCGAACCCTCGAGCAGGAGCGACCACCACCCGACGGTAGAGCCCGAGCCAGGGCCCGAGAGGTCAATCGGCAGATCAACGAGGGCGGGGCACCCGAACATCCTGTCAAACGTTACCCTCGAGCAAGCCAGAACATTGTCGCGACGGCTATGCTTCTTCGCAATATGCCCACGCCATCCAACTCGCAAGCTCGACGGATACAACACGAGATCGGGGGTCTCCTCCAAGTTGCTGCTGTTCAACAAGCCGAGAGCTCAGCCTTGAGGCGTCGAGGGGTAGCTTTTGAACCGCAGGACGAGCCCTCCCGGCCTAAAAGGGAGGGTTCGGTTGATCAAGAGGCACCCCCCCCGAGCGAATAAGACACCAACCCAAGATCGTATCATCGACAACCGCACACCGCGTGACGTGCGCCTCGATATCATCGAGAACTGCAAGCGCAAACATGGGGACACCAAGGATCGAGGGTACAGCGCCCATCGTGGGGGGCGTTATGACAGCGATGAAGACCGACGGGCCCCGGAGCCACCGGGTCCCCGAGTCTTCAGCAGGACGATCCGCAACGCCCAGCTGCCTGACAAGTTTTGAGCCCCCACAAGCGTTGTTAAGTACAACGGCGAAACCAAACCCGAGCTCTAGCTAGCCGATTTTCGACTGGCTTGTTAGGCGGGTGGGGCAAGTGACGATCGCGCGATCATACGTCACCTTCCCCTGTTCCTATCCGACACTGCACGTAGGTGGCTCGAGGAGCTTCCCCCTGACCAGATTCGCGGCTGGGTCGACCTGGTCTAGATCTTCGAGGGGAACTTCAAGGGTACGTACGTGTGTCCTGGAAACTCCTGGGAACTGCGCAACTGCAAGCAGAAACCAGAGGAGTCTCTTCGTGACTTCGCTCGACGTTTCTCCAAACTCTGAACTGAACTCCCCATATCTCTGATCTCAACGTCATCCTAGCGTTTGTTGCGGGTACGACCTGCAAGGACCTAGTCCGCGAGTTGGGGCGTAACCGCCCCAACACCATCGACGAGCTCATGGATGTGGTCGCCAACTACGCAGCTGGCGAGGAGGCGGTCGGAGCCTTCTTTGGAGACGAGAAGGACAAGGGAAAGGCACCGGCAGCCGACGCCGGGGCTTGAGCAAAGGTTCAAAGAAGAACAATAACAAGAAGAAGAAGAATCAACAAGGCAAGTGTGAGGTTGCAGATGACGATCTCATCGCAGCAGCCGAGCGTAAAAAACCTCGGGTCCCCCGAGGGGGCCATCTTCGATAAGATGCTCGAGGAGCTCGGCCCTTATCACAAGGACGGGGCGAAACACAAGCTCAAGGACTGCCGCATGCTTCAAAATCACTTCAAACAATTGGGCATCAAGAAGGGTGACGATAAGAAAGACCAGGGCGGCAATGAGGGAGACAATGGGAAAGACGAAAAATTCCCCGAAGTCTGTAACTGCTACATGATCTACGGAGGCCCCTCGACCCAACTCACGCCTCGACAGTGCAAGAGGGATGTAACACCCTGGTGTTAAGCATGCATTATCTTGCACATCATGAGCATGACCATGTCATTTGCATAGTCATTTATTTTACATGAAATGATAATTTGAAATATGTGCTTACCTTGATTTGAACTAGAGCTATATGAAAGGTTGATTGTTTGGGGTTGAGTGTTAAATGAAGTTTGTAGAGAAAATTATTTGGAGCAAAACTTATTTTGGGGTCATTTCATGAAAAGGCTTGGAAGTGGGTCAAAAATGTCAAAAACAGTTTGTAAAAATGATTTTCTTTTAATTTTAAATCCCCATTTTTGAAATTCAAATTCTAGGTAGAATTAGGTTTTGATGTTTAAAAGTGAAATGTTCTACTCATCAAAAGGAACATTTCATCTTTTATGAGTTTTTCAAAATTCGGATTATTTTAGAAAATATGGGGTTCATCAAGTTCGCACGAATCTTGGCGCAGTGGGACTCACCGAACAGTCTCTTCTTCCTCCTCTCTTCTTCTTCCTCGCGACGCTGTCCGCGCCGACGCCGGCCGCGTGGCGTCCGTACGTCGGGCCACTGCCGCTGTCCGCTGTCTCGCCCCCGCACCCGAGCGCCGCACACTGATCCGCCGCGCCGCGCTCGGTCCGACCCCACCGCTCGCCCACGCGCCCTCGCTCTGCCCGCGTGCACGCCACGCGCTCGACGAGCTCCGACGCCACGCTATCTCGGTCCGAGCTAGTCCGACCGCTTCACCCTCACGCTCGCTCACTCTCCCAGCCTCAGACGCGCTCTTGCCCCTCCTCTTCCACCAGAGCCCGAGCAAGCGGACGCCGCCCGCCATTGCCGCCGTCGCGAGCTCGCACGCCACCACACCTCCCAGCCCTGATACTTTTTGCTAAGGACTCGCCAGAAGCTCCGCCTCGACGCGAGCCACGCCCTACGCACCTTTCCTGCCACCGAGACCCAAGGTAGAGGTCGAATCGACCATCTTCCCCTTCGCCGGTCATGGCCGCCCGACCGCCGCGCTGTCCGCCGTGGCCAGCAACCTCTCCCTCCCTTTTTTATCTTACGCATCGTGTTCGTCTGCTCGAGTAGGTTTGATTGGTGTAGTTCATGATGCCGATTAGGGTTCGAGCCCGACGAATTTGGCCATCCGACGTCGCGGATTTGCGCCGTCGCTCGCCGGCGTACCTTGCCGTCGTTGCTCCGGCCGTCCATTCACCACTTTGTCTAGTCCATCTAAGCTGTCTTGGTCTGCTGGAGCTGGTAGGCTAGTCCGTGTGCCCCGCCGTGGCCCGAGATGGCCGGCGCACCGCAAACCCTCGCCGCCGTCCGCCGCCGCGCACGGCCGCCGGTTAAAATCTCGCTAATAGCTTGCATTTGGTACACCGTTGAGTCCACGCTGCAGAGTTGAGTCGATTGAGTGTCGGAGCGTCGCCGGAGACCTCGCCGTCGGCGAGATCCCGTCGGCCGGCGACCGGTGTTTCGCGATGTTTCACTGACGTGTGGGACCCATGGTGACGCCAACATGACATCAGCACTGACGTCAGCACAGGTTTGGTCTGGGTACACAGAGTCGGGTGTCCGTAGCGAAGTTCAGTCGCTGGGTACACTCCGGGTACGCGTAGTGTTTTCGGTTCGATTAATTTTCAAGAATGAATTTTACAGATTTCTGTTAAAACCTTTGAAAAATCATAACTTGCTCATTTTTCATCCAAATGAGTTGGTTCAACTTGCAGTATTTTTCTTATGAGATGTTCTATGCATGAAAAATATGAAATATAGAATTTGTGATACTTTTCTGTATAGCTTTATTTATCTCTATTAATTACTTTTATCTTAGAAAATGCATAAGTAATTCTCTGTTGCTCAGAAAAATATGAGACCAAGTTTGTTAGTCTTCTTATAACATGCTCTATCTGTGAAAAATGTTGTGAGGCTATGTCCTATGAAAAGTTTGCTCTGTCTAGTTATGGTGCCTATTTCTATTAGGTGATAAATAATTCATAATAAATATTATATAAGGAATTTGTGCATGAAACTTTTTAGAGAATGTTTTTATGTCAATCTAGAGCTAATTATATTCTGAGATCTGTTGTTTGATATACTTTTATGTACAAAGTATTTTAGGCCCATTAAATTGTGCTGCCTTGTCATTTTTGTGTAGGATAAAGTATTTACTGTCTTGACCAAAAATTTTTATGGTAGTCTTTGTGGGGTATGCTTAAGCTCGTGTAATTTTTACAGAATTTTTTGAGTAGTCTAAAGTCATATTGTAGTTATACCCTGATTTCTTTTAATTATAAATAATGCTTTAAAGTTATCATTTCATGTGTGTAAAAATGCTTTTTATGATATTTGTGAGGTGTGTGATCTGCTATTGGTTTTGGTTTTATGATATTCCTTATAGTGTGCGAGTAAATTGTAATGCGAGGCTTGTTCGGAGAATTATCGGTAGAAGAGAATGCAGATGACATGTGCTTATCCGACATGTTTTCAAATATCATATCATTCATCTTAGCTGAGCATTCATTCACCATCAGCATCAGCATTGTATTTCTATGTATCCATGGTATTCATACGCACTATGCTTCATACAGGATTGTCAGAGCTTGAAACGGTAGTTTCCGGAGCACAAGGAGAGGAAGGCCAGCAGGAAGCGTTGGTGCAGGAAGTAGCAGCAGAAGAGGATCCCGAAGTTAATCTTCCAGAGTGTCCTGACCACCAGCCTAGCTCTTTCCTGAAAGGCAAGCCCCGGAGCATTCTCCCTGTGGTTTGCAAATTATCTAACTTGAGTCCTTTAGTTGTTTGATGCATTGAGTTATAGGCGTTGTTTTATACCATTGCTGCATTACTTATATTCCTTGCCACTGTTTATACTTCAACCCTGTTAGGTTCAGGTACGAATATATGCTTAGCCCTGCTTTAACTAGATCGGTAGAAGTCGGATGATTTCCTGTCATCCGCGAGTTATAGGTGGTGACTTGGAATGGTTGAATACATTGTTATCTTGGATAACCATGTGGAGATAATAAATCGAGACCGGACGGGATTGGTGTTGAGACTGAACTGGAGGTTTGGTGTGGTTATCCCATCTGTGTCGAACTAGGACCCCGTCTGTTGTACGTCCTCAAGTCATATTGAATTTATGCCTCACATTTAGCTGGAAGGATAAGTCGTTCCGACCGTGAAGCCTAATTTTGATTTGGGCCGGGAGTCGACCTGCTGTACGCATCACATTAGTGAAGATGGGGGACCACAGGTTACGCGAAGAGTAAGTCCGAGGTCAGGGTCGCCCTGAATAAGGCAGCCGGGCGGTTCCTGGATACGATGGTACCTGTTGATCCCACGCTTTTTCTGAATTGAATGTCGGTGATCTGTAGCTCACCTTAGCGGGTGAGTGTGGTTTGTGTGAGGAATACCCGCCAGCTGGTTAGTAATCGATTATAATCGCCATCGTTCCTGGACAGTGAACACTTGACTTGAGCAGCGGCATCATAGTAAAAACTTGAACAAGAGATGAGATGGTTGAGCTGTTGAGATTGAAAGATACTCAACCGGAATTAGTTACTTTCTTGTTGAATAATTATTACCATGCTTGTTTAGTACAGGTGCTAATGTAGCATGATAAGGTTAATCAGATTCAAATACATTGCTAGAAGGTTCTTATTAATTGTTTCTTAATGCAAGCTTATCCGTAATTAAATGAGTCAGCTATCCTACTTATAGCCTTGCATACTCCTTGGAGTCACTTTATTTTAGTTTATGACGGGTAAGTCTAGCTGAGTATATTCTCGTACTCAGGGTTTTATTTCCCATGTCTTTTGCAGATGGTGAGATGTTTTATGGCTATTGTCAGAACTGCTTCTATCCCGCTTTGGGAGATGACTAGACCTTGGGCATGGTCACTCCTCTCTACTTGCTGCTTTTGCTGGATGTTGACCAAGGGACTGGCACTGTATTTAAACTAAGTGTGTGTGTGGTATTTGAACTTAATCACTTTCGCTTCATTTTGAATTTGAACTTGATTTGTAATAACTTTATTCGTACTCCGATGATTTAAACTATCTGCGAACTATGTACTTGTGAATGGGAACGCTAAACTATTACGATCTTGGTCGTGCCGGAAAAGTTTAAAATCCTTCGAGATTTTTGGTATGACTACCGGGTTTATTAGGTCTCAATCATGTAGTTTGCCGTCCTAATGGCGAATTATGTGCTTGTGCTCTAACAAATTGGTCGGTTCTGTCACAAGGGAGCATCGAGAGGTCTTCTCCATCCAAGTCGCGACACCACAATACCTCGACTGGTCCGATACGCCCATCACGTTCGACCGCGATGACCATCCGGATCGTGTCCCCAACCCCGGGGCCTATCCGCTCGTCGTCGACCCGATCATCGTCAACACCCGCCTCTCGAAGGTCCTCATGGACGGTGACAGCAGTCTGAACATCATCTACCTTGAGACCCTCGACCTCCTGGGGGTCAAGAGGTGCCAACTCCAACCCAATGCCGGGGGCTTCCATGGCGTCATACCAGGGAAGAAGGCTCTTCCCGTCGGCCGCATCGATCTTCCTGTCTGCTTTGGCACCCCTGCCAACTTCAGGAAAGAGACCCTCACCTTCGAGGTGGTCGGGTTTCACAGAACTTATCATGCCATCATCGACCGACCGGGCTATGTGCAATTCATGGCGATCCCGAACTACACCTACCTCAAGCTCAAGATGCCAGGACCCGGGGCATCATCACCATCGGCTCCTCCTACGAGCACGCGTATGATTGTGACGTCGAATGCGTTGAGTACGGAGGGCCGTCAAGCAAAACGCGATGATAGCCTCGACCCTCGAGCGCCTCGCCGATGAGGTGCCCGACCCCAAGCGTCACGCCGGCAACTTGGAGCCAGCGCAAGACACCAAGAAAGTCCCCCTCGACCCGAGCTGCTTCGGCGAGAAGGTGCTGACGATCAGTGCCGACCTTGAGAGCAAATAGGAAGCAGTGCTCATCGACTTTCTCCGTGTGAACGTCAATATGTTTGCGTGGAGTCCTTCAGATATGCCGGGCGTACCGAGGGAAGTCATCAAGCACGCCTTGGAAATCCGAGTCGGGTCCAGACCGGTGAAGCAATGCTTGTGCCGCTTCGACGAGGAGAAGCGCAGGATCATCGGCGAGGAAGTACACCAGCTTTTGGCGGCTGGATTCATCAAGGAGGTTCATCACCCCGAATGGTTAGCTAGTCCCGTGTTAGTTAAGAAAAAGAATGGAAAAATGCAGATGTGTGTTGATTATACTAGCTTAAACAAAGCATGTCCCAAAGTTCCATTTCCTTTACCACGCATTGATCAAATTGTTGACTCTACCGCGGGATGTGAAACCCTTTCATTCCTTGATGCTTATTCCGGCTACCACCAAATCAAGATGAATTCGACCAGCTCGTGACTTCCTTCATCACACCTTTCGGCATGTATTGCTACGTCACTATGCCCTTCGGCCTTCGAAATGCCAGGGCGACGTATCAGCCATGCATGCTCCATGTCTTCGGCGGACACATAGGCAACACGGTCGAGGCCTATGTCGATGACATCGTGGTCAAATCCAAAAAAGTCGACAACCTCATCCATGACCTCGAAATCGCATTCGGGTGCCTTTGAGCCAGGAATATCAAACTTAACCCTGAGAAATGTGTCTTTGGAGTGCCTCGGGGCATGCTCCTCGGATACATCGTCTCCCAGCGCGGGATCGAGGCCAACCCCGAGAAGGTCGTAGCCATCACACGAATGGGGCCAATTCAAGATCTCAAGGGTGTACAGAGGGTCACGGGATGCCTCATGGCTCTCAGCCATTTCATCTCACGTTTGGGGGGAAAGGCCTTGCCCCTGTATCGCCTCTTGAAAAAATCCGAATGCTTCGCATGGACCGTGGAGGCCGAGGAGGCCCTCGACAAGCTCAAGGGCATGCTGACCTCCGCCCCGATCCTCGTCCCTCCTCGACCAGCGACGTCGACTGAACCCCCCGAGCCTCTCCTCCTCTATGTCACCGCGGCCACTCAGGTGGTCAGCGCGGCCATAGTGGTCGAGAGGCAAGAGGAAGGGCACGCCATGCCCGCCCAACGGCCGGTTTACTTCATCAATGAAGTGCTTTCAGAAACCAAGACCCGCTACCCATAGGTGCAAAAGCTGCTCTACGCCATCGTCCTTACACGTCGCAAGCTCCAGCATTACTTCCTCAGCCACCTGGTTACCGTGGTGTCTTCTTTCCCCTTGGGGAAAATCATCCAAAACCAGGAGCCTGCTGGAAGGATTGCTAAGTGGGCGGTCGAGCTCATGGGAGAGACCATCACCTACGCACCACGAAAGGCCATCAAATCTCAGGTGCTGGCGGATTTCATCGCTGACTGGACCAACACCCAGTTGCCGCCAGTTCAAATCCAAGCCGAGCTGTGGACAATGTACTTCGACGGGTCGCTCATGAGGACAGGAGCAGGTGCAGGCTTGCTCTTCATCTCACCCCTCGGAGTTCACATGCGCTATGTCATTCGCATCCACTTTGCTGCTTCTAATAATGTTGCGGAGTACGAGGCTCTTGTCAATGGGTTGCGTATTGCCCTCGAACTCGGGGTCCGACGCCTTGACGTTCGAGGTGACTCACAACTCATCATCGACCAAGTGATGAAGGCCTTGTGCTGCCATGACACCAAGATGGAAGCCTACTGCAATGAAGTATGCAAGCTGGAAGACAAGTTCCACGGCCTCGAGCTCAATCATATTGCTCGACACTACAACAAAGATGTGGATGAGCTCGCAAAGATCGCATCAACTCGAGGTACTGTCCCTCCGGATGTATTCTCGAGAGACCTCTTCGAGCCCTCCGTCGACTTGGGCTCGGGGGCTGGCACCACACCCTCGAAACTCGACCCCGTGGCCTCGACCGAGGTCCCTCGACCAGGGCCGAGGTCATGGAGATCGAGGGGACACCTCCTCCGTCGAGCCCACATCCGGATTGGTGAGTCCCTTTCCTCGACTGCCTCATTCGAGGGGAACTCCCAAAAGACTGGACCGAGGCTCGCCAGATCGCGCGACGGGCCAAGTCCTACGTCATCTACGGTGATGGCAAGGAACTCTACAGGTGAATCCCATCAGGTATCCTTCAGCGCTGCATCACTATCGAAGAAGGCAGGAGGCTCCGCGAGGACATACACTCGGGGGCTTGTGGTCACCTCACAGCGCCGAGGACCCTCGTCGGCAATGCCTTTCGACAGGGTTTCTACTGGCCAACCGCCATTTCCGACGCCATCAACATTGTCCGCTTGTGCAAGGGGTGTCAATTCTATGCCAAGCGGACACACCTCCCAGCTCACGCCCTACAGATGATCCCCATCACCTGGCCGTTCGCGGTCTGGGGGCTCGACATCGTAGGGCCTCTCAAGAGGACAACCAAGGGGTACACGCACCTGCTCGTTGCTGTTGACAAGTTTACCAAGTGGATTGAGGCCCGGCCTATCGGCAACATCCACTCCGAGCGGGGGTCGAGTTCTTCACCGGCATCATCCATCGCTTCGGGGTCCCGAACGTCATCATCACTGACAACGGCACACAGTTCACTGGCAAGAAGTTCTTGGATTTCTACGATCGCCATCACATCCGTGTCAACTGGTCCGTGGTTGCTCATCCTCGAACTAACGGCCAGATCAAGCGCGCCAATGGCATGATTTTGCAGGGCCTCAAGCCGAGAATCTTCAACCGCCTTAACAAGCACGGAAAGAAATGGGCCGCGGAGCTGCCTTCGGTCCTATGGAGCTTAAGGACAACACCTAGTCAAGCCACGGGGTTCACACCATTCTTCTTGGTCTATGGGTCCGAGGCCGTCCTCCCCATTGATCTCGAGTATGGTTCCCCTTAACTAAAGGCCTACAACGAGCAAACCAACGAAGAAGCCCTTGCAAACACCGTCGACCAGCTCAAGGAGGCTCGCTGATTCACTCCATGAGGTATCAGCAGAAACTTCAACGCTACCACGACAAGCACGTGCGCTCGAGGGACTTCCAAGTTGGAGACCTCGTCCTATGTCGACGATAGAGCAACAAGGGGCGTCACAAGCTGACTCCACCATGGGAAGGCCCATACACCGTAGCTGAAGTGCTGAAGCCCGAAACGTACAAGCTAACGAACAACAAGGGCGAAACCTTCACCAATGCATGGAACATCGAACAGCTACGTCGTTTCTACCCCTAGGGCGCCGATGAATATAAGAAGTACTTTCGATTATAAGTTCAAACTCATTATTGTACATGCAAGAGGTAGCCTCGACCCTGTCTCGCCAGAGTCAAGCCTCCCTCGGGGGCTAACGGGGGGAACCCCCTATGTTCCTAAAAAACATGAACGATTTTTCAAAATTCGAGCGTCTCCTTTTGCTTCGCAACTAAGTAGAAAACGCCTCGAACTCCCTAAGGGTCGAGGGCTGTTGAGCCTGTGGCTCTCCTACGCCTCAGGGCTATGGTACCCCACTCGCTCCCCCTCCCTCGAGGGATACGAGCATGTGTCGAACACTTAGTCGAAAAGCAAAAGTCAGGTGGTCAAAACTCGAGCGTCTCTTCCTTCCTACGCCTCGATACGCTTCGCGACTAAGTAGAAAATGCCTCGAATTCCCTAAGGGTCGAGGGCTGTCAAGCCGGGAGCTCTCCTACGCCTCAGGGCTATGGTTCCTCCACTCGCTCCCCCCTCGAGGGATACGAGCACGCGTCAAACACTTAGTCAAAAAAGCAAAATCTAGGCGAAAGAAAACAGAGAAGGCTCGAACTTAAAATATCCAAATGCATTACGATAGATGCATAGATGTTTTAAAGGCCCTCGAAGCCACACTGAATATAAGTTACAAAAACTAACTTATTTACATGGGCACCTTTGCCCAGTTTTGCCCTACAGGCCTGCTCCGCCGTCTCCATCACCGCCCTCCTCGACGGTGTACCCTTCATCTTCAGGGGGAGGACTTCATCCTCGAACAGCTTCGCCAGCGCTTTCCCCAGCCTTTCGGCATCCTGGATCATACATCGCTCCTCGTTCTCGGCATCAGTCTTCGAGATGTCAGGGATGAAGCCTTGGGCGACGACGTCCATGTCGAAGATGAAGCCGGAGGAAACCACAGCCAGCGCGCACTTCACGCCGGTGCGAAGCACCCCCCGCACATGATCCCGAAGGATGGCGTCGAGGTGGTAGAGCCGGTCGACGAGCGCGGCCCCCGAGATATCTTCTCTGGCCTCCTCGATGGGCTCAACCTCCCAGGAGGTGCAGAGCCTGTTGATGGCGACCCGGAACTGCCGAGAAACGCCCCCTCCGCCACGAGGCTCTCCTGCAGCGCCTTGGCGGTGGCCTGAGTGGAAAGCAGCTCGGTCTCAAGGCCTGAAAGACAAAACAAGAGTTAAACAAGTCGTACAGAAAGAAAAAGGTCAAAGCCCACCAAGGAACTTACTGGCACAGCGGGTCTTGAGGGCGCTGCGGTCCTCCAGCATGGCATCGCGCTCCTCTCGAACCTCGTCTCGCTCCCGCTAGGCCTCCTTGAAAGCCCGGATCACGTCCGCCTTCTCGCACCGGAGGGTCTCGAGGGCGCCACCAGCCAAGATGATGGCTTGCTCCTTCTCTTGAAGGGTAGCCTTCATCGCCTCGAGCTTGGCCTCCAGGCTGTCGGCTCGACACTTCTCCTCCTTGACCAAGGTGGAGAGGGTGTCACGCGCCATGGAGACTTGAGCCAGACTGGACCAAGGCGGATACGTCCATGGAGCCTCGAGCCTCCTCCGTGAGTAGCTTGACGTGATCTTGGGCGCGAGTGCCTTCACTTTTGGCCTTCTTCGCTTCGCCCTTGGCCGCGTTGACCTCCTCCTTAGCCCGCCGGAGCTCCTCCTTGACTTGGGCAGCTTCGCCCCGAGCTGCCTCGGCGTCCTCCTTAGCCCGGGCGGCCTCCTCCTTGGCCTGCTTCATCCCCTCCTCGACCTCGGCCACCTTGCTCTGCGCAGATCGGCCGGCCTTGAGTTGGCGATGCACTTCCTCCTGGCTGTTATGCGTTTTTTAGAGGAAGTACGACTTGGAGTGGGAACACCTCCGCATGTCCTGGAAACAGGAAATCGAGGGTTAAGGCGATCCATACTGATCTAAACAGGGACTTACCGTGAGACTCTGGTCGAGACCTCCAACGAGCTCGACGCCCAGCTTGAGGATGTGTTGCAGCCATGCTCGGGGCTGCTCCACGTCCTCCCAGCGCTTGACCTCCGCCGGGTCATCCATCATGCTCCCGGGAGCGCTGGAGTCACAGAGCTCCCAGAGCATGACGCGCTCTTTGCCCCAATGTGGGAGGACCGTCTTGACCTTGGTTCACGCCAAGGACAAGATCTTATCCGCCACGTCGCGTGAGACGCCATGGCGCTCCGCCAACTCAGCCGGGGTTGGGAACTCCGATGCGATGCTGGTATCTCCCAGCCCGGGGTCAGAAGTCGACCCCCTCAACGGGCCAGGAGCCCCCGACGCGACGACTACTCCAGCATGCGGGGGGATCCTCTCCTTCCTTCTGATGTCAAAAAGCAGAAGGACTCTTGACCACCATCTCCTTCGTCCGCTCTGCCTGTAGACCAGAAATCGCTGGCTCTTCCAATGGCGCCGTCGACAGTTACGGTGGCTGGCTCGACGCTAGCTCAGGTGCCTCCGGAGGCGGCGGAGGGGTCAAGGCCGTTGCTTTCCCCAACACCACGTCTTGTGGTGCCAGCAGGTCCACCATCGACATGTCTCCCGGTGGGTTCGGTGCCGAGGTCTTCTCCTCGAGCTGCGCCCCCGGCGGGCGCAGAACTGTCAATGCTTTCAACGCCGCTTCTTGCTCCGTCAACAGCTCGTCGAGGGTGATCACGGACACCCATTTTTTTGGGAGTCCTGAGGTCTCCTCCCCCTCCGTTGACTTGGGCAGCTGCTGCGCCGACAGGTCCAGCAGCGTCGCATGCCCCGGCGGCGTCTGCTGCACCTGCTGATGCTGGGGCCGGCCCCCGGTCAGCTCCTCCTCTTCTTGCTGCTCCTACGACTTCTTCACCTCCTTCTGCGTCCGCGGCAGCTCCTCTTCCTGCAGGGCCTCTTGCTCCTGCTTTCGCAGGGCCTCCAGCTCGTGTAGCCCCGTCGGCCACGGCTTCCGCTCTCCCGTCGAGGGGAGGGGCGATGGCCTCCTCACCCTCGAAGTTGATGAGGGCTACCTCCGTTCTTGGCTCGTGGCCCTCGGAAGCTCCCACCTCGAGCACGAAAATGGAGACCTCGGGTTGGCCCAGGTCAAGAGCTCCCGACGTCGTGGTTCCGCTCCCTGGCGTCGGGCCGAGCTCAGGGACCACGGATGTCGATGTCAAGGGAGCACTCCTTTCCTCCTGCGTCTTTCCCAGCTCAGAGTCGCCGCCCATCACGGTCCCTGAGTCGCTCGACCCTGCAGCAAGAGCAGAACCCATTAGCTTACCATGAGCCATAGCCCCGAGGGTTAAGGACAGCCGCTTTGCCTCCATGGTGCCAAGGGCCTCGACATCGCACATGTGACCGAGGCCCTCATCTTCGTGGCCACGTCCACCCTGAGCCGCTTAGCCGGCGCAAGGGTCACCTCCTCGATACGACACTTTGGCCTGGATAGAAAGCAGGTTAGCAGAGAACTTAATGAACCGTAGAATGGGGAAGCAACGAGAAGAAATTTAAATCGACAACACTTACTCGAAGGGGATAGAGACCTTTCGGGTCCCCCTCGAGCCGCCAGCAGACCTCGAGGCCCCACCCAAAGCTGAACTCTTCCCAGGGCTAGGGCTGCTAGAGGCTTCCGGTGGGGTCGCCGTGCCTCCCTGCTCTGACGAGGTCTCCTGGGCATGACTCTGCTCTGCCCGCGCCGATGACCGGGACCGGGTCTCCCGGGTCGAAGTAGGCGGGGTCCCGCCGCGAGTACGACAGGAGGAGGACGAACCTCCCCGAGACGAGGGGTCGGCCGACCTTTTCCCTCGCAGGCGCTCCGAGGCCGACGACGTCGGCTGAGGGGCACGCTGCTCCGGCGCATCCTCCTGCACCGAAAGACCGTCCGTGCGGGAGGGACCAGACAGAAGGAGCTCGAGACGTCCCACCACCCCTTCGACATTGACATCATGATCATCATCCTCGTCTCCCTCATCCTTTGAGGGAGACTCCTCCTCCGAGAGCCCGTCGCACCTCTGCTGCTTACGGTGCTTCTCGCGCTTTTCACGCTCCTGGAGCTTCTTGTCCTTTTTCTTCTTCTCCTCATCTTTGCGCCTCTTTTCCTGCTGGGCATCGAAGCGTCTTACCTGACGATCGGGAGCATCCTCTCTCAACGGGGGCCTTGATCTCTGGTAGTCAATCCCCCCTGCACGAAGGCACTCAGTCACAAGGACAAGAGTAAGGAAAAAAGGGACGAAAGTAAACGCGAAAAGCATAGGTCCAGGCACTCACCAGGTTGAGGTACCCCTCCTCCGGCCGCATGGGGAGGCGGTTGACGTCCTCTACCGTGAATGAACCTACAACCATCCCCTTCACCCGCGTGATGATCTCCGCGGCAGATATCTCCTCGCTGGACATCCGGCACCTCTCGAGCACCTCGGGCGCCACCACCGGGAGCATCTCGTCCAACCGCAGCGGGCGCTCCATCAAGAGGAGCACCCGTCGATTGTGGAAGGCCGAGACCACCACACCCGCCGTCAGGCCCGCCTCTCGAAGGGTCCTCATCGCGGTGGCGAGGGGTCGAAGTCGACGTTGAAGATCCCTCGTCACACCGTGCGGCCAGTTGAATGGCCGCTCGGTGATGAGCCGCCTGGTGTACGACGGGAGGTAGCCTCCGTCATTGCGGAGGTAGAACCATTGCTCGTCCCATCGGGCGTGGTTGGACATCAACCCGGTGGGGATGTACTCACGTGGCACCTCTGACTTGCCTGTCTTCAGCGCGAAGTTGAGGCAGCCCGCTTTGACGATCTGCCTCATGCCTGGTCCCACTGGAGAGGCGAACCACTCCCCCTTGTAGAGATGGAGCCACAGCTCCCAATGTGGCGTCATCCCTAAGTAGCCCTCGCAGACGGCCGTGAAGATGGTGGCGTTGGAGATGGCGTTGGGGGAGAAGTGTTGGAGCTCGACGCCGTAGAAGTTCATCAGCCCCCGCATAAACTTGCTCGGGGGCACTCCGAACCCGTGACGGTGGTACTTGAGGAAGCTTACCACGTAGCCCTCCGGCGGGTTTGGCTCCAGGTAGCTCCTCGGCGACGCAATCCACTCTGGCTGAGTCGGATCGGTGACGGGGCGGAGAAGTCCTTCTCCCACCAGCTCGGTCAACCTCTGCCGCGTTACGGTCAACGGGCGCCAGGGTTCGGCAGGCTGGAGGATGGGGGCCATGGAAGTGGCGGCGGCACGAATCTGTTCGGTGGACGTGGTGGCGGCGGCAACAACACGAATCTCCTCGGTGGACGGGCGACCGGGAAGGTTCCCAATCGTGACTTCTTGCTCTAAGTTCCTACCCTCGCGCGTAGGAAAGCTAGAACTTGGGAGCACTAGCGGTGGTGAAGGCAGGATGGCAGAGCTAGGGGCGAACAATGCCTGTCCCCCTGGTTTTATACCCAGGACGAGCAAAGGGCGGAATTCAGCGGTAGAAAAAGGTAACTCCCTGCAATTAATGCGTTTACCTAACCGTTCCCCCTTGATTCTCGGCCGGATACATGCGTCACACCTCAAGAAATTAGCCGTTGCCCGGGCCCGCCACGATCTCCACCACCGCACTGTTTAACCCTCCTCCTCAAAAGACATGTCTGACGGTAAGAAAAATAAACATTACTTACTGACGGATTCCTCCAGGAGAAGGTAAAGAGGCTCCGGCCCCATGACAAGCCTCGAGGGAGCGAAGGCTGGCCCTTGACCAGGGTTCGACAGCCGCCCTCGAGCACCCAAGTCAGGGGTGACCAAGGGGGAGCCAACACGAGGCCCCGCTCGAGAACGAACTCTCAAGACCCCTTTGGACATATCCAAGGCAAAATGCTACTGACTTTTATGGAATCCCCCCGAAGGGAGGCATCGAGCCGCCGAGACCTATCGAATGGAATCGATATCCGTAGGTCCATGCATTTTGCTTTAATGAGACCGCCTCCGGGCCACCAGCCGACCTCTATCAAACGAGGAACGGGCTCTCACTTGGATTTTCCCATTACCAGCTCACTGAGAACTTCGAGGCTGGCCCTATCGAGGGTAGTCCGATGCTCGTCTCACGTCCGATCGAAAGGACTCGTGAGATGAACGCCAAGGCCGGCAACGTCCCAACCGCATGAGGCTCGGGGGCTCGACCGTGCCCGGCACCCCTCGATGAAAGAGGGTCGAAAATCCCCCGGGGGCTCGACGTTCCGACATACCCCTCGGTAAAGCGCCACGACTCCAGTTCAGGTCCGTACCCGACTGGACGAGCACCCCTCGACCAAAGACAAATAAAGCCCTCGAAGGAGTCTTCCGACTCCTCCGAGGCCTCGGGGGCTACCCCGCGGGGGACGCTCGCGCGCCCCCCACAGAAAAATCCGAGCCACACCTCACTCCCGACTCCTGAACCCCTGCCCGAGTGCCAGCACTCGCGCAGGGGCTCGGGGGCTACTGTCGAGTACCTGGGAAAGGGGTACCCCAAACCCTCAATTCATCGGACTAATCTCGAAAATCAGCAACGCAAACCCTCCATCGACATCCTTCACTATCGCTCGAAAGCCCACAGGCTAAGGTATACTGGGCCGGCCCACGAACGGGCGTCGACAGCCCAAAGACATAGCCTGCTCGACGGGCTACCACGCGGATCGAGACTGTACGCTCGAGGGTACGATTCGGGCGACCCCTCGAGGACGGAACTTCGCCCAAGCGAACGGGCCGGCCTCGAAGACGGAACTTTGCCTAGCGAATGAGCTAACCCTCGAGGACGGAACTTCGCCTGAGCGAACGAGCCCACCCTCGAGGACGGAACTTCGCCCGTGCGAATAGGCAGCCCTCCAGCACAGTATACCCTCGGCTACCTACTCCTCGTACGGATCCAGACGCATTCAATGCATTTTACCTACTCCCGCCTAACAGTATGGTCACAGTTACAGTAACAGTTACGAGTATGGCAGTCGAATCCTGCTTTTATCGCCCATACCCCAGAATCCCGCGGATCGTACCTCACTGTTACGCCATACCGAGCACTGTGCCCCATCCAGCACCCCCTCGAGACACGTAAGTCAGCACATTCCCCGCATTTTCCGGGATTCGGCCTTATCCAATGGGCCTCGACCTCCTCGACTCGACCCCCTCGACTCGACTTAAGGCCTCGACCGTCGCCCCTCGGCTCCGTCACGCTGACCCTCGAGCGGAACTTCAACAACTTCCGACGCGACGGCTGCAGGACCTCCCATGCCGACGTACACCTCTACAGCGGCACCAACATGATCGGCATCAACGTCATACGTCACCAACCACGAGAGCCCTAAAACATGTACTCCTGTGCCCCTCCTTCGCCTATAAAAGGAGGCGCCAGGACTTTAGCTAGAGGGGGAGATCCAGGGCATCATACGCTAAAGCTTTAGATCACAAAACAACACCGTGAGATAGTGTGAAGTAGAGAGCTAAGCGCCCGAAGCGCTCGAGCTCTAGCTCACACTTCTCACACCCGCTTGTATTCATCCATGTACTAGCACTTCGGTGCAAGATAACACGAACTATCCCCCCGCTGGACGTAGGGCCTTCTTTGCCCGAACCAGGATAAATCGCCGTGTCCTTCTTGCATCACCCACCGAATTAAAGGAGCACGCAATTACGAATTTACTCGTTGATGCTGACCCCCGGGGTCAAAACACCGACAGGGCTGTTTTCGAGGAGGCTTTCCAACTGACCTGGACTGACGCGTGAGCCATCAAGCTATCACATGGTCTACTTTCACTTCCAAGTTTCAACTGTTTGTTGAGTTTGCTTATATTTGAAAATGTTGTTGTTTCGACCGAAACTATATATAGCGAGGTGTTCTGAGTGTTATGAGCGAGCGAAACTCTGGTAGACCTCTTCAATGCCAGATCCAACTGGTTGTATGTTTTTTTTTTTTTCACAATGAACTGGGTTGTATGTGCTTTCCTAAAAATCCGAGAGCCCGGAAAAAGTATCATTCCATTCTTCAGCAGCTGAGCTAGGACACAAAGGTTGGAACGAAGCTACAGGCTCCAAAGAATATGATAATGAAATGATCAAGCCACAGAGGTGCTGCATGTAGGATCTCCCGATACATGTCATGTAATGGAAGCGCTAAACAAATTAACCTTCAGTCTCAGGTACTTCGTGCAGAACTGTGAAATTTGACTCACATAGTAAGGCATCAAATCAAGCTGTGCGATAACTCTGTTTTCTTAACCAATACACTCACTTTTGCGCATCAAATACTATTTGCAGTTTAAACTTATGATAGCTGTTTGTCAGGTTTTCCCTACTGGGGTTTTTTAAATATATTAAGAAAAAAGAGGTATCATAACTGAATTGTGTGCTTTGAGAACTTGCAACACTATGTTTCCAATGACAAAAATTACACCTTGGTATCTTCTCTTCCTCTGAAGGCATCATGTTTGGATTGCGACCTTGAGCTGGTTGCCAGCCAGGCAGCGACCCCAGCTTCCAGGGGCTGAAAACCACAGCCTGGGTTGCTGTCTGGTCAGGCAGCATTGCCTGGACACACAACCAAACAGGGTAGAGTCTTTGTGATCTCCATCTCCCTGAGGCTCCGCACCATCAGCTGGTACAGAGTTCCAAGTAACTGCCAGCAAAGCAAGAGAAGTTGATTTACTTGCCCCTATCACTATAGAGGATGTCCAGAAGGCCTTGCAATACTCCCTTGTACATGTTATTCGACTCAGGAACTCATCAAGTGGCGATAATGGAGACAGCACAACATTATGAAGTCCAGTAGACCTATCACCTGTAAGGTTCACTTCTGATAGAATATGATGTTGCACCAATAGATGAATAGATGATGGTCTAGATCTTCTCAAATCCTGCAGTCCGATAGTCAAACAGGAGCTCCCAACACCTTATGGAACTCTAGCAGCAGAACTGAATTCACAATTGTTATCTGACCATTTTCCCTTGCCAAGCAATTTGGTGGGAATGAATCTGAGTATCAAAATAATAAAATGGCACAGTTCAATAAGATGAAACAAAAGCAAACGCAGATGGTAAACTGCTTTTGATTCACCTACATTTAAGCTCACGATAACAAAAGCATAAGAAGCCACAGGACTATAAGCGAAATTGGCTCACCTATAGTAGATTGATTAATCACTGTAATGAGCACACATATATGTATATAGGTATTTAGGTAATGAGCGCTACGGTTAGGCATATGGAAACAGAACCAGCGCTAGCATCATTGGTAGATCAACAATCACATCAACTAGTGCGGTCACAGGCACAGCACAAGGCCAGTGACAGAACACACATGTTGGCATGCAGTGAGCCCAAGATAATCTGTGGGCTGGCTAACAGGCCACAGTTGTTTGAAAGATTTCATACCAGAAGAAATTAAACACTTTGCTAACTGTTAAATGCACAAAATGTAATACACATAATGGATAACTAGATCTAAGGTACTCAGCTTTTCTGCAAAGATAACAAATAGGGACTCAAAAATAGCATGGGCTAAAACATATCAAATAGCCATCACAGAATGGGTCAAAACCTTTCAGACCACTGGCACTTACATGTTAGCTAAAATAGTTATTTTGATGCAAAGTATGTGAGGCACACCGCACACCTATTAAAATTTGCATCCTAAAACTGAATGCACCATGCAGAAAGTAAACATGCAGTGTCAAGCAGCGTCCTTTTTAGAGCCAAATTGCATATTTTTTTTCTTGAGAGCACATGTGCACTATGCTTCTTTCATACATTATTTCATATATGCATAAAACTCAGTAATAATAGCTGGTCAGAGCAATCTGCCAAAAAGAAGAATAAATGATGTTGCATTTTAAATTTTAATATTTCAATTCAAACTGTTTTGTCACCCACTAAATCAATTGTGCTTAACTACCAATTCATTTTGCTTTCAGTTTAGATGCCATATGCCTTGCCATGAAGAAAAGGCATCTTATATAGAAGTAGGCTAACCAAATTAAATTGATGACAGAAGAAAGAGCCAAACCTAAGCTTAATTGCTGGAATAGGAGCAAATCAGAATCGTTCCTCAACAATCAGTGCTGTTAGCAGCCTCACTTATTAATCTCTGTAAGGACATCTGATAGATTTAGCCAGAGATAGCAAAAGAAGGTGCTGGTTTGGCTCTTGTGAATGCCTGAAATTTGAACAGAAGATAATTAACAAAAATAAGGCACAATTTGAAGAGATTCACTTGAAAGATTCAGTTAATTATACAGTGTGTTAATAACAGTTTCAGACCTGAAGGCCAACACAGAAGGAGTGCAGCTTATTGCTGTAGTGCTTCAGAGTTTTAACCAAGGGACCAATAACTGAATTTGAAGCTGAAGAGATACATTCTATGGACCAATGACTAAATTTGAAGCTGAAGAGATACATTCTATGGATAGAGACTTTTCTCCTTGTTTTGTGAACCGCTCGAAGGCACCACCATGCTTGTCCGATGGTTTCACACGCTGCCGCTTTTGTCCCAAGCGGAACGACAGCTTCTTCCTATTCTCCGGCATGCCTCTCTTGCCATTACCGTTCATCACCGTTACCTCTTGCCCCGAGTCCTTGTCGTCATTCGCTGCCTCCTGGCAGCCAACGCGCAACCGTTCCTCCCACCCCTCGGGGAAGCAGGGCAGCCACTGTGGAACGTGCCTCAGCGACGGCTCCCTCCCCGCCGCCGCGAAGCTCTCCCACCCACCGCCGGAGCCGCAGCTCGGATCCCTCCTCGGCAGTGGCTTCGCGAACGGGACCTCCCTCACCGCGGCGACGAACTGGGCGAGCTCCGCGAGCGCGCCGGAACAGAGCAACGGCCGCGTGGGGTCGGACGCGCCGGAGAAGCCGCCGAGCGCATGGTCCTCGAGCGCGAGGACGGCGTCGGCGACGTTGGGCTCCGTGCGGCCGCGGACCTCGGCGAAAGCTGCTGCCGCGCAGCCCAGAGACGCGATGTAGCGGCCGGCGATGTCGGAGAGGGCGCGGAGCGCAGCAGGCTCCGCGGCGGAGTAGCCGGAAGAGCGGAGTATCTGCGCGGTGGAGACGGTGGAGACTAAGGCCTGAAAGTGGCGTGGGACGTCACGGGGGTGCCTCGCCGGAGTTCCCATACATGGCGGCGATGGTGAGGAAAGGGCCTAAAAACCCTAGCGGTCAGATCCTTCCAATCGAGGGTGGTTTTATGCCATGTTTTAAGCGGGTCTTTCTTTCTATTTTGTCGACGGGATCTTCGAGTTGTCGGGGGATGGAAGGAAACAGGCTTCTCCTTTCCTTGCGGCTTACTTCTATCTTTTTCTCCTCAGCCAAATCTTCTGGTCCAATTTCATGGCTACTGACTCTATCCTAAAATATAGCGTATTTTAGCTATTTTTAGCGTCGCTCACTTGTAATTACTCTATCCATTCTAAATTACAAATTACTTTAATTTTTTAGTTCACTCACTTTACTATATATCTAGACATAATCACTCACTTTACTATATATCTAGACATAAAATTATGTCTAAATACATTATAAAGTGAGTAAACCAAAAAAAATTAAAGTGATTTATAATTTGGATACTTTCTAATTTATTAATTAAAGTCTAATTCTACTCTCCATGATTAAAAGGTGGACACTTAGTTTTCTTATAAAAAATATGACAAGTATTGAATTAAGTACTCTTTTTTATCTTTTTTCCTCAAAACTTGACAAGTTTAAAATGTCGGAATAGACTATATTGAGGGACGGAGTAATTTATATTTTATAATAACATCTGCATTTTGGTAGTCCGAACAAAGGGCCCAAATATAGGTAAGTTTAGGAGTTTGACAAACAATTTATTTGGTACTAAAAAGTTAGGAAGATAAGCTTTTTCCACCTTTGTTGATAACAAACAGGTGCCAACCTGGATTATCGTACCAAAATATATATTAGCGTGTTCTTATATTGGTCATTCATATTTTCCTGGCATGACCTCGGCCCTCTTCGTTTGAACTTATAGTCCCGGTTTATCAGTCATGGTATTATATTTTTATCTCTCAATAAAATATTATTGGTCGACTTATCAGCCAGCGTAGAAACTGAAAGTGCATCAAGCCCTTTAGTGGGTTTTGATGGAATGATTAACAACAACGATTAAAGAACTAATGATATTACTAAGTGCTTCGACAGGAAATCGGTTATCTCACAGGTATTCTATAAAGTATGTAAAGCCAAAATGATGTATTGTTGTATAAACAATCTAGTTCAAACATAAGACAACAATGCAAATGGAATTCATATGAAAGGCTTATCTAGCGTGAGATTGCAATGATCCATGTGAAAGCAGGCATGTTGGATATTGGTCAATGAGATATAAGCAAATTGCATATTAAATGATCTCCCATTCAAAGCTTGTCATATTGATATAAAGGATCAAAATTCTACTGTAGTGATTGAGTCGACTTGGTACATTTGAGGTTATTTCTATTTGACGAATGGAATCAAGTCACATGCTCAAGATGGCTATGCTCAAGGTGATGAAATCTAGAATGATATGTTGGCACCCTCAATTGATGGAGTTTGAAAGAATCAGTTTTCAATTAGAAGAAGACTTCTCAAGAGATTGCAAATAGATTTACATTTAATCTTGAGTTGATAGAAAAATCGTACTATTAAGAGGGATGTATCATGTTCATAGATCATATTCTTAAAGTGCTCAAGTTAACCCAAGTGAGATTTGAGAGTGAGCGACTAAAATTTCATCACCTTGAGCCATGGCTGTCCATACCGGACTTGTCCGGTATGATACCGGACTTGTCTGGTATTGCAACGGCTAGTTTTTCCAAAAGGGCTATAAATAGCCCCAAGCCCCATCTCGTGGGGCTGCTGATTCTGCTGGTTCTCAGACACATTCTTGAGCTTTGCTAACTCTCTCAAACCCTCTCTTAGTGAGTGAGTGATCCAAATCGAAAAATCCATATTGTGGGTTAAGAGAAGATCAATTCATGAGCAAGCCAATCCTTGAGCACTTGAGCATATTGTCTATTCTCATGAGACGCATTTGTTACTCTTGGACACTTCGGTCCTAGACGGTTAGGTGTCGCCGGAGAGCACCCTAGAGCTTGTGGTTGCCTCGGATTGTTTGTAACGGTTTGATTTCATCGCCGAAAGGAAAGGAATCATATAATGAAGGAGGAAAAGGAGTTGGAATACACTCCAGCTAGAGTGATGACCTGCGTGGTATCCTCTAGGGGAACCTCAAAGATAAGGAGTTGAAAAAGACTCCCGCTAGAGTGACATGTATTGTATCCTCTAGAACTAGAGTGACCTGTGTTGGTATCCTCTAGGTAAGGTTCTTTGGGTCTCCCGCAGCTCCCCCAATGGAGAGTAGGTTTCGACGGAAACCGAAGTTCGGATAAACAAATATCGTGTCTCATCTCTTGTGATATTTACCTTATTTCAATATTTGTGCAATATTTGTTGTTGGAGCTGTTCTGCAGGTTGTGGGTTGATCATATACACTATACTAGATACGTTGCCCTTGGATCTCGGACTTGCCCGAGATACTGCCGGACCTGTCTGGTATTGATTATTTGTGCAGAACTTTGCAGTTTGCCCCATCTCTCGTTGTGTTGTCTTGCAAGTCATAAATTGCTCGTATATATATCATATAGTGTTCCTGCAGATATATAGTGAAGTTGGAGAGCAAAATCAATCTAAGCTTCACTCCCGTGAAAGTCGGACCTATCCGAGTTTGGATCGGACTTGTCTCGTTTTGTCTTTTGTGTGCAGGGTGCTGCTGATCGATCCCTCAGTCGTTGTGTTGCTTTTGGACCAGTAGTTATATACATATACATCATATTAAATCTCTACAGGTTGAAAGGGAAGCCGAAAAGCAAAAAGCCTCTCACCCGTGAATTTCGGACTTGTCCGGGTTGGGACCGGACTTGTCCGGTATTGTCAGTTTGAGCAGAAATTGAATATATTGTATCTGACTCTTTGTGGTGCAGGGTTTAGGCGACTAAGTGTCATCCACACTTATATTTACTCTGTTTATTTATCTTGTGTTGATATCTCTTTGTAAGGAGTTTTCAAGTTCTTGAAAAACTCCATTCTAAATCGTTTCCGCTTTATAAGTGTTAATTTTTCAGAAATGCCTATTCACCCCTTTAGGCGCATCCTCGGTCCTTACAGAAACCACGGGGCAAACAACCGAGACAACTATCTAAATTTAGTGGGAAAATGTTAGTCTTACTAATGTGGATAAAAAATGCTAGGACTACCTCTTTTGTGCGAGCTATGGTTGACTGATTTTTTTTGGACTCTTCTTTTCTTCTACTCCTGGGCCAACGAGAATAGGACATTGTTTTTTTGGAATAAACTCTAACGTGGATCTATGTTGCACAAGAGGGTATTGTTCCTATTTGACATTGGAATAAATTCTAACGTGGATCTATATGTTGCACAAGAGAGCATTGTTCCTGTTTGCCAAACTCTATTTACGATGTTTAAGAATTGGCGTTGCAAAATTGTCATTCTCACTGTGAGTTTTGCATATAATCTGGCATGCGAAAGGACCATGTTACCCCTGAGCATATGCATATCCAAACGCCTATGCAGAAAACTGAATCACCGATCAGAGTCCAAACATCGGAATCAGAAAGGTGATTCATTTCTCTAGTGATGATGGGTCAAAGTGTGAAGTTTTGAGATGCAAACAAATCAGTAAGATAAACCATAGTGATTAAACATATCAATTTCATCTCTTACGAAAATGTTTAATAGCATTATATCCGACCCTTGAAATGCTATTAAACATATCGATTTCATCTCTTACGAAAATCTCTAGGTTATTCTGCAAGTTATGTTTTTTTCTTTAAGAGTATCTACATTGCTACATACTGTTGAAAATAAGAGTAATTTAGCGATGTATAAATTAATTCTGACAATGAGGAAAAGACCAACAGCATGTACCACAGGTATGTGATTTGATACTAGCAACATAGAGAATACGAGAACGAATAACGGAGAGAGAATTGACATTCTTACAGTGGGATTCCCGGCGAAGGAAGACGTAGCAGACCATCGACTGAAGTCCGGATCAGCGGCGTAGAAGGAAGAAGACGTCTAGCGAGCAGTCGCGACGGCGCTTCCCAAAAACCTGATACGCCCCCTACCCCGTGCAGGGACGCGAGGAGAATAGGCTTCGGAGCCTGCTCTCCCAACACCGATGGCACGTCAGCGACGGGATGGGGAAGACGGCGGCAGCGCAGCACTGTGGCGAGGAAGAGATGAATATCTCGGTCCTGAGGACGACGTCTCGCATCATATTTATACACGCGTCGCAGCAAATAGGAAAGTAATTAGCCGCTCAATCACAGTATTATGGTAATTGATATGTCGTTTATGCACTTACCATAATACGAGAATAATTGCTTACCAAATAGGCCAACGTAATTTTCTCCATGCATGCAAAAATTCAGAGTGGCAAAAGGAGGCCGCGCGCCCGCAAGGGTTGGAGCGGGAAATCGGCGGACCATTCACGCGCATGTCGTGCGTGCGCACCCATTAGCCCCGCCCCGCCCCGCCAGCCCGGCGAGGCGAGCGAGCGCGCGCGCGTGTGGTTCTTCCTTTTCCTCTCCCCAATAGCTCCAACAAGATAGAGATAGCTCAGCTATTTAAGTTGGCCTCACTCCTCTTGAAGTAGCAAGGTGGGACTAAAGTCCCCCACCTTTTCATATATATACATGCATGTGTGAGTGAGTCTTTAGGATTTATTTGGAATTGTTTGGCCCATGGCCCAAAACATCTAACAATCCCCCACCACATCCCAAGGGCACGCGAGTCATACTCCCTGTACCACAGTACTGTTAATATACCAGCTATTCAGTGGAGACCGGTTAAGGTTGAACATCCACCTAGAACAACAAAATAGGCCCATCCGCAACTGTACAATGGACTAGGCCTTGAATTGGCAGTTTGGTGCGAATAGGCTTCACGTGAAGTCTTGACTGATACTAGGCTGCCATAGCCAACCCCGCGAGTGGAGCGTATGAGTCATACTCCTAACTCACTTCATGAGCTTATTAAAGAATACCCAATTCTTATAAACTGCGACTAACAGTTGGGCTCACATAGGTGCGTTCTTACAGGGATACTCTGTAGGACAGTATCTCGCTATAAAGCCTCAGAACACATTAAGACAAAGTCAACCTGCCTTACAGAGATGAGAGTACTGCATCTCCAGTGGAGTGGGTCAAAAGGAAAGATTGTACTCTCCCATTAACCAACAGCTTGTTCTTCCCAGGTCCTAATTCACGGGATCTCCGATCACATAGGTTGGATTACTACTGAGGTTAACTCACATGGGTCTCAATCCCATCTCCTTCGATGTATTATCAATCACGGTGCGTGATAGTCCCTTTGTAAAGGGATCTGCCAGGTTCTTAGTTGTCTGGATGTAGTCCACAGCTATTACTCCGGAGCTCCTTAATTTTCTAACAGACTTCAGTCTACGTTTTATATGTTTGCTTGACTTCTTTCCGTTGTCCTGACTATTCTTTACCTTCGTGATCACCGTTTGATTATCACAGTTTATGAGAATAGCAGGAATTGGTTTCTCAACCATAGGCAAGTCCATCAATATCTCTTTTAACCATTCAGCCTCAGTAGAGGCTATATCCAGAGCTGTAAGCTCTGCCTCCATTGTGGACTTTGTAAGTATTGTCTGCTTACAAGACCTCCAAGAGACAGCACCACCACCCAAAGTGAATATGTATCCACTAGTGGCTTTAAGCTCATCAGCTTCTGTAATCCAGTTTGCATCACTATATCCTTCGAGTACTCCTGAGTACCCTAAATAGTAAATTGCATAACTCATTGTGCCTTTTAGATAGCGTATTACTCGATCAATACCACGCCAATGATCAGTTCCTGAATTAGAGGAAAATCTACTCAACTTGCGTACAACAAATGAGATATCAGGGCGGGTTGCGCTAGCTAAGTACATCAAAGATCCAATAATTTGGAAATATTTCAAATGATCCTTTCCTAACCTTTTATTCTTTCGAAGTATTAGGCTAGGATCATAGGGCGTTGGAGAAGGTTTGCAATCCATATAACCAAAGTGGTTCAAAACCTTTTCCACATAATGAGACTGCAAAAGAGTAACCCCATTCTCATCCTTATTAAGTTTAATATTGAGGATCACATCGGCTTCTCCCAAATCTTTCATGTCAAAATTTTGGGATAAGAATGATTTTACATCATTAATCTCTTCGATACTTGTCCTAAAAATTAGTATGTCGTCAACATACAAACACAGGATTACTCCTTTGCCCCCACCATAACGGTAATACACAAGTGTCGGCTTCATTTATTGCAAACCCAGCAGAGGTCAAAGTCTTTTTGAACTTCTCATGCCACTGCTTAGGTGCCTGCTTTAGGCCGTACAAGGATTTAAGTAACCTACACACCTTGCCCTCTTGTCCTTGTGCTATAAATCCATCAGGCTGATTCATATAAATTTCTTCCTCTAACTCTCCATTAAGGAAAGCCGTCTTCATGTCCATCTGATGAACAAGAAGCTTATGGGAAGCAGCCAAGGATAATAACACTCGGATTGTAGTTAATCTGGCAACAGGTGAGTAGGTATCAAAGAAATCCTCATCTTCTTTTTGTGTAAAACCTTTAGCAACAAGCCTAGCCTTGTACTTTTCAATAGTACCGTCAGGCCTAAGCTTCTTCTTAAATACCCATTTACAGCCAATCGGTCTGCAACCCACTGGTTTATCTACTACTTTCCATGTGCCATTTGCAGTGATGGAGTCCATCTCACTACGGACTGCATTCTTCCAATAATCCATATCTGGTGATGCATATGCCTCTGCAATGGTCGTGGGAGTATCATCTATGAGATACACAATGAAGTCATCACCAAAGGATTTTTCAACCCTTTGTCTCTTACTCCTTCTAGGAGCTACAACATTGTCGTCCTCTTCAATACTAGGTGGGTCTATAATTGGCTCTATCGAGGGTGTAGGCTCAGGAATAAATTCACTAGATGAACTCGGTAAAGAATAAGCAACTTTCATCGGGAAAATATTCTCAAAGAAAGTAACATCCCGTGACTCCAAAAGTGAATCAACTAAAACATCAGGCGCTTCAGATTTTATCACTAAGAACTTATAAGCCGTGCTGTGATACGCATAACCCAAAAAGATACAATCAATGATCTTTGGTCTGAGCTTGCGTTTCTTATTAATGGGTACGCTAACCATGACCAAACAGCCCCATGTACGCAAGTAAGGGAGTGATGGTTTCCTTTCTTTCCATCCTTTATATGGAGTAACTTCACTGTTTTTAGTTGAAACTCTATTTAGAACATGACATGTTGTTAAGACAGCCTCCCCCACCATGCTTTAGCCATACCGGATGTTCCTAACATGGCATTCACCAAGTCCATTAATGTCCAGTTCTTTCTTTCGGCAACCCCATTAGATTGGGGCGAGTATGGTGGTGTCCGTTCATGAATTATTCTATTCTCCGCACAGAAGAGATCGAACTCATTGGAAAAATACTCTCCACCGTGATCAGACCTAACATGCTTGATTTTCTTTTCTAATTGGTTTCTACCTCAGCTTTATAAGTCTTAAAATATTCAAATGCCTCATCTTTAGTTTTTAGAAGAAACACATAACAATATTTAGTTGCATCATCAATTAAAGTCATAAAGTATCTTTTCCCTCCTTTTGTCAACACACCATTTATTTCATAAATATCTGAATTTATGAGCTCCAACAATGTCGTGTATCTCTCGTCTACAGCCTTGTGAGGCTTACGAGGTTGCTTTGCTTGCACACATGCTTGACATTTAGAGCCTTTGACAGTAGAAAATTTCGGAATTAAATTCATATTGGATAGACGCGACATACAACCAAAATTAATGTGACACAAACATGAATGTCATATATCAGCCACCAAATTGTTCGAATCACACACATGGTTCACAACTTTATTACAGAAATCAGAGAGTGAAAAACGAAACAAGCCTCCGCTCTCATAGCCTTTGCCAATGAATTGGCCATACCTCGAGACGACTACTTTATTAGACTCAAATACCAGTTTGAATCCATCTCGACACAAGAGGGATCCACTAACGAGGTTCTTCTTTATTGAGGGAGCATGCTGCACGTTCTTGAGCCGCACGATCTTTCCCGAAGTGAACTTCAGATCGACTGAACCAACACCAAGAACAGAAGCATGCGAGCCATTCTCCATCATGACGGTTGAACCTCGTGCGGCCTGGTAAGATGAAAACATGGAGATATCAGTACAAACATGAATATTGGCTCCTGTATCGATCCACCAATCATTAGATTAACATACAGAAAATACACTAGGTAAATAATTACCATACCCAGATCCGCTAGGATCACCAATAGTCACGTTGGCAGACTTCTGCCCCTGCTGATTCTTCTTGCCCTTGCGGTTCTTGCACTTCTTGGTGAAGTGTCCATTCTCACCACAAACGAAGCACACAACTTCATCCATGTTCATCTTCTTCTTCTTGAACTGAGTAGTCTGAACAGGCTTTTGCTTGTTCTTGCCAGCATGCTGCATCACATTGGCACTGGACTGTTTTGGGGCTTTTGGTGGAGCATCCTTTGCCCGAGCCTTCTCTTCAACATCAAGACCAGCCAACAGATCCTCGACTGAGATCTTCTGTCTTTTGTGTTTCAGAGCTGTGGCAAAGTTTCTCCATGACGGAGACAACTTGGCAATCATACCACCAGCCACAAACTTGTCAGGCAAGACGTGTCCGAGTTGTTCAAGTTCTCTCACAATAAGTTGGAACTCATAAGCCTGTTCCACGACTGAACGGTTTTCAACCATTTTAAAGTCGTGGTACTTCTCCATCACATACAACTCGTGCCCAGCGTCTGCAGCACCAAATTTGTGTTTAAGTGCATCCCACAGTTCAGCAGCACTTTTGATGTTCATATAAACATCACACAGCTGGTCAGAGAGCACGCTAAGAACGCATCCGACGAAAATCGTCGTAGCCGTAGTAAACTCCTGCACCTCTTTCTCAGACGCGAGAGGTAGTGCGGGAGGATTACCCACGACCCAAAACACGCCCATAGCCGTGATCCACAATTGGGCCCTCGTCTGTCATCTCTTAAAATTCACACCAGTGAACTTCTCCGGTTTCATCGCATTAGTATATCCCTTAGTCATTACTAAATGCCTATCAGATTTTTGGAATGTTGGAAATAAGAGCAATTTAGCGATGTATAAATTAATTCTGACAATGAGGAAAAGACCAACAGCATGTACCACAGGTATGTGATTTGATACTAGCAACAGAGAGAATGCGAGAACGAACAACGGAGAGAGAATCAACATTCTTACAGTGGGATTGCCGACGAAGGAAGACGTAGCAGACCGTCGACTGAAGTCCGGATCAGCGGCGTAGAGGGAAGAAGACGTCCAGCGAGCAGTCGCAACGGCGCTTCCTAAAAACCTGATACGCCCCCTACCTCATGCAGGGACGCGAGGAGACGTAGGCTTCGGAGCCTGCTCTCCTGACACCGATGGCACGTCGACGACGGGATGGGGAAGACGGCGGTAGCGCAGCACTGTGGAGAGGAAGAGATGAATCTCTCGGTCCTGAGGACGACGTCTCGCATCATATTTATACACGCGTCGCAGCAAATATGAAAGTAATTAGCCGCTCAATCACAGTATTATGGTAATTGACCTGTCGTTTGTGCACTTACCATAATACGAGAATAATTGCTTACCAAATAGGCCAGCGCAATTTTCTCCATGCATGCAAAAATTCGGAGTGGCAAAAGGAGGTCGCGCACCCGCAAGGGTCGGAGCGGGAAATCGACGGACCATTCACGCGTATGTCGTGCGTACGCGCCCATTAGCCCCGCCCCGCCCCGCCCAACGAGGCGAGCGAGGGCGCGCGTGTGGTTCTTCCTTTTCCTCTCCCCAATAGCTCCAACAAGATAGAAATAGCTCAGCTATTTAAGTTGGCATCACTTCTCTTGAAGTAGCAAGGTGGGACTAAAGTCCCCCACCTTTCCATATATATACATGCATGTGTGAGGGGGCCTTTGAGATTTATTTGAAATTGTTTGGCCCATGGCCCAAAACATCTAACACATGCAACTGCCTTAAAGTTTATCTACAGTATCCTGTAGATTTTTTCTTATAACATGGAGGAGATAGAGAAATGTTTTGTTGAAGGTCAAAGTGGGATATTGGCCCAAAACGGCTCGTTAGAGATAGTTTTACACATTTGAGTTTTACAAGGACTCCACACAAATGGTGGTTTACTACATGGAACCCAAAAAAAAACTAGCAAGAGGTGTTCATTATAGACTCAAAAAGATGATACTCCTACCATTTTATCATCTAGACGCCTCTTCCTTCTTGGAAACCTTGGCATTGCTTGGTTGCAGATTTGCAAGCCCCTAGAAGTTGTCTGGTCGTCAGCCTTTCCCCTCTTAAAAGTTGTTCTGTTTCTTGCTATCCAGAGCCGCAACATGACAAAGCGACGGAAGTCATGAACTCAACATGTGTGGTACATTGCTTTTGCTGGCGCTAGATTGTGCAGCTTGGCAACACCAAAGCCTGTGTCAGTACTACTCCGATCGTGGGCCAAAAATGCCTGCCAAGAGCACATCCACGTGCCTTGAGCAACTGATAGATGCATCCACTCTGTCCAAACTAGCTTCACCTCCGCTAATTGGTGACAATCTATGGTTTCGTCTGGTTGATGCCATGATCTTTGACGTAGTGCAGCTCATGTGTTGTCCTTTCAGAAAGACATGGCACCAAGTCTGAATGTAGTCCTGAGCTCGTTACATCATTGAATGTTGCATCCTTTCTTGTGTAGTGGCTGAAAAGCACCAAGATAGAGAAATGTGAGAGAAAGAGGTCTTTGTTTTGTCAAGCAACTACCTCATAAGGAAAAAAAAAATAGAACTATAAGACAACTATTTCATCATTATATGATTTAATGTTGTCACACAACTAGCAACTTTCCCATGTTAATTGAACAAATTAAGAACAATTAGTAATAAGACAACTTAAAAGACAACATATTGTTTTAGTCGGTTGTTCAATCGTTGTGTGATAATATGGCATTTTTGCATGAGATCATCTGTGAGGCGATGGCAATCTTTAGGGTTTGCTTGGATCGACTCGGGCTAGTTACTAATTGGCTCAAAATTAGTTCAAATTAGCTAATGTCGGCTAACTAGGTGCTAATAACTTCTAGTTGAAGTCTTGACTAAAAAAGAGCTTAGCTTCTTGTTTCAATGAGCTAGGGTTATTTTCTTGTCAGTGTTTAGCCGCCTAGCAATACGCTCTTGGTATCTAAACATGTTCTTGATCAGGTAAGTTCCATTGCTCTCATTAATTATTCTTGTAGCTGGGTAAGTGATTAACAACTAATAGCTTAGATGTCCTTTGGCTTCGAAGATAATCACATCCTTTTTCAACTTAGCTTCTTCGTATTACTGCCTCCATATAAAACAGTGTAGATGTATTATTGATTAAAGTATTAAAGTTTATCAAATATGTAGAAAAGAAATATTAACATTTATGATAATATAAATAAACAAATATAATATAGAAGATATTCCATAACAAATCTAATAATACTTCTTTAATATCACAAATATTGATGATTTTATTATTTTTAAATAAAAATAATAGCATTTCTATGTAATTATTTAAATTTAAAATACTTCAACTTACTCTATCGTTCGAAAATAAACCCACATATCGTTTATTTAGTTAAATTAAAACTTTTAACTTCTTATTGAAAATCAGAATATATACTATTTGTTTTAGGACGGAAAGAAAGAATATACAACGCATTATAATTATTCGTCGAAAACAACCGCACTAGAATTACGTTATCGGACAATCCAAACGCTCATACCCCTCCGTCCCCTAACCCTACTGCCCCGGAGCGGGGTAAAAAATTTCTCTGTTCTCGCTTCACACTGATCGCTCGGTGTAGCTGGACCGCTCGCTGTAGCCGGGGCGTCCGGGTCAGATATAGAACTACAGAAGCCTCTCGAGAATGGTAGTGGGTACCACGAGGTTCAATTTCCACCGCACGATCCCTCAGCCGCGATCCCACCGTCCGTTGCCCATCCCGCCGCGTGACTTCCCGCACTCCAAATTCAAATTTCGAATCCCCGCACCGTTGCCCGCACCACACCCCTTGGGCTTCGATTAAACCCCCCCAACCCCATTCCTTTATCCCCCCAGATCCCCAATCCCCAACTCCGCACGCACCACACGCGAAACCCTAGCGCAGGCACACGACCTCCGTGTGCAGCGCGTCGCCGCCATGGCGGGCCCCCTCCACTCCAGCTCCGGCCACAACGCCGCCGCCGGCGGCGGGGGCAAGACCATCGAGGAGATGTACCAGAAGAAGACGCAGCTGGAGCACATCCTGCTGCGCCCCGACACCTACATCGGCTCGGTGGAGAAGCACACCCAGCCGCTCTGGGTCTACGAGGACGGTGGCATGGTGAACCGTTCGGTCACCTACGTCCCGGGACTCTACAAGATCTTCGACGAGATCCTCGTCAACGCCGCCGACAACAAGCAGCGGGATCCCAAGATGGACGCGCTCCGCGTCGAGATCGACGTCGAGGGCTGCTGCATCTCCGTATACAACAACGGGGACGGGATCCCCGTCGAGATGCACCAGGAGGAGGGCGTCTACGTGCCTGAGATGATTTTCGGCCACCTCCTCACCAGTAGCAACTACGACGACAACGAGAAGAAGACCACCGGCGGGAGGAACGGATACGGTGCCAAACTCACGAACATCTTCTCCACGGAGTTCGTCATCGAGACCGCTGATGGGCGTCGCCAGAAGAAGTACAAGCAGGTGACATGTTTTGCCTGTCTCTTGAGCGCTCTTCATACGGGCGTTTTGCGCTTTTGGGTTGCCACATTTCCCGTGCTGATGTGTTTTGAAATGGGGTAGATCTGTCAAAGCAAATTAGATACTAGAAATTTTGCTTCGGATTACCATATGATTATTAGAACTAAGTGCCTTCTGTTGTCCGTTTAAAATATGCTGGATAAAGCATTGGAGTATAGGTTGGAATGTATTTAGGCTGCACGACTTGGAACCTTTGGAAAGAACGAAATCGGAGGGTTTTTGACGGTGCACACAAGTCAGTGCAGCAGCTGCTTCGAGTGATCAAAGAGGAGGCTGAGGACTGGATGGCGGCTGGCTACTTGGCCTTGGCGTCCTTGTTGTCTAGCCCGGCAGCATAAGTCACGGCGTCTGCTCTCCTAAGTCGCAAAATAGGTTTACTTAGAAAGTACATCGTTTCGATTCCACCGCTTCGACGGTGCCTTGTGTAAAGTGTTTGCCATCACGTTTTGGAGGCATCTCGCCTACCAGCGTGTTTGGCCGTGTACTTTAATTCCCACTTCTTCTTAATGAAACACGTGTGATGCACGTTCCCGAAAAAAGTATTTAGGCTGCACAATTTTTTCAGTATAGCTTCTCTCCAATGCTACACTCCAATGCTTTATCCAGAGTCGCCTTCTACTAGGCTGCACATCTCAGAGTCTTGCCTTCTACTAGGCTGCATAATTTTTTCAGCAGTTCAGTATAGCTTCTCTTTTGTTATTCAAGAGTGAATCAATTCACAAATTATGTCCTATGGATATTAAGATGCCTTTTCAATTTAGTACTGATCTCTAGTTATTTTTGTGATCTCTAGTTACGAAATTTCATCTTAAATTGTTACGGCATTGGGTCAGTAAGGTTTAGTATCAGCAAGCTCAATTTGTCACTCGTTTAAACCCGAGTTTTAGGGTCCACATGGCATGGTCAATACGAATCAATTCATTCTCCTCATGTTATAACAATTCTGAATTCCAAGATACAGAGTTTTAAGTTTCTTCTTGAATTCAAATGCAGGTTTTCTCTGAGAACATGGGGAAGAAGTCAGAGCCCCAGATTACCAAGTGCAAGCAGGGCGAGAACTGGACCAAGGTCACCTTCAAGCCTGATCTTGCCAAGTTCAACATGGACCATCTTGAAGATGATGTTGTAGCCCTCATGAGGAAGAGAGTGGTTGATATGGCAGGCACTCTGGGTAAAACAGTGAAGGTTGAATTGGATGGCCAGAGGGTGCCCATAAAGAGCTTCAAAGACTATGTCAACCTGTATATGAAGAGTGCTAACTGCGACAGACTTGATAATTTCAAACTGTATGTATTAATTTCTACAAACATAAAGTTTTGGTGATGTCGATAATCAAAAAAAATTGTGGGTTATATCTGACCATTCACAATGGGTTTATCATTTCAGGATTTATGAGAACAATGATAGGTGGGAAGTGTGTGTTTGTCCAAGTGAAGGGCAGTTCCAGCAGGTAATATTGGGTTATGTGAGAGCAGCTTCTTGAGTTGTGGTTACACTTGCATCCTAAAATATTATTCAAAAAAAAAAAACCTTGCATCCTGAAGTCTGCTATGCTATTGCAGGTCAGCTTTGTCAACAGAATTGCAACCATAAGGGGTGGAACTCATGTTGAGTATATCACCAACCAAATTGCCAACCATGTGATGGCCATTGTGAATAAGAAAAACAAGAATGCAAACATGAAGCCGCACAATGTGAAGAGCCATTTGTGGGTCTTTGTTAATGCCCTCATTGACAATCCGGCCTTTGATTCACAGACCAAGGAGACCTTGACCACTCGTCAGGGAAGTTTTGGTTCTAAGTTTGAACTTTCTAGTAATTTCCTCAAGGAGGGTATGTGATACAGAACACTATAGTTGCTTACATCAGATTTTTACTGCTCAGCTAATGCTAATGCTCTCTTTGTAATTTGTATGATTGCAGTTGAGAAATCCAGTGTGATAGAGAATGTCCTATCTTGGGCTGATTACAAACTTAACAAAGAATTAAAGAAGACTGATGGAAGCAAGAAGTCAAGAATTTCTGGCATTCCTAAGCTTGAGGATGCAAATGAAGCTGGTGGGAAGGACTCTGAGATGTGCACCCTGATCCTGACTGAAGGCGACTCTGCAAAAGCTCTTGCTGTGAGTAATGCATACTTTCGATATAACTTTGTGTATTTTATCTACTGAACTGAAATGCTTAAATCCGCCCTTGCAGATGTCTGGCATCGCTGTTGTAGGGAGAGATCACTACGGTGTATTTCCTCTCAGGGGAAAACTGTTGAATGTCAGAGAGGCAAACCACAAGCAGATAATGGACAATGCTGAAATTCAGAACATAAAGAAAATCCTTGGTTTGCAGCATGGAAAGCAGTATACAAGTGCCAAAGGTTTGAGATATGGCCATCTCATGATAATGACAGATCAGGTTTGGCATACATCTCCACTTTTATATCAATTAATCGAAATTGTAGGATCATGATAATGACAGAGCAAGTCTTGTTTGCCCATGATTTGACAACCAAAATTTAGGATCATGATGGCTCCCATATCAAAGGGTTGTTGATCAACTTCATTCACTCATTTTGGCCGTCTCTTCTGAAGGTTGAATCTTTCTTGGTTGAGTTCATCACTCCAATTATCAAGGTAGATAACAGTTGGGTTTTATCTATGGACATATTTTTATGTATTTTCAACTCTTATTCTTGATCCCATACTTGTGCACCAGGGGGACTTCTACCCTGCCAGATGTATCTTTGTAAAAACATCTGTTTGACTGCCATGATGATACTTGAATTCTCTTGTCCAGGCAACCAAAGGTGAAACTAAGATATCATTTTACACAATGCCAGAGTATGAACAATGGAGAGAGAATTTAGGAGCAAGTGCAAGGTTATGGACTATAAAATACTACAAGGTCTGCTTGTCTTCTAGTTCCTTTTTTTTCACTGATTTGTTGCTTGTTTGACTTTGTGATTTTCCTTTGCTTGCTCTTGTCAATTCTATGGGTATTTGTTTAGGATGGCAGCATTCGTATGTTATTAATCATTTAAATAGAACATTATTTGTACAGGGGTTGGGAACAAGCACAGCCAAAGAAGGCCGGGAGTACTTTAAAGCTATTACTGATCACAAAAAGGATTTTGTCTGGGAAGATGACAAAGATGGCGATCATATTGAGTTAGCATTCAGCAAGAAGCGGATTGCTGATAGGAAACAGTGGCTTACAAATTTTCAGGTTAGCTCTTGCATCATTGCCCAGTTTGGCGTGGTTTGTTTATGCCGGATCAACACTAAATGTGCAAACTGATTTTCAGCCTGGAACATACATTGACCAACAAGAGAAACGAGTCAAGTATAGTGATTTCATCAACAAAGAGCTGATACTCTTCTCAATGGCGGACCTGCAGCGATCGATACCTTCAATGATTGATGGCCTTAAACCAGGTCAGAGGAAGATTCTGTTTTCCTCATTCAAGAGGAATTTTGTTAGGGAAGCTAAGGTGCGTCTTTTGTTTACCTTTCCTCGCATTACAGATTATCTGGGGTTTATTTATTTATTTTTGTTGTTTCTTCTGTTGACCACAGGTGGCTCAATTCTCTGGTTATGTGTCAGAACACTCAGCATACCACCATGGCGAGCAGAGTTTAGCAAGTACAATTATTGGAATGGCTCAGAATTTTGTTGGCAGCAATAACATCAACCTTATGTACCCTGGTGGCCAGTTTGGCACCAGAGCTCAGGTGGGATAACAGTGCAAAAGCTTGTACTTGTGAGGGGCTTGTTATGTCTCAATTATTTCAGATGTGTTTTACATATTTATATATCATTTCAGGGAGGCAAGGATGCTGCGAGTCCTAGGTACATCTTCACCAAACTGTCTCATATCACACGTGCAATTTTCCCGAAGGATGATGATGCTCTACTTAATTATCTGAATGAGGATGGGCAGTCAATTGAACCCACCTGGTAATGTTAGCGATTGCACATGATCTGCCTTATCACAATCATGTATTCATAATGTAGCTAATGGCAAGCCCTCTTTTTCTCTTAGGTATATGCCAATTCTTCCCATGGTCTTGGTCAATGGAAGTGAAGGAATTGGAACTGGATGGAGCACATTTATTCCAAACTACAATCCAAGAGACATTGTTGCTAACCTCAGGCGATTACTGAATGAAGAGCCTACTGTCCCAATGCATCCATGGTACAGAGGATTCAAGGTTGGTATTATGAGTTGGCTTTTGCAGTTGCACCATGGCATGGTTTTGTAAATACAACTCTAGAATAGAAGTATTGGTTGTACTAAAGCAAACTTTCGATGCCCAAAATTACAGGGGTCTATAGAGAAGACAGTCAATACAAAGGTAGCTGGTTCCACGTATACTGTCACAGGAATCATTGAGGTTGTTGACAACAATACACTGAGGATCACCGAACTGCCAATCCGCCGTTGGACGGGGGATTACAAAGATTTTCTTGAGAGTATTTGCGCAGATAAGCAGAACAAGGACAAAGTATCATTCATAGAGGTAGTTGACAACAGAAAACTCCTTTGCTTGTGTTCATAATGTTTGCACCATCATATATTATAAACACTTTTCCTCAATTGCAACTATTGTACAGGATTTCACAGCGCAAGGTGATAATGAAGATGTTTACATTGAGCTCCAATTAAGTGAGGAAAATATGAATATAGCTAAGGCAGAAGGACTAGTGAAGAAGTTTAAGCTGACAACAACAATTGGAACATCAAACATGCACTTGTTTGATTCAGATGGTAAAATTCAGAAGTATGACACTCCTGAGCAAAGTAAGTGATGTCTCATATAGTGTGTTGCTACAGACCTCATTTTATTGTCATTTAATCACTACTAACAAAACTGTGATATTTCTGTAGTACTTGAGGAGTTCTTTCAATTAAGGCTTGAATTCTATGTTAAGAGAAAGGTACGTCTGATGACTTTGTTATTTTCAGAATATTAAATGAAAGCCATACTAGCCATTTTTTTTTTGTGCAGGAACAATTGTTGAAAAGTATCAAGCTGGACTTAAAGAAACTTAACAACAAAGTTAGGTTTATCCGCTGTGTTGTTAATAATGAAATTATAGTTAACAACAGGAAAAGGGCAGATCTATTTTTGGAGCTCCGGCAGAAGGACTTTGATCCTTTTCCAAAGAAAAAAAAGAGGGCTGAACCAGCTGCTGTAGGTGCTTTAGAAGAGGATGAAAATGAAGAGAGTCCTGAAGCTGAAGGAGCGGAGCCTAGTGACTATGAGTATCTCCTTGCAATGTCAATCGGTACCTTGACTTTGGAGAAGATGCTGGAGCTCAATGATGAGAAGCAAAAATTAGCAGATGCTGTTGAGGAACTGAAAAACACACCGCCTAAATCACTTTGGTTGAAAGATCTTGACGCTTTTGAGAAAGAACTGGATGTAAGCAATGCCATTTTCTGATATTCTGTTTACACTTCTGTGTTCTGCTACCTCACTTGCGTGCTTTAATGCAGGCGCTTGATAATATGGATCAAGACGAGGAGATTCAAAGGGCAATTAGGATAAAGGAAAGCAAGGAAGGCAAGAAAGAGGAAGACAAGAAAGGCAAGAAAGGCAAGAAAGGGGGAAGACAACCTAAAATGGCTGTTCCTAAAAAGGAGAAAAGCGATACAGAAGGTATCTGTTATTCCTCCACTGCAGAAAGATTCCTTCGGCGTTCCTATGGAAATGGTTAGCTCTGTTTGAACTCTAAACCAATGTTGAAACTCTGTTCGTCTGTCCCAGATCATGCGGCTGAACCAGTGGTCCCAAAGCGTGGAGCTCAACAGAAGAAAGCATCCAAGAAGGTCAGAATATAACATGCTAATCCTTGAGTTCACTAAGTACTTTTTAGTTGCACGATGCTGATAAACTAGTTGTACTTTCTAAGGCAAATGGTTCTGGGTCTAATGAAGAAGATTAAGTAGCTGAGAATCCAAAACGTGAACATAAAAAAAAATCTAATAAAATACGATTCTCAAAGTTATCTATTTAACTAGTTTGTGTGTAATAATTTTTTCATTGGTTTTATTTACATTTCAAATATGAAAATCTCACAGAACCCTGTGGAAGAAGAAGAAGCTGACATACCTGCACTAAAAGAGCGTCTTGCTAATTTCAATATCAATGACTCCTCTCCGGATCATTCTGGTAATGCCAAAACACATTCTATCAACTTGTTGTATTTGAATGGTAAAAGGAGAGTTCTCTGTTTAAAAGAAATGAGCTGATGGATATGTAACTTTGCAGCTATGGAAACTGAAACAACAGAAGAACCACGCAAAAGAGGCAGAGCGAAGAAGGCGGTGGCGTCATCCTTGGCAACGATACCATCTGATGATGAGGATGATGATTTTACACAGGAGGAAGTTTCAGAGGTCCAAGCTCAGAAGAATGGTAGAGGAAAGAAGCCTGCTGCCGCTGTGAAGCCGAAGGCTCCTGCCACCAAGAAAAGGGCACCGGCTCAGGGCAAGGCAACACAGAAGAAAATAGATGAGATGCTCCATGCAATTGAGGATAACAATACCAGTCCTGAGAAGAAGGTCCGGAAGATGAGGCCCTCTCCCTTCAACAAGAAGAGTGGCTCAATCTTACAGAGGGGCTCGACTGCCGCTTCTGCAAGCTCTGAAACAACTGCTGAGGCTTCACCAGCCTCTGGCAGCTCTGCAGAGCCACTAGTGTTTGCAGCACAGCCTAGAAGGACAGCCAGGGCTACCAAGAAGCCCATCTATGTTTCTGATAGCGAGCCTGAGGATGAAGTGGTGGAGGTGACTGATGATTCCGACTTTGATGTGGATGGTGACTCTGACGAGTGAAGTTGGAAGGTAGTGGTCATCCGTGTGTTGTGAGCAACAGTATGTAGTTTGTGTGTCGTTGAATGTGCTACTTTGATTTTATGTGTTCGCTGTGTTGTTCTGTTCTGTTGTTGGCTTGCTGCCAAGAGCCCAAGACAATTTATCTGGCTAACTGATTTGTCTCTCTGTTAATTTTGCATACAAGTGTGCCTGTGGTATGCTTTGCAGTGAACGTACTGAGTTCTGACTCGTGATGCTGCTTGCCACGGGCGTACACCAGAGGGCTCTGTGGCCTGTGGGGTTCTCATACATCACTAAGTTCTGACTTGTGATGCCTATGATAGATGTAAAAGCCTGTACCAGTTGGCGAATGGAGAGTGATCCACTTGCAGGTTTCGGTCCTCGCCGCCCTGACGGCCCTCTGGCCTCTGCTACGGTGGTGTGTCCTGAGCGGAGTGCGTGTTGGTGTGCAAGTCAGCTCAGCGGTCCAGTTGCTATGGCGACAACAGATGTGTTACACGGAGCTGAACACAAGTGTGTTGGATATCCAACAGAGATGTGGACGCCCTCTGTTACACATCTAGCCAAGAACAAGGAAACAGTCCATCGTTTTCGACACCGGAAGGCTTGTTTTTGTTCGTATACTCCTGAAATTTTTGTTACGTGCCCAGAGCCCCAGATCAATATAGAATGCATACGGATTTAAAAATCCCTACCAACACTCCCTATTGTTCGTAAACTCCTTTCCCACCTGATTTTATTGATTCATAGCTTTGTATTCAGATTATATTGGAGTGTACAGGTGCGTGCGTGTGTAACCGCAAAAGGAGCAGGAGCAATCCTTCAAGAATTTCTCCACTTCTGCCCGAGGTTTCTTCCTCTTCCTTCCGTCGCTGCACCCTTACCTAGGCAGGGCTAGATGGCTACAATGCACCCTCAGAAAAGTGAAAAGAACCGACGCTCTCTTCTCCACGGAAGACCAGCAGAGCTTTTGAGATCAGAGGTCGTCGGCTCCTTCAAGAGCAGTGGTGACCAGAGGAAGATCCTGTTCTGCGCATTCAAGAGGAACTTAGTAAAAGAGACAATGTATCTTGAAAAGTCAAAATGTATTATAATTTAGAATAGAGGAAGTACAATTTTTGTATATATTGTTATTGACAATTAGTGCATAACCTGATAATAACCATACCTAAACCGCTACCATTTCGTCTGGTCTGTTGGCTACAAGTTTCCCAATTCTGTTATGTGGCAGAATACTCTGCATACGGCTATGCCAAGGATAGTCTAGCGGATAAACTCATTGAAATGGCTCAACGTTTTGTACAATGAGTTATGTGGCAGAATACTCTGCATACTCTGCATCCTTGCTAACCTGAGATGGTTGCTGAATGATGAGTGTACTGAACCTTTGCTACAGGGGGTTTCAAGATCAGTAAAATGAGTTTGTCTGCATAATTCTTTTGCATGTGGCGTGAACCCTTTTAGAAAGTACAATTTATAGTTGGATTATGCAACGCAATTTTTCTGTCCCCATATAAATAGGGATGCATTGAGAAGACTCAAAAAAAAAAAAGAGCAGCTGGTGTCACGTATGCCATCACTGGTATTATAGAGGCCGTTGACTATGCTGAGAATTACGGATCAGCCAATACGATGCTGGACTCGGTATTATGAAGAATTTCTCGAGCCATTGGATCCACACAACAACAACTGGAATAAGGAAACAATAAGTGTGGTATTTATTTAAAGAACTCTATCACTTGGGTTGACTTACTGTTTTTAAACCATTTGAGGGAATCAATTTGCAGGAATACATCAACTAAAGTGATGCTGAGGATATTTATATTGTCATCATATTGAGTGAGGAAAAGATTGATAAGCGATAAGAGCTGGCAAAGAAATTTAAGCTAACAAATTGGACCAACAAATATGCAATTGCTTGGCCAGGATGGCAACATTCCAAAGTATTATACTCTGGAGCGAAGTATGTATCGACTGTCCATCTTTATGTTCCCTTCAATTGCTTGGCCAGGATGGCAACATTCCAAAGTATTATACTCTGGAGCGAAGTATGTATCGACTGTCCATCTTTATGTTCCCTTATAAACAATTTTTTTTCTATTACCATCTTTTGTCCAAAGTGTGCTGTTTACAGTAGTTGAAAGAGTTCTTTAAATTGAGGCAAGTGCACCTGCGAGTGATGATGATGAGCACATACCTGGACTAAAAGACCGTCATGGTGCCTTTAATTTCATGGTCCATCTGCAGATCATTCTAGTAGTAACCGATTACAATCTGTCAGCATAATGTCTTGCAAAGGAAAAATGCTAGTCGCTCTCTTTCAAAACTCAGTGATGGTCTAATAACTTACAGCCATGGAATCTGAAATTATAGAAGAACTGCAGAATGAAGTACAAGGAGGAAGATATCAAGAAAAAGAGGTGAAATTGCATCATCATCCTTAGCAGTGGTATTAGACGATGAGGTTCAGGATGATAATTTTTCCAGGGAGGGAGTATCAGAAATACAAAATGGGAAGGAAGTTGTCATGGAAGGTGCAGGAGCAGATGCAGGCCAAAGGAGCAGCCTGAAGTAGGAATGCCATCGATGGTGCAAAATCAACCTCCGCACTGGACAGGAAGCATGTTCAGGTTATACAAGTTTGAAGAAGAATGACAAGCTCATCAGCAAGTTTTGTCTGGATAATGGAGCTAGAGATGTAAAACTATTTTTTGTGATTTTTTTTCTACAAAACATGAGCTCCCGTGAGTTAAAAGTATTTGCTTTAGTGAGTAAACCATTAAAGTTCTTTTTAATCTGTTCAACTTGTTGCATTTTTCTGAACAAAGGCTGCCTATGGATGGAAAGCTAATTTTTACCAGTATCCTGATGTCCTCTCTGATGTTTTGTTTGTTCCAACAAACTAGTAGCATGGCTATCTATAAAGAGAGTCTTATCTCATGCTATTGGAGCTTTGATTGAGAACATTATAAGCTTGCAATTCACCTGAATTCTCTTCTCGTTTCACAGGCAACTGCCACAACTCTGCGCCTATGGACACTCAGGCTCAGGTCACAGCCACCATGTCACTGCATCTTCCACAAGGATCGAAACAAGAACGCATCTTCCATCACCAGGCGAGAACCCTCTGTTAAATCGAAGGTACCTGCACAGCAAGAACACACCAGCAGTGATCACACTGGTACGTAGCATCTGAATCACAGAGGAACATGAATACAAATTGTGTTTTGTGGCATTCCAGCGCAGAACAACATTTCTTATGGGATTACAACTAGACATTCCATTCGATCACAATATCAAAAACAGTATCACAAGTGGACCAAATCAGGGGGAAAAAAACTAGTCAACTACACACACATAATGCAGTGAATAGAGGAAGAACAGAGCATTGGCTAGTATGGGGCCACTCATCTGACTGAGCACCGATGGCCGGATGTCATTGCATCCCAGCCAGTGAGAGGCCACGCACGGCCGAGAGGGGTCGCCGGGGTTGCAGTGGCACGCCAAGGGCGTACCCTGAATTCTTGAATGAAGAACTGATGAAAGAATTAGAAAATGAGCAGAAAGGGAGCGAGCGAGGGTCAGCTTTTGTGCAAGCCAGATGGCACGGTACAAACGAGAGGATCGGCCGGAACCCCTTCGTGATTAACGCCCTAGCGGGACCGCTATCCGCGCGCGTGCTCTCTCGGCTCGGCCGCCGCCGCCGCACTCGCCCCCCAAAGCCCACAAAGGTCAAAACCTCCTGGGAAGGGACGGATGGCCGACGAGGCGGCTGCCGCGGCCTCGGGCGACGCGGTGTTCGAGCGGTGCCTGGTGGCGCTGTACCTCATCAGCCCGCTCACCGTGCTGGCGCTCCGCTTCGTCTCCGCGCCGTACGGCAAGCTCTCCCGCCCGGGCTGGGGCCCCGCGTTCCCGGCCCCGCTCGCGTGGTTCCTCATGGAGAGCCCCACCCTATGGCTCCCGCCGCTCGTCATCCTCCGCTCCACCCCGCCGCCACCGCCGCTGACGCTCTCCAGCCCGCTCGCGGCCCTCCCCGCCGCGCTGTACGCGTTCCACTACGTCCACCGCACGCTGGTCCACCCGCTCCGCCTCGCCCGCCTGCGCCGTGCCCCGGCCCCCGTGCCGGTCCTCGTCGCCGCCTGCGCCCTCGCCTTCAACCTCCTCAACGCCTACGTGCAGGCCCGCTCCTTCGCGCTCTACGCCGGCCGCCCAGCCTCCTCCTTCGCTCTGGCTCGCTGCGTCGCCGGGCTGGCCCTCTTCGCGTGGGGGATGCGGACCAACATCGCGGCGGACAAGGAGCTGCTGCGGCTCAAGGAGGCCGGCGGCGGGTACAGGTCCCGAGGGGTGGGTGGTTCGACCTCGTCACCTGCCCCAACTACTTCGGCGAGGCCGTGGAGTGGCTGGGCTTCGCCGTGGTGGCGTGGACGCCGGCGGCGTGGGCGTTCTTCCTCTACACCTGCGCCAACCTCGGCCCCAGGGCCCGGGAGCACCGCCGGTGGTACGTGCAAAAGTTCGGTGGCGAGTACCCGGCGTCGCGAAAGGCGTTCGTCCCCTACGTCTTCTAAGCTCTGACTGCACTGATCAATTGAAGCCTTTGCAATGGCATGGCATATGCGTCTCAAATCTTTGAAATCTCTTCGCCACAGAGCTTGAGAATCATTGGGATCGGGATGCTCCGTGTCGTACAGATTCACGTGTTGGCGTTTATGTAATGGAGATGCAAGTTCAGCGAGACATGTCAGTGAGTTGTAAACTCGCAATTTCAGCAGAGACATCTGTTCACCAATCCTGTTTACCGTGGGTCAGAGACTGAACACCAATTCTAATTCATCAGTGCGCTATTTTTTTTTTTAGTAAAACTTAGACATGATTTTTAAGTGAGTGGAGACAGATAAAACTTTGGAGAGAACACAACGAGCATAGATATAGATATTATTTTGCAGTAAGGCAAGACTAGCATGCCATCCAAGTTAGGGCGGCCAAAATGTTATCCGAGCTGAAAATCATGCATGCCATCCCTCACCCTTGAAAGGGGATTTTAGTAAATAATAACCAAATATGAAATATGACACCGGAGCTACATGTTAAATTGGCCATTTTTCTGTGTAAACCCTGCTCATGGAACATGCGCCGAACTCGAAATTCTAGAACGGGGGTGTGATCAAAAGAACTGAAGGAAGAAACTGGAAAGAGATGGTAACAAAGGCTCGACCTGAGCGAAGTTGCTAGGGCTTGTGATGCTACACTCTATGCATTCAGAGATCGAGGGGAGCGTTTACCCTTTTAAGTTCGCAATGGCAAGAGATTTCTGGTTCCCACTCGAACTCCTCAGCCAAGTAGGCCTGTAGCCGCTTCCTCCAACTGCAGAAGAATCCATTGGTCTGGCGGCAAAGAACGGCAAAAAGAGCAGCAAGGAAGACGCAAATTGCTTGGCCTAGTTCAATGATGACTTGATGTGCATAACACTACTTATGGTATCCTCCGTTTAATGACAACAGGTTTGGGCTGGGTTTCTCTTGATAGCAATGTTAAAGAAATCGAGAGGCGATCCGGTTGACGTTGCTCTGTTGCATCAATTGATTTGGACATGGGAATGCAAGATGATACTCAAGATTGCGTGGTTTGATATGGAAGCGAGGGATACTTTAGCATTATTATAAACTATAAAAGAAATACAAAGTGAATCCAGTTGACGATAAGACACTACTCTGTTGTTGCATGAACTGATATATGGTCAAATGATGATGCAGTACGATACTCAGTCGATTGACATGGAAATGAGGGATACTCGGGAGACAGGATTAGAACAAATCATCAAAGCACACAGGATTAGAACCAAACCATCAAAGTACATGGAAGTATGGAAACAATTTCAGTGGAAGCATTAATCAACAGGTAAGCCCCTGCACAAACAAGGTATCAGCCTATCACGTTAGGCGCCTTGACAAATCCACCCTTGGCTTGTTCGGATGTAAGATGTTTCAACTCAATCCTCGTAGGTTGAAGTGGATTGGGATGGACCATTTTCCACCCAATCCACTTTAATACACATGGATTGAGGTGGATAAGAGTGCATCCAAACAAGGCCCCATGTGCGTTATTCAAATCGAAGAAACAAGATTTGTAATGTATCATTTCAAATATGAGTTAAAGATTTCCCACAGGCTTGACCTTATCCAGCACATTGTTTAGCTGCATATGGTGTCAGTTTGGATTTTGGAGGACAGAGCTGGGGAAATCTTATTACTAGCATCATATCCAGCTTGGGCCTTGCGCATTTCAGCTAATGATAAACACTGTGTAACAATGGGTAGGGCATGTTCAGTACAGATTCCTATAGTACTGTTCAAGGAGTTGATAAGCTGTTCAAGGAGTTGATAAGTTAATTCCTGTGGACGTCTACCTCCTGGGTTGCCCGCCTAAACCAGAGGCCGTTATAGATGCCCTAGCAAAACTTGGTAAGAAGATAGCGTTTAGGATCGGATAGCTACTCCTACGTGCTTCCACGACACCAAACAGGCAAACCACCAACCGGCCATGCAATCAAAATTTAAACAATGCACGAAAATTTCCAACAAAACTCAGGCATTGGATACTTTGATTGTACCTAGGAATGCTCATAAAATTTGACAGAAATAGTTTCGAAGACTTGAATGACAAAGTTTCTAAGCAGAACTCTGATGTGATAACATCGTCCATCCTCCACCCCCCCACCTCAACTAAATAAGGGAAAATCTAGGTAGAGAGAATCACTCCAGCTGACCAAGACAATCCTCCTTGACTCCAATCCTGCAAGGTTACCAAAGGAACTGTGTCAAGAGCTACTGAATATGAACATGGCATCCATAACTGAAACAGCATCCAACAAGGATCAATTTTGAAGATTGAGCATCAACTAACACCCTGGAACCACACTAACTAGCAAATTCATGAAAAAAAAGGATCACTGGAGCTCGCTTGAATGAAGGCAATTCCCATTAACAGAGATCATACTAACAAAAGCAGAAGGGAACGTCAACGTGAACAAAGCATAGAATTTAGCTGTATATTGGCTACAGCAATTCCAAACGACAGAGCTAAATGGTTCATCTACATTACAATCAAACAACAGAAATTTGCTCATTATACCTTCTTAAGCGTACGGGATCTCGACCTCGCCGTCGTCAATCTCCTGCTGCAGGTCCTTGGGGTCCTTACCGTCGACGGTGCACCCGACGCTGACGCAGGTGCCGAGAATCTCCTTGACGGTGCCGGCCATTTCCTTGGCCATGGACCTGGGCCTCATGGTCTTGGCGATCTCGATGACGTCGTCAAGGCTGATGTTGCCGCTGTGCTTGATGTTCTTGACCTTCTTGCGGTCCCTCTCGGGCTCCTTGAGAGCCTTGATGACGAGCGCCGCGGCGGAGGGAACGACAGAGACCTTGGCCTGCCGGTTCTGGACGGTCAGCTTGACGGTGACACGGAGGCCCTTCCAGTCCTTGGCCGTCTCCTTAGCGATGTCCTCTCCGATCTTCTTGGGGGAAAGACCGAGCGGGCCGATCTTGGGGGCCAGCGAAGACGCCGCGCCGACTTCGCCGCCGGTCACGCGGACGAACACCTCCACCACCTGCGACGGGTCGAGCTTGGGCGGCATGGCTGCGGGCGTGGGGTGGCGGCGGCAGTTAGTTGCGAGAGCTAGGGTTCGAGGGGCGATGGCTTCGATCGAATGGGTATATATTACGGCTATCCAGACAAGGCTGCAGTTGGGCCGTCGAGAACTGGGCCGAGTTGCATCTGAACTTTCATTGTCCAAACGCTTGTAATGTTTTTTTTTTGCTCTGGTTCACAAAACACTGTACAACATTGTTTGGCACTGCAAGTCTAAAAAAAACATTGTTTGGCACTGTAGAATAGAGAGAGAAAACAGTTTTGCTCTGCATATTTGGAGCTTTTTCTGGCTCCGCTACAGTACCACACTGCACTGAAAAAACCGGAGGCCACAGAATCCTCCGGAAACCGGCCTTAGCCCTTCCTTTCGGTAAGGAATTTTTCAGTGCTTCATAACGAGGATCAAGTCTTTGTTTCAACTTAGTCGAAACAATTTTATTTTGGGTGGAGGTAAATTGCTGTTTCTATAAAAACATATAACGTGTCACAAGTACCTTCACAAATTCAAACTTGCGCCACTGGAAACCACAGCAAGACTAGCTAACGACATAAACAAACCAAGTCCAAAAACAGCTATCTTACTCGAAACAAATTTGGTAACACATTTTTTTCACCTCTACGCGGATATTATAGACATTTCAACTACCGTTCAACGATGACATACAAAACAAGTTACTCGAAACAAAAAGCGACAGCCTAGAAAATTCAGTCAATGCTCACACAGGAATGAGTACTGAAATTGCAGCACATGGAGCATGCTGAATGCCAAACTTTGAAGCATCTCTATAACTTTCAAGAACTTGTCATTCGTACTTCACTGCTGTGCAGAACTGGCACCATCAGTAGGAGCATTGGCTGATTACATCGCAGCTAGTTTCTTCTGATTCTTTTTTTTTGAATATTCAGATGTATCCTCTACCAATATGATCAGGTCAGCTGCGTTCTGCAGTTCTTATGGATCATAACATTACAACAAGCAGAGTAACAAATGATTTAAGTTTTGCTGACCATGAGCATGACACAAATTTGCATCAATATCCATTTGAGAGTCAAATAGAATAACTAGCAGAGGAACTTTACAGACCAACTTCAGCACAGGTGGGATTTTGATATAATTCGAGCAATTCATCATATTTGCCTAGAAAGTTCGAAATGATTCAAGAGCTGATGTATAGCCGATTGCACATAATAGATTGCGTGCAAAAAAAAGAGGGGGGGTGGGGGCGGGGGGGGGGGGGGGGGTGTGTGTGTGCAGCCATGTTCTGTAACCAATACAATATATATATATAAATATAAAAAGAAAAAGGAGAAACGACACTGCAAGTTTGTTGGCTGAAACCACGATTTCACCCTGATCACGATCTCCTCACATGCACACGAAAACTTTTGGAAATGAACATAAGGTAGCCTAGTTATCAAGTCACAACTACAGCATTCCTCGATTCAATACCGTTGTGGCAGATGCCTGTTCTCTTCAATGGTTGATGCAGGCGTTCTCATTCACTTCCTCGACAGGAAGTCTCTTCCCTTCGGTGACCTCCTCCTGCTTCCCTTCATGCTACAGATATGAAAAACAAAGAGTAAAGAAAGAGACACTAACGACAATGCTTAGTGAGTGCACACAGTATGAGCCGATTAGTTTATACCTTTACAGCAATGAGTTTCTTGTACGTGCTTTTAAGCTTCCTTAGGCTCATGCTATTATAATCCTGTGGCTGCTGCTTCTGCTCTGATTCTCCCTCCTTGAAGGTGAACTTATCCAGGGACTTCAAAATGTTGTCAACCTCTTCAGTAGCATCAGCCTCCTGAGGATCATCGTCCTGCTCTGTGGCTGAATCATCATGGGACTTTGCAGATTTGGTCGCAGATGCAACAATGGGCTGGTATTCCTCGAGCACTGGAGAAGCAATGTCACTCTCACTAAATATCATCATATTGTCACACTCTGGTGGTAGGTCGCCGCTGAAATCATCATCTTCAGAAAATCCATCTTTGTTGGCCTCTTCAGCCATCCCAGTTCCCTGCAACATTTGGACTGCACCAATGGTCTCATCAGTATCTTCATCGCTCTCGTCATCCCCAATTTCCTCAGTGTTCTCATTATCATCTGAAGCCCATTCCTCGTCTTCATCGAGATCTTCTATCTCTTCACTTAGGTCGTCTTCATCTTCTTCACTAAGGTCATCTTCATCTTCTTTACTTGTTTCATTGTCTGCTAGTTCCAGCTCAGCCTGCAGTAGCTTATCAGCAGCCCGTTGTTTCAATGCAGTGAGGAAATCTTCCTCATCTTCTTCACTGATCTCACCAGCCTGTGGCATCTCATCATCAGCACCTTCTTCAATGGTCTCATCTTCTCCTGCAGCAGTCAGAAGAATCTCCTTTGGGGTAGGGTCAGTCTCAACAGTGTTAGCAAAACAATCTTCCTCGACGGCCTCCTCACTGATGGCCACTTCCTTATCTTCGGTAAGAGCCTCCTCACTGATGGCCACTTCCTTATCTTCAGCAGGATTGATCTCATCAGTCATCCCCCTTGCAGAGAATTCTGCCAAGTCCTCACAATCTTCAACCGAGGCATCCTGTTCCTTATCAATGACACCTAGGATTGGTGAATCAACACTGGTAGGTTCCCCCTCTTTCACAATTCCTGAAAGCGACACATCAGAATCAGAATACACATTTAGTAAAAAAAGGTTCAACGAGCACACACAGTTCAGAGAAACTCCGCAAATAATGACTGAAAAAAGCAACAATTAAGAACGTGTAGTACATATAGATCAAGGAACCAATGTCTGGGTTAAGCATGCAGACAAAGAACAAACAGAATGGTTTCAAAATGACATGGTTCATAGTCTCAACGAGACAACAACTACAGATAAATCAAGAAACTAATGTCTGTTCTCCAGTATACAAACGAAGAGCATATGGATAGGTTTCAAGATGACATTGTCAGAATCTCAAAAACTGCAGGCAATAATTAGGTACAAACGCCAGTATTTGGGAATGCCTCTCACCTTCGTGGGGTGTTGTGGACTGTTCCTCCAGGACAACCACCACTACCTCCACCTTAGGATCATTGCAGCTCTTAATCAAAACAGCTGCAGACACTGTGGTTGCATCAGAAGAATCAGCTGCATTCAAGAAATAAGATCAGTGACTGCTTAAAACAACACCTAACAGTAAAGTTCGAATTACAGAGCAAACAAGGAACTATGAAACTTTCAAGATAACAGATGCAAAAATAAATTTCACCTTCCTCACCCTCCTCCAGTTCCTCCTCTTTGTTTTCTCCTTCCAAAAACTTGGCAACTTCCTCCTCTGGGTCATCATTCACATCAGAGGCAACAGCTACATAATAACAAAACCAGCATCAAACACTGCCCCCCCCATAAAAATTGAAGAGTAGAACCAAATCAATCAGGGAAGTGAAATCCTCTAACCATTTGGTTCCTCATGCTGCCACTTCTCTTTTGAGTCATCAAGTTTCACGTCTGAGAAAGCATCTACATGATAATGAAAACAGCATCAAAAAGCTGTCCACAAACAATCGGACAGTAGAACCAAGTCGATCTGGGCAATGAAATCCTCTCACCTTTCGGTTCATCTTCCTGCACCTTCTCCTCCTCATTTGGGTCATCACATTTCTCATCTGAGACAGCAGCTACATGATAACGAAATTAGCATAAAAAAGCTGTCCACAAACAATCGGACAGTAGAACCAACCAAGTCGATCTGGGAAATGAAATCCCCTCACCTTTGGGTTCGTCCTCCTGCACCTTCTCCTCCTTTGATGCGGCCGCAACCACCTCGGCTTCCTGATCCAAAGCAATCGTCATCTTCGATGTCTTTTCCTCGGGTACATCTTCAGCGGGTCGGTCCGCCTCCACTGCCCCCGCGGCCTTGCGAGACACCATCCTCTGGCTCCTCCGGGTGGCTGGGGTCGGCACCACCTCGACCGTCTTACGAGCAGCGGTCCTCCTCGCTGTGGCGCGCGTACTGGCTGCCGGCGCCGGAGTAGGGAGCGGCGCGGGCGTGGCCCGAGCGCCGCGTCGAGTGCTGCGCAGAGCCACGCCGGGAGTCTTCACGATCTCCTTCGTCTCGCCCTCCCCTCCTTCAACCTCCATCCGGATGGCCTCTGGAGATTTCACCGACACGCGGCGGCCGCGGGGGAGCGGGCTGCCGTGCTGCTGCTCCTCGACGGCCACCACCTTCGCCGCCGACTTCATCGCGGACCTTCCTGGCGTCGGGAGACACAGAGTCGTGCCGATCTCGTCGATCCCGTCGACCTGATCGACAATCAAAGCCCCCCACATCAACTACCATTTCCAAAACCCAACAAGGCCGGCGTCACGAAAGTACGAATCGAGAACTCACCGAGGTTAGGCCCTGGAGCCCCTCGGCCATGGCGATGTTGGTCATGTTGGCGCGGATGCCGTTGCGCTTGCACAGCGCCTGGAGCTCACGGCGCGAGAGCGTGTGGAAATCCATGGCCGCCGCCGCCTCCATCTGCCCCCTCCTCGTCTGCTTACCTTCTCCTGATGCGATGGGGACCGGGTGCCGTGGATTTGTGGATGGCGAATAGGAGGGAGCAGGGATGGGATGCGGAGGAGGGAGGCGGCGGAGGGATTATTATATAGGGTAGGAATGGATCTGACCGTTGCAAGGGGGCTCCGTCTAGGGTTTTCCCCTCTCGTTTGAAAGTTTGAAAGTTTGGACGCTTCTCTCGGGTCATGGAGGCGGCTTCGCGAAACTGTTCGATTGCGTTTAGTCACTGCAGGTGGGGCCCGGAGGTGATTAACGAGCATGCACGCCGTCCACAGCTCCTCCTCCGTTAATTAGATTGCTTTCGCTGCATGTGGGGCCTGGGGGTGATTAACGAGTACGAATAGTCGAAATCTAGAAGGGGTTTAATTGAGGATGCGCGGGACAGGGTGTTTTCAAACTTTCCTCTTGTAATTGCGATTCGTATCGTTTCGATATTTGTTGCTTGGTTTGGAAAATGGTTATCACGTTTAGGTGCGAACAGGTAATCAAATCAGCTTTCATACCATTGATCCGTTTAGCTTGATCGAGATATGTGTGAACAAGAAACCAGTCAAAATATTGATCGTTTCGATATTTGTGTTGCTCCTTTTAACTTGACCAAGATTGCCAGATTTTTTTGGGTATGTGTGAACAATAAATTAAATCAGTCAAAATATTGACAGTCATCTTTGTGTTTTCTTTTTCTTTTATTTTTGGTGTAAAATCAGCGCATCCATACCATTAACCAGCATCGTAGAGTTATTTAACTTGTTGATAGTCATCTCCCAAAAACTTAGTACTCGTTGCAAATGCATATCCTTCGTGAAACATCCTCAATTTTTCACGAAGGGAAAATACACAGAATGACGAATAATATAATAGTTCGAAGCATCAAACCATCTCATTATCTCGCAGCAGTCGATACAGGATCCATACATCGAAATAAAGAGTAAAATTAGGAGGAATTACATGAATAATTCACCGCCACACTGGCGGAATCATCAGAGTAGCAGCAGCCTCTAGGACGGCTGCGGAAGGCGAAAGTACAAAACATCTCCAAAAGAAGCCTGAGCGTAGGAACGAGACGTCTACTCCTCCTTATTGTCATAGTCGTAGTCGGGCTCACCTGCCAAATAATTTTCAGTACGATTTGTACTGGCCACATCTCCCACCCTATGCTTTGCTTTCGCTATGTAGTATTTGGTGGGATATAAAGGATGTAATCAATTCGACCTAATATGTGGCTGTAGTTTCCTATGTGAACAGTGACCAATATTATATAATATAATTCATCAAATTTTAATCCATCTCGTCCACACATCCAAACCCATTCCATCTCCATCACACACTTCTCACCCTCTTGCACTCAGTCGACAGGTCCAACTCCCTCTCGGAGCCTGTCTCAGCGGCTCATAGCCGAAAGGGTAACACCAGAGGGAGAAATAGAAGGACTCCTCTCACTACTCCCGAGAAGCGTGGGTCTTAGGGAAAAGCCATACCAGTGGCTCGTGGACTATATATATAGATTTTTAAACTCTGCAGAGCGTGTACTCCCGTAACCACAAGATCACTATCATCGGCGGTGCCCCGCCTAAGCTGATTCCGGCTGCTTTCTAACCGGTGCGATGCCACCCTACCGCTCAGTACTGGGACATCCCGGATAGGTACCACCAGCACACTGAGACTGTGAGACATAGTACCGGGCCTCCGAGGTCACTATATTGTCTAAGGAGGGTGTGGGTCTCCACGCCCGTACCTTCCGACACTATCTGCTAACCACCTAGTAGTAGTGGCACCGTCCTAGCTAGTCAGACATCCGTCTCCCGCCCATACAAGAGCGAGTGGTGAGCACGTAAGTCCTAAGGTTTCGGTCCTCAAGAGATATCAGGTCCTAGGGGGATCAGACAGGATTATCTTCCCTTATGGACTACAACAGTCCGTGCTACAACAGCACCTTCTATCCGGGGCTTCGCTCCACGAAGGTTCTCACCCCCGGGATCTTATACCTCAAAATGTGCCCGCCACAAGCACCTCACACGGGAATGCCCAGAACACATTCCCCGACAAGACTCGCCCACATGGCTCGTCGTAGAATCCTGTCCGATCGACTCAACCCTCACCACACACCCAAGACGCACACAGCACTCTCCCCGAGTAAAGTGGCACCACGTGCCTTAACCATATAACCATGCTCTCCACGACGCATCATCATCACACAGATATAAGCGTAGTAGAATAAGGCATCATAAGTAAATAAGCAAGCGTCTAGCCTATCAGCAGGTGTGCAGGAGTATGGTTGCGACAAGGTAAAGGCTCATCAGGAAGTGCTATCATGCAACCTATCATCAGGTGATATTCATAATTAGAGCACTAGCAACTAGATATTATGCCATGCGTAATAGGATCTACGAGGTTGGGTGGGGTGTGGCACCTACGAAGTCATCACCGAGCTCCTCCTCGTACTCGTAGTCGTCCTCCTCAAGCTGCTCCTCCTCTAAAACGAGACATAATAGCCGCGTTAGCGGCTCCTATAGAGTCGACACAAAGAAGCAATAAAATTCAATAACTCCAAATGCACTCATACACAAGCCTATGACGTAGAGCTCATTTTTATGAAAATTTGGACACATGGTGCATATTTTTCGGAGTTCGTATGAAGAAGTTATGAATTTTCGAAGTTTATTCTATTTTCTAAAAAAAGAAAAAGGGCAGACTAACCTGGTGCTGACACATGGCAGCCCCTGATTGGGCCACGTGGCGTGCAGGAACAGTGCAGAAGGGATGTGCTGACGTCATGCTGACATCAGCACTGACGGGGGACCCAGTCAGTGGCTGACAAGTGGGGCCCACGGATCTGGTCACTGATAGGTGGGGCCAGGTCAACTGTCAATGTTGAGGGGTCTCGATCGGGCCTCGGAGGGCCTAGACAGGGCTGGATCTGGGCCAGGTGGGTCGGCCACTGTACACTCGAGGGTGCGATCCGGGCGACCCCTCGAGAACGGAGCTTCGCTCGGGCGAACAGACTGGCCTCGAGAACGAAACTTCGCCCGACGAACGGGCCTGCCCTCGAAGACAAAACTTCGTTCGCACGAATGGGCAGCCCTCGAGAACAGTGCAACCCTCGAGACTCGTAAAACAACACGTTTCCCGCATTTCCTGGGATTCGACCTTATCCGGTGAGACTCGACCCTCTGGCCTCGAGCCGGATCCTCGACTCGAGCAGGTCCTCGATTAGAGCCAGGACCTCGACTTCGTCGGACGGACCCTCGACGAATGTCGGCTCATTAGCTGAGCTGCGTGGCTGGTCGGCTGGGTGCTCCAACTTGGGGAAATCGACCCTCAAGCCGGTGGCGGTCAGCGAGGCGCGGCGGCGGCGTCCGGCAACGGCGAGGCCAAATTCGTCGGCGAAGCCGGGCGTTGGTCTCCATCTTCTTTCTTGCCTTTCGATTGGAGAAGCTGGGATCTCCATGAGCTAGCTACCGGGGCTAGTCGAGGCACGGCGGGGCGTGCGCGGCTCGGCGGCCACGGCGGACGCTCCAGCGGCCAGAGTCCGGGGAGGCCGGAGCTGCAAAAGTGCGTGGCTCCAACTGTGGCCTGTGCCGGCTCCAAGAGGTTGCCAAGAACACGCTCTAGACTACGACGAAGCCATTGGCTGTGGTAAGGAAAGAAACAGTGGTAAGGGGAGTGAGAACGTCGATGATGTACTGGTGGCGGCCATGGATGGGGTAGGGCAGCTCACCTTGGTGGTGCTCCGTCGTCCGCAGGGCTCGCGGATTAACTTGGTGAAGGTGAAGCCGTGTGGTAGCACCGCGGCGATTCGGAGGAGCTCGACGTGCTCACGGGGGCCGAGGAGGCGCGGTGGCGAGGCGCGGGCTATTCGGGCGGACGGCGTTGCGGCCACGGCCACCCCTCTCCTCTTCCCTTCTCGGTCACTCTCTCCCTGGGCTAGGCAGGCAGGATGGCAGAGGTCTCACCAGTGCGGCGGCCGGGTCATGGGAAACCCTAGAGGGCAAGGCGTTCCCCTTTTATAAGCGCGGCGGCCGGCCATGGAGGTGGCGGACGGCGGTGATGCGGCGAGGCGCATCGGGCGGTCTCGGGTGTCCCGGTGTTAGGGTTAGGGTTCGGGGAGTGGCGCAGCGCGGGTAGGTGAGGATGGACGGCATCCGTGTTGTGATGGCAAGTCACGGGCGAGCAGCGGGCGGCGGAGCTTCGCCGTTCTATTTCTAGAACGTCAGACGCAACGCGCGGTCGACCAGAAGTGGGAAAAGGAAGGAGCTGACAGCTTGGTCCCATGCGTCAGCGAGACGGAGCGGCAAGCGGTGGAGACAGGCCCATGTTTGGCCGTCCTGGTTAACTGGGCCGCGGCAGCGCGCGAGCAGGCCGGACAGGCCGGGCTGTTGCTGGTTTCGCTTTTCCTTTTTCTTTTTATTTCAAAACCTTTTCTATTTCTATTTCTTGCAAAGCTACTCATTTAGCTGCAACCCTAGGTTAGTGAGGTTAGTGACCATGATGTATACACCATGATGGGTCCACTAAGGTCCCTAGGTCATGATGGATCCATTTCCGGAGTTAGCGGGCATATATATATACATGTGATAAAAGGTTATTCGATTTTATTAGTCATCACATAAAATCGAATAAGAGGCAAAACATTCTCTGGTAATTAAATGCAATGCTCGGGCTAACGTCAGGTGTTAGTTGTGCATCTGTTGGCGGGTTTCCTACATGACATCCACCATACACTGGTAAACTTTAAAAAAAATTTTGAAAGCCCGTACTTTCGGTGACCGGATTTATAGGGTTGTTACAGTCCTACCCCCTTATGAGAATCTCGTCCTCGAGATTCAAGAGTGTAACTTACTTTTAAAAAAGGTAGGGGTAGAGCTTCCTCATTTCTGACTCCTCCCAAGTTGCTTCCCGTTCTGTGTGATTGCTCCACTGAATCTTCAGATATGGCGTGCTGGAGTTTCTCGTTTCCTTGGTGGTTCTGTCCATAATGCGGACGTGGTGCTCTCTGTTCTCCAAAGTGTCCTGAATATCGAGTGCCTCTGCGGGTATCGGATGCTCTGGCGGCTGCAAACACTTGCGCAGTTGTGACACATGGAACACTGGGTGTACTCCTGCCAGTTGAGGGGGCAACTCTATTCTGTAGGCAAGCTTGCCAATCCTTCCACTGATTCTGTACGGTCCCACATACCTTGGTGCTAGCTTTCCCTTTACATGGAACCTGACGGTCCCTCGAAGCGGGGAGACCTTGAGGTAGACATAGTCTCCTACCTCAAACTCAAGGTCTCTGTGCCTCTTGTCGGCATAACTCTTTTGACGGCTCTGGGCAATTTTCAGATTCTCTCGCACCTGGGCGACTCCTTCCTCGGCCTCCTTAATGGTGGCCGGGCCAAAGAACGATCTTTCACCCGTTTCAGACCACATCAAGGGTGTTCTGCATGGTCTTCCGTACATAGCCTCGAAAGGTGACATCTTGAGGCTAGCCTGGTAACTGTTGTTGTAGGAGAACTCTGCAAAGGGCAAGCTCTTCTCCCAATCAGTCCCATATTTCAGAACACAAGCTCGAAGCATATCCTCAAGTATCTGGTTCACTCTTTCTGTCTGCCCATCTATCTGAGGGTGGTATGCGGTACTGTAACCTAGCTTGCTGTCGATCGACTTGTTCAGGGCTTTCCAGAACTTGGATGTATACTGCGACCCACGATCGGATATTATGCTCTTAGGGGCTCCATGCAGCTTGAGAATGTTCCCAACATACAAATCTGCTAGCTGGCCGACTCGGGCATCAGTCTTGATGGCTAGGAAGTGAGCTACCTTAGTCAAGCGATCGACTATCACCCATATGGCATCATGGCCTTTCGGGGTCCGAGGCAAACCCACAATGAAGTCCATAGAAATGCTATCCCACTTCCATTCAGGTATATCCAGTGGCTTTAACAGCCCTGCAGGTCTCTTATGCTCAGCCTTGACGCGTTTGCAAATATCACATCTAGCAACATGCTCTGCTATGTCTGATTTCATGTTTTTCCACCAGAATTTCTTCTTCAAATCAGCATACATTTTAGTACTGCCTGGGTGGATACAATACTTGGAATCATGACCTTCCGATAGGATTTCGTCCCGGATAGCTGGGTCGGCAGGCACACAAATTCTGTCCTTGTACCAGTAAGTGCCTAGCTCATCCTCACTGAACTCTGGGCACTTGCCTTGTGTGAGGAGCTCGTGTATTTCCCAAATTTCTGGGCAAAGGCGTTGGGCTTCTCGAATCCTATTCATGAGGGTGTAGTGTACGCGAAGCTCATTCAACAGGCCATGAGGTATCACCTCCATCTGTAACTCATCAATGCCCTCTTGCAACTCCTTGGGCAAGGCGGTGGTGAACAAGGCATGACAATGACTTTTGCGGCTAAGAGCGTCAGCGACCACATTGGCCTTCCCAGGGTGATAGAGAATCTCCATGTCGTAGTCGTTAAGCAGCTCGAGCCAACGACGTTGTCTCATATTCAGATTTTCCTGGGTGAAAAAGTACTTCAAACTCTTGTGATCGGTGTAGATCTCGCATTTGTTCCCTATCAGGTAGTGCCTCCAAATCTTCAAGGCATGGATCACAGCTGCAAGCTCGAGATCATGGGTGGGGTAACGCTGTTCGTGCTCCTTAAGCTGGCGGGAAGCATAGGCAATGACTTTCCCATTCTGCATTAGAACACAACCCAGCCCGAGGCGAGATGCATCGCAATAGACCACAAAGTCCTGGTGGATATCGGGCAAGGCTAGAACAGGCATTGTGGTGAGCTTCTCCTTCAGGGTCTGGAAACTTTGTTCGCATTGGGACGTCCATTCAAACTCTTTGGTCTTCTTCAGGAGGTTGGTCATGGGGCGAGCTATCTTGGAAAAGTTCTCGATGAATCGGCGATAATAACCAGCCAATCCCAAGAAACTTCTCACATCAGTCACATTCCGTGGCTGCTCCCATCCCTTCACTGTCTCAATTTTTGATGGATCAATAGCTATTCCGTCAGCATTGAGCACATGACCTAGGAAAGTGACCTCCTCAAGCCAGAACTCACACTTGTTGAACTTGGCATAGAGCTGATGTTTTCTCAGTTTCTCTAACACCATCTTCAGATGTTGCTCATGCGCTTCGGCGGTGACAGAATAGACAAGAATGTCATCAATGAAGACCACCACGAACTTATCCAGCTCCTGCATGAACACTTTATTCATCATGTTCATAAAATAAGCAGGCACGTTCGTAAGGCCGAAGGACACGACGGTGTACTCATACTGCCCATATCTGGTGACAAAAGCTATCTTAGGAATGTCCTCCTCTCTGATCTTCATCTGATGGTAGCCTAATCTGAGGTCGATCTTGGAGAAGTACTTGGCATTATGAAGCTGATCAAGCAGGTCATCTATCCTCGGCAAAGGATACTTGTTCTTTATAGTTACGGCATTCAGGTTTCGGTAATCAACGCACATCCTCTGCGTTCCATCCTTCTTCTTAACAAACAGAACAGGAGATCCCCAGGGCGAGGCACTGGGCCTAATGAACCCTTTCTCGGATAGTTCCTCAAGCTGTTTCTTAAGCTCCTTAAGCTCGTCAACTGCCATACGGTAAGGTCGCTTGGAAATCGGACTTGTACCAGGCATCAGGTTGATCACGAACTCAACATCTCTGTCCGGTGGCATTCCTGGTAGCTCTTCCGGAAAGACATCCGGGTACTCACAAACTATGAGCACTTCCTCAAGTGACTTCTCTTCCAGGGCACACAGCATGGAAATATCTGTCCCTTTGTTTGGCTCACATCTGATCTGACGGCCACTTGGATGGGTTATATCCACAAATCTGGGTGAGCAAGATATCACTCCTTTGTTCTGGGTTAACCAATCCATCCCTAAAATGACGTCTAGGCCTTCGAAGGGTAGTAAGGTAAGATCAGCAAGAAGGGTAAGACCCTCGATGGTGATACTCACTCCCTTACATATTTTGGTACAACAAATGTTGCCCAAGGGTGAACTGGTGTATAGGGCTTCTTTTCGTGGAGTGACAGGTATAAGGTGCTCTCGTGCAAACTTGGAGGATATATATGAACATGTAGCACCTGAATCAAACAGCACGGATGCCTTAACTCCATGCACTAAAAACATACTGTACACCACGTCGGGGGCACTCTGGGCGGCCTCTGCTGAGATGTGGGTGAGGCGGCCACGGGGTGCTCCGGATGGCACCTGCTTGTGCGGGGTGCCCTGGTTCTGCCTGGCGGGCGCTGGTGTAGCAGGCGCAGCCTTGTTTGGGCACTCGGCGGCCTTGTGACCTGGCTGGCCATAAGCAAAGCAAGTGTAGGTCACGCTGCCTGTGGGGGTTGGCACGGCGGACCTCCACGTGCTACCCCCAGGTGCGGCACGAGCGTATGCTTGGCGGTCCTGAGCAGGGCGGGGGTAGTTGCTGGCGTGGGTACCACTGCCCCGGCTCGAACCGTGAGCCGCTCCCTGGGCGAAGCGAGAGCAGGGAGGCTGAGAGGTCTCACCACGCGACCTCCGTGGGGCAGGTGCGCGGGAGGTGCCCTCAATACGACGCTTCTTGTTCTTGCCAAGCGCCTCCCTCTCCGCGAAAACCTCGTCGCGGTCCTTCTCAATCTCCATGCACCTGTCAATCAGGTCACGCAGGGTGTGGCTCTTGGTGCCTAAGAGAGAGAGAGCCTGATACGGCTAGACAAGCCCTTGCGGTAGTAGTACATCTTCTCCTTCTCAGAGTTCACCACTGAGACGGGTGCATAGCGTAGCAGGTTAGTGAAGCGGGTGGTGTACTCATGCACCTTGTCAGCTCCCATGGAGATGCTGCGGAACTCGTTCTCCTTTTTCTCCAGCGCACCTTCACGGACGAAGAATGCACGGAACTCGTCCACAAACTCATCCCAGGAGATGTTGGCAGGGTCTCGGTGGGATTCGCAGAGGCTGTCCCACCAAGATCGTCCAGCACCCACAAGCTGGTGAGCTGCCAAGCCAACACACTCCTCGTCAGTGCAAGTGGTCAAGTCTAGCATCTTCTCAATCTCCTTAAGCCAATCATCAGCAGCGATAGGGTCGATGCTGGTGCCATCGAACGTCGGGGGCCTCAGCTTGAGAAAGAATTCCAGCTTCTTGTAGAAATCATCGCGGGGCTCCTGGTGCTGGGGGTGCAGCACGCTCTCAGCTAAGACTCGAAGAAGCTTGGTCTGCTGGGCCATCACATCCGCCAAGAGTGGCACAGGAGGTGGTGGTGGAGCTACATCTCCTCCTGCGGCAGGCTTGGGCTCAGCAGGCGGTGGCTGTCCTCCAGCCGCGCCTCCGGCAGCTGGTTCTGGCTCAACTACCGGTGGTGGCGATGGGTGTGCAGGTCGTGGGGTGGCAGCGTGGGGTGGCTCCTCAAGGTCAAGGGGTATGTGACCAACGCATGCACGACCACTTCTGCGTCCGTGGCCCCTGGCGGGCACGGGTGAAGGAGAGCGGTTTCTCAGGCGGCTAGCACAACGAGTGGACATCCTGCTCAACATAAACCTCAGTTTAGGGTTACATGCTTAATATAACTTTGATATTAAAGACATACTTATTTTGAAATAATTTTAAAACATTACTAATTTATCCAACACTCAGACGAAGAAGCATGAAGATCCAATAAGATGCGATAAAAACCAAATCATTCATTACATCAGGGGGTACATGGCGATGTCTTTAGCGGTTACGCTTGGAGACTCGCGAGAAACGTACTACACGCAGGTAGTCTAGCAAAAAGGGTGGACAGCTACTCAGTATCATGGTGAGTCTAGTCACTTGGCCATACAGGGCCCATCATCTCCTGACCTGATATTACTCTAGACCATTTCTAGAGGCTGGCCCAAACTATAAGTTGTGGGTGGGTATTCTGATGCCAGAAGCCTGGATCTGCTCGTCAGTCATCTGAAGGTGAGAGACGTAGCGACGGGCCTCCTCGAGCTGAGGGGTGGACACTGCCTGTCCACTAAGTCCAGTGGTGGGACATCCACTCAAGTTGAGGCAAGATTGCCCCAGCTCAAATGTCTCAACCCTGACCCTCTTACGGGCATGTAAGGGAAGCTCGTCCTGCAACTCCTCGTACTCTCTGACCCTCTTGTGATCTGACCTCTTCCAAGCTTCCATAGTGCGTTTGAGCTTATCCATGAGGTATGTCATCTTATGGACATAGTTGATCAGGTGTCCTTGGTTGTAACTAGCAAGAGCATACTCCTGCAGCAGCTTCTCACGTTGAGCCTTGCACTGCTCACGGAATTTGTCCCTGTAGGCAGCATCTTGACTCTTTTCCTGGAATCTCTTCGCAATGTCTTCGTTCTTCTCAGCCATAGTGGTCTCAAGCTCCCAGATGTTCTTGTTGAGTTGGCTGTTGTGTATTTGAAGCTTATCCATCTCGCTCATCAGACTAGTGATCTGATCCTGGTGAATGTGCTCTTTGCGTGCTATCTCACGCTCTAGGTCCGCAATCTTTTGCTTCCATGCTGCCTCCTTACCTTCCAAACTGTGGATCCTCTCGTCAACTTCCATCAAGTAGCGATGGTCACGGCGTCCCTTCCACTCCAACTCAGCAATGTACATTTCCTGGCACTGCATGTACATCATAGAGGGGCGGTGGCAGGGGTTGCAGTCGACTCTGGTATTCTGCTCGATGTAGATGACCTCTCCCCAAGTACCCTGCTGATCATCGAGGGCACGAGGAAGCAGACGAAAGCGACTTTCCTTCAGATAGTCAGCTCCGTTGCGCAGCACAGTACGGAGTGCCTGGCGTGAAACGGTTTGAACACACATGCCGGTGTCGTTGTCGAAGGCGAAGTCAGTGAAGGCGGTAACTTCGAGCAGGTTCATGCTTGCAGGCACGTTGATGTGGACTGCCTTGTAGTCCCTGATGCCTCCTCCAAGGGTGGGCTTGCCGTGGCAAAGATACTCGACGTTCTCCACGGGAACACCCAGCTCGGTGAGAACCTCGCGAAGCACGTGAGCATAGCCTCCATGCTCCGTTCCGTCGAGTCTGAACTCAATGACATCCATTGGCGGTAATGGACCAAGCGGCAAGTTGGGGTCCATCTGCAGGTGACACGAGAAAGAAGTTAGAAAAGTTACAGAGAGAGGTAAGCCATGCATAAAAGCGTATGCAGTGGTCGGTGTATAACCGAGAGATTTCAAGATTTTCCTGATTCTATCGTCCAATCCTATGGGTCTCGTCCTAGGGTCAAGCATGGCTCTGGTACCAACTGAAACATCCTCAATTTTTCACGAAGGGAAAATGCACAGAATGGCAGATATTATAATAGTTCGAAGCATCAAACCATCTCATTATCTCGCAGCAGTCGATACAGGATCCATACATCGAAATAAAGAGTACAATTAGGGGGAATTACATGAATAATTCACCACCACACTGGCGGAATCATCAGAGTAGCAGCAGCCTCTGGGACGGCTGCGGAAGGTGGAAGTACAAAACATCTCCAAAAGAAGCCTGAGTGTAGGAACGAGACGTCTACTCCTCCTCATAGTCATAGTCGTAGTCGGGCTCACCTGCCAAATAATTTTCAGTACGATTTATACTGGCCACATCTCCCACCCTATGCTTTTCTTTCGCTATGTAGTATTTGGTGGGATGCAAAGGATGTAATCAATTCGACCTAATATGTGGCTGTAGTTTCCTATGCGAACAGTGACCAATATTATATAATATAATTCATCAAATTTTAATCCA
>CM041637.1:10344056-10375584 GCA_023333625.1 Bothriochloa decipiens
TCTCTTCTCCCTTTTTTTCTGAAAATTTTAGTGAATATAATGAAAATCTGAAGGGGGGGCTGGGTATATATAGGTGGCGGCCAAAAAACGCCCACTGTGTGGGCGTTTTTTGGCGGCCAGGGGGCCGCCTGCAAAAGTGCACGGCCGGCCTCGCCTGTTTTGCAGGCGGCCCCCAGCTGGCCAAAAAACGCCCACTGTGTGGGCGTTTTTTTACTGCTCCGGGCCCGCCCGCAAAACAGGCCGGCCCTTTTGCAGGCGGCCCTCTGGCCGCCAAAAAACGCCCACACAGTGGGCATTTTTTGTCCGCCAGGGGCCCGCCGCAAACGCCGGCACCGGCGACGGCCGGCCGTTTGCCACGTCACAAAAAACGCCCAGACAGTGGGCGTTTTTTAAAAAACGCCCACTGTGGACGACTAGTTCTGTCATTTTTTGAAACCGCAGACTATTTTTGTAAATTTTTTTAAAAAAAATTAAAAATAAAAAAAATTCGGCCTTAGTTGACCTCAAGGCCCAGCTACTGCGTTCAATCTGGAACCTTTTTTGTTTTTTTTTCCAACTAAAATACGTCACTGTGTACGCCCTCGTCTCCTTAAGCTATTTGAACTCACGGTGGCGAATCCAGCCACCAGCCTCAAAGCTTATCAGACATTAGGGTTAAGACCATTGATAAACATCGATGTACGGTAGTTCTCTTCGATTTACTAAAGTTTGTCGGGGTCACGTGATCCCGTCATACCGACGATATAGCTTAGGATAGATTCGCCCCTGCTATAGATCATCATCGTACGCATCGCCGCCATGTCGTGTGAGGTAGACTGCACCAAGCAAGCTCAGAGCGTGCTCCTGCAAAAGCTGGGAGTGGTGGCACCTTCACGGTACGCTTATGCAAGGCCGCCTTCAGGAGCCGATATCTGACAGCGCCCTATGAAAACCTGGAGCGTCTTCTAGGCACCAAGCTTAACTTGCTGGCCTTGAAGTTGAATATGCTCAATTTAGACAAGGAAACTACCTAATTCTTTTGTCACTTGCATCTTGGTCACTTAGTAGTCGTGAATTTGCTTCTCGTATAATCATAACCTCGTGTGAGTTTTAGGCATATGACTTCTTTATTTCGGTAATAAGGAACGTTTTCTTATCTATTTAATAAAACACATGCCATGACATGTTCACGAAAAATAGATCATCATTGTATATATTTGCATAAAGACCAAAACACTCATGTTGCTCTTACCTTTTTCATGCCCTTCCACTCACGTACGCCTCCATTCATACTACCATTCCTGCTAGCGCAAGGAGAAGCTGATCCGGACACGCTGTACACGAAGAAATTGAGCGTGCAAACGGCGGCCATGGCCCAGAAGATGTAGTCGAGATGGCCCCAAGGTTGAGGTTGTCCGAGATCCACCCGCCGGGACTGTCCACCGTGGCCGTGAATGCTGCCACGATAGCGTACATGAAGGAGCTGGCGTAGCTGCCCAGCGCGATGGTGAGCAGCAAGGGCGACGTGCACGTGCTCTTCATGGTGTCCGGCCGGCGCCTCTTTGTAGAAGAACTCCAGCTATGCGATGTAGCAGAGCATATCGATCGACGCTTGAGGTTAGTCCTACGTCGATAATTGATGGTGAGATAGCACAACATATAAGACGAGACGATCTTCGTCTATAGACTAGTCTTTTAGGTTGAGTTAGACTCTAAAGTTTTTGTTATAGCTCTAGTGAACCTGGACATGGAGGCGTCAGCTCGCGCGCACAGTGAGCTGGGCCGGACCGGAAGCCCCGAGCCGGTCAGTACTGCGGGATCTGCCACGCGATGGTGATCTCCTCTACGCGCTGCCGACCCGCTTCATCTGATGATCGTCTCCATTCTCCACGACAACACCTGCCGCTGCAGCGCCACAGCGGAAGGACGTGCGCTGAGCTCAGCAGGCCTGTAGTTTGGGTTCCTTTGGGAAAGGTACGAGGCGGGTATAATTGGGCCGGTTCATTTGGGCTGTGTTGGGCTCTCTTAATTGAGTGGACCAAAATGGTTGCGTGCTGGAATTATACATGGCATTATGGTATAGAAAGATTAATTCATCGTCATGGAGACCAGGAGATTAATACGTCCTCCTATGTAATTTTTTTTCTCAAACAAGCAAAATATTTATATATCTTTGTATTAAGATAGATCGATTAAAAAAAGTTATGCGCAATACCGTGATTGAGAACTTATTTTCTTGTGCGAGGGATAGCTTATTTTATTCTGATGTAATTAGAAATGGTTAGGTATAGTCATCAAGGTAGAAAGAATTCTTTTACTTTCATGGAACTTACAATTAATCAGTAGTACTTGATCTTTGACCTGCAAGGCTGCAACGAGTTGTAGACATTTCTGTTGTTCAAACTTCAAAGTATTTCAAAGGAAACTTGGAGCTTGAACTTATTTTGTGTGGGGAAGCTTAATTATATTGATTTAACTTAGGAATGGGGCTAGCCCGTTACCTGATAGTAACTTCGATATCTGCTCTTTTTTTTTGGGGAACTTTTGAGCTTAGGATGTCCAGTCTGCATGTTGTGCTGTTTTAACACGGCTTTGACCCCTATCTTGTGAAGTTGTTGAGAAGATCAACGCAGTGATATACTCGTATCAGCACCTTTGGATCGTTCGTCATCACGTGCGTTTCCATTTCCATTTCTCTGCTGCTGTCAGCGCAGCCGTCTGCGTAGCCACTGTCTTGTCCACCTCGTCATCTAGAGCCCTGTGCCCGGTTGTGAGGATAACTGACGCAGCAGTGTACTCATGCATTGGCCTGTGACTCGATCTGTGAGCCTGTCTATCTAGTCTAGTATCTGCATCTCTATCGTGCTGTCAAGTGTCGATGCAGTCCTGAGTCTTCTGAAGCTTACAGTGCATGCTCGGCGTGATTTGCGTATGAACGTTTGGAAGATCCGATGGCGATCATGCGAAGCGAGAAGCTTTCTGAATCTCGTGTGCATGGCATGCATTCGACAGGTTGATAGTACATCATCGATCAATTTTCTTACGGAAATGGTTGGACAGCCAAGAAGAGCATCTTAAGATGTCATGCTCGAAAAGGTAGGTGAGTGGCAAAACCAACGACCAGGACCAACAGAGAACAGCAACTGTACTCTGTGGTTCGTCCTAATAAAACTCTTCCACAGCATTGTGCTAAGTCAAATCATTGTGAACTTATATCAGTAATTATAGTACCAAATTAGTATTGCTAATGTAACAGGATAAGCTTTAATACCATTTTGGACGACATATGAAGGTCGAAAATGGACTGGCAAAAGGACAGCAACTTCTGCTTACCTGGAAATGTTGTTGGCTTGTTGCTCAGGCAGGGTACATCGCGTAACCTGGAAACTGAAACACTGATGCTCCGAGTCTCGTAACAAAAGTGCACATGTTCTGATGCAATGCTCCGGACTCATCAGAGATGTGACTAAAGAAACACTCATGTTGGGCTTGAACGAAGAAGCCCGTCGTGCCGGGCCCAGTCCTGCGCGCGTCGGCCTACAAAAATAGGCGCTCTCGATCATCCCGACACACCACCAGCTCCAGCAGTGGCGAGCACTGTCGGCCGTCCTCTTTTCAGCGATAGGCGTAGACTTTTCGATTCCAGCGTTTGACACTGCGTAAAAAAAATTCTCCGTCTCACTAAATACAGACACATGATAAAATTAAAATCTAATTATACAATTTGATGATACTTTATAAGACGAATATTTTAAACCTAATTAATTAAAATTTATATAATTTTTATTAAATATAAACAAAATGTTATAAAAATTTTATTATAGTAATTCTGATCCTAATTCAGAAAACTAAGAGGGTTTTGCCAATTCGGCACTGCGCAATCATTAGGTAGCTCTACACAGTGCCCCGGGTGGGCTAGCCCTCGATATCATTCAGTTGTTGGCACGCACCAACGAGGGCCTCTGTTCCAACTGGCAACAGTGCCCCGGACACGCTCGGTCGCTGCAGCGATCACTGCGGACGCGTACTTCGTTCCGTTGGTGCGTGGACTGCTTGTTTAGATTGTAAAGTTACGAAGATATTTACGACTATAGTATTTTTATTTATATTTGATAATTAATGTCTACTTATAGCCTAATTAGATTTAAAAAATTCATCTCTGATTTACAACCAAACAATAGTATTAATACTTCATAAATGTATCTAAAGATGTGATAGAGTGAAAGTGTGAAAATTTAAAATTTAAAAGGTATCTAAACAAGGCCGTCGATGATTCTGCCTTGGCATGGATGGCGCGTCGGCAACCACAAGCCATTCTCCTACATTGGCAATCAGGCAAAGATGGCAAGGTCCTGATCTCTAATTCCTCGTGGCCATGGAGAATTCTCTGTTAGGGAATGGAGATGCATGGGACTAATCACTCGGCTAGGGATGGCAAGGTCCCGATCTCTAACGGCTTTTGTTTCCTGCATCCACTTGAACTAGCTGGCAGGATGCGCAGGGTGCGGTCGTTTGGTTTCTAGCTAGGCTTTGCGCGTGCAATAGGCACCCCGCGGCCAAGCTATGCAGGAACGAACGAATCCGTCCATTTTTGCTGGGCCTAGCTCACTGAATGCAATTGCTTTCTCATGTAGTGATGTTATTACTTTATGATTAGTGAATATCAAGTGATATTAGTGTGTTTTACAGGTATTTAAGACATAGTTAGATAACATAAATATTGAGGAGTGTATTAGCATAAAAAATCAAAATCACGACACCGTAATATTTTTATTTTCATCTCTTCAACCTGATTTTGAATAAACAATGTGATGATAATGGTGGACTGTGATATTATTTGATAATAAATAGAAAAAAGTCTTTGATGTTACAACATGTTTAGGAATGGAATATAACACGAAAAAAGTCTTTGATGTTACAACCTCATGTTTAGGAATGAAATATAACACTGTGCAAAAATTAAAACTTTGAAAACCTAGAACCAAAAAGGAATCGAGGATAATAGTTATCAAAGAGTGGACATAAAATTAGGAGCAAAGAGCTGGAAGTTCAAGAGCGCCAATAGAATGGGACGATCAAGATGTAAATAGATTGTACCTTGTTCCTTCTCCTTTTATTTTCTTTTCCTCTATTTTTGAGTTCTTTTTCTTCTTCCGTTTTCATCTTTCTTTCTATTGTTCCCCTTCTCTTTTCTTTCTTTGCCACCTTAGCTTAATTGTGGGGCATCCCCTCCTGATGAGACTTCCTAAAAAAAGCATAAAGTAATGGATTGGAAAAAATCAAAAACTTAAATGACCATCAAGGAAACTAAACCTCACTTATCCTATCTCCAACCGAATAATCATAAGGGCACCCAAACCCAAAATAGGTCTTTGATGGCACTGTATCGACCTCCAATAGAGTTACCTGATGAGCCCATGGCTCAACAAAATAATTCAAGTGCCAATTCTTGGATGGGAGCAAGGATTTCAATTGTTTCATATGGTAAAAATAATTTGAAAGCTTCTTTTTTATAAAGCTTGGTGCGTTTTGTTTGGATGTGAAGCAAATGATAAAGGATGGAATTGTAGACAATATGGTTACTTTGCCGGTCAAGCTAATATTTCAAGGAGACAAATTTCTTAAGAAAATAGAAGCAACCAAGCAACGGAGTTCTAATCAATCTTGTCACGTGCCTTCACGTGAGATGATGAGATCGAATGTCGATCAAGGATGTTAAGAAAATTGCAGTTCGGTCTGTGTTTTGACTTCATGACAAGTATCCTTGCTGTATTATATTAATATGTCTATTTTGGACTTGTTTGGGTGACTGCTGAGGCACAAACCAAATATGAAACTCATTTTGAAGAAAAGGTTCTCTTTTTGGTATTGTTGGAGAAGACAAAAAATGGAGTATTCAACACTTTGCCTGTAGCGCTACCTAGCTAAACGTGAAATTGATTCTTGTATTTTAGGTGTCATTTTTGGAGATAGTCTATATCGAATACAGCCAGTCCGCTGTGAGCTAGACACCTTCACCGCTTTCTTCTTGCAGTACCTAACACATCCCATCAACTGGTTATTGCTGAGGAGCAGAGAACATCGCATGAATCAATTATTACTTCTCCTATTCTAAAAGAAAATTCATTTATATATTTTAGATTGGTCAAAATTTCTTAAATTGATCTATTTTATTTTTATAGAAAAAATTGTCAACATTTATGTCTCTATAAATAAATTTCTATATAAAAGTCTATTTCATAATATAATATTACTCATTTGATATATAAAGTATATATTAATATTTGTTCACATAGAGAGATGGTTTAAGTTGAAATTGTTTGGCTCTTTAGCAAGCAAAAATTGTATTGTTTTCGAATATAGGGTGTACTCGTATATATACTACTGAATTATGAGGTGTACTAGTTAAGCACGTACAAGATAGGCGAGATTCCATCTGAACTTCCTATCATCGACTGCTGAATTATGAGTGTGTATATCTTTGAGCAGTTCAAAGTGCTGATACATTTTAATTTGGTCTCCGACGTCGTTCATACGAATATACAATAATACTATTTTAAACTATTCTACTCTACGTACGTATTATATATCAACTACGTACTTCCAATCATCAATTAATGCTGGTGTTTAGTTAGCCAATGTTGCATATATTGGCATAATAATGCTCGACCACGACACACTGTCTACCATACAAACATGCATGCCCTATAACTATGAGCATCACTGAACCCAAAAGGAGTCGATCAAAGAAGACGAAGTTTGATAGAGAGAGCTAAACAAGTGCAGAAGCAGAAGTGCAGAAGGATAGGGCATGCCGCATGCAGGCGAAAGGAAAAAAAAATTCTAGAAAAGCATACTATGCATGGCTGTCTGCTTTCTTGTACACCGGCTTTCCTTTGACCTGACCGTATGCAGGGCGTAAAGGCGAAAGCGACCTATCAGTGCTGTTACGAACGGCCACGATTTGTTGCCTCGACAGGCTGCTGCGCAGGCCAGATGGACAAGCACGTGCAATACGTACTGTTGAGCTGATTGGTTTGTAGTATTCTTAAGAGGTCGGACCATGGAACTGAACAATTTGTAAAAGACTCGGATAGTAATTTTATCATTGAATGAAACTTACCAAGAGAAAACTTATTAGCCATGTTGATTTAACGTCAATAGAAAATTGCACAACCACGGTATAGAAGTGAAGGAAAAACAAGAGAAGAGGAAGACGGCAATAGTCAAAGAATATATCGATAATATATATATATATATATATATATATATGCAGATAAATGTGGCAGAGACATATGGAGAGAGGAAAATTATAATCAAAGAAACAAGTAAACTATTTACAAAAAAAGTAAAAACAACTAATTAAGGAAAATATACATTTTGTTTCCAATGCTGGTATTTTATGTATCATGATAGTATTTTAGAGCGGGTAGCACATGGGACAAAGATTCATATTGGTTCAGATATAGGGTATTGTACGTCCAGTGTAAGTGATGAATTTTATTGCTTATGCTTCGTGCACTCGGAGCCAGTTGCTGCGACTTGCCAACATGGGTCACAATAGGTGGAGCTGTTAGCTCGATCTATTGGGATGATCTTTGGATGACCAATCATGGGCTTTATACCCAACCCGTCCTCCTTATATAATCAGGGGGTAGGGTTACTCCATGGAACCCTGCCTTCCCCATGCCTAAGCAGGTCTCTACTAGCTAGGCCTTCTTCAAAACTGATCCCCATTGTATTAAGCTTCCAACCAAAATGCTAGGGCCTTGATCTCTTGGTATACATTGTAATCATTCGATCTCTCCAAATGCCAAATGTTCTCAAAGATTACAAACCCTTAGAGTACAGCTCTTGGTGTGTGCGCAAGGACTGATAGCTTGGAGGCATGCAAACCTCACTAAACGCAAGACCTAAGCCTAATGCAAGTGCTAAAGTGGTGGTCATAACTAGATTAAGCACTCCTCAAAACAACTACACTAATCACCTAATGTTTCTTAAGCATGTGGCAGCTAAATAAACTAGAGATGAGACTCAACTCACTAGCATCTTCCTTGCCCACTCGATCTATTGGACGACCAAGGGGTATATATAGTGTTTTCCAATCAAAACTAGTAGTTGTACATGGCAAAACTACTACTTTTGTAGAGGCACTGAGATTCTCCGATGACCCGCAAAGGAGTATTATAGTGGTGACACATTGACTAGAGCATTAGGCTAGTCATTGTCTGTTGGGACCGAGTCCCAGTAGGTCGGGGTGAAGGCGAAACTAACCACTTAGACGACCCTTCTCTCTCTGTATTAAATACAGAAATTACACTGTGGGCCTGACAGCCAGTGGTGTTACAACTGCTCAGCCTCCTCTTTTTATTACACAGGGGGTGTGGCCTTAAATAGTGGCTCCCCAGCTCGAGGCTTGAAAGTACATGCGTGCCCTCAAGGAGAGTTTCCAAACCCTAGACACTGACTCTATTACACGTGGGTCCCTTAGAGGCATGCTGAGCCACCATTGAAGGATTATGAGGGTGCTACGCTAGCCAGAAAACAAAACTTTTCTGCCTCATAAACCAGGATCTACTGCTAGTTACAGGTCACGGGATTACCACTAGACGCGCGGATGCAGCGGAAGACGACTCGATGTAGTCGTACGCGTCGCAGCAGGCAGTGCAGTTGCATGGTCGTCCATCACGTCAATCCCCTCGCGCAGCTCGTCCCAGTGCTCCAGATGCAGCACCTCCGAGGTATCCCATACGTACAGGGAAGAAGCGATGCGCCTCCGGACTGCTAGGTCCGCGAGGAACAGAAGACGCGAGTGTGGGGAGGGCGACGACGGCTGCCAAAGGCGTCCAACCCTCACCGCATGCCTTACCCCTTGTTGGAGGCCCATTAGTAACCCTAAGCCTTGTCTAATTCGGGTCTAACCCGAATTAGGCTTCCAGCCCCTTAAGCGTGCGACCCTATGGGTTCACGCACACATTGACATGGGCCGAGTACTCCTACTCGCCCAATAGTTGACAGCGGCCTCTAGCAAGGCGTGACAACTCCTACGTGCACGTAAAGATCATATCAGACGAACCACTACGACCATATACAAGTTATTCCCTTTGCCACTGGATATATGGTTCAACTCGTGGGTTAACACTTAACCCAAGCACGGCCATGCATTTGTTGATCCAATCACTTGAGTGATCCAGTGATATCTATCTCGAGTAGAGAGGGGCAAATTCCATCTTGATTGTCTATGTCTCATAGCATGCTTCTCGACCACCCGAAGACCAACTTTATAACTACCCAGTTACGGAGTAGCGTTTGACAGTCCCTAAGTAGGCCGTTTCACATCTTGAGTCCATACCACAATCTCAGGTCTAAGGACATAACGTATATGACATGAATAGAGACTTTCTCATGTCGGGTCAGTCCAGCCTACATGTCTCACATGTGCCCACATTATTAGTTTGACATATCTATGTCCATGACTTGTGAAACATAGCCATCAACTAATACATGTGTTGGTCTAATATTCATGTGTGTTCTCACAAGAACGCCGACCAGGGACAACTTTAGAATAACCATTCAAGTAATTGAGTTCCACAAACAATTTACATAATTGCCAATCAATACAAGTTATCTATAATGGATATTCAATGAACACTTTATTAATCATGGATACAATCAGAATATCATCATCTCATGATTAGCTCTAGGGCATATCCCAACGATAAAGGTAGGTCCGACTGGCTCATCATAGACCGAACTATGTCCAACAAGGTCCAATTACGTCGCTCAGACACGCCGTTTCTCTGAGTCATTCTGGGTGGCGTAAGCTGTGGAACAATTCCACAACTCTTAATATGATTGCTAAACTCATGACTAAGATATTCGCCTCCACGATCAGATCGCAAGGCCTTGATCTTCTTGCCACGTTGATTCTCTACTTCATTCTGAAATTCTTTGAACTTTTGAAATGTTTCAGACTTATGCTTCATTAGGTAGACATATCCATATCTACTAAAGTTATCAGTAAAAGTTATGAAGTATTGAAATCCTCCTCTAGCTGTCATGCTCATTGGTCCACATACATTAGTATGTACAAGTTCTAACAAGTCAGACGCCCTCTCAGGAAATCCTTTGAATGGCGCCTTGGTCATCTTGCCTAGCAGGCAAGCCTCACATGTCTCGTATGATTCAAAATCAAACGAAGTTAGAAGACCATCATCATGGAGCCTCTTCATGCGATTCTCACTTATATGACCCAAGCGACAATGCCATATATAGGTAGGACTTAACTCATTAAGCCGAGGCCGTTTAGCAGTAACATTATGGACAGGTGCATCATCAAGATTTAAAATAAATAATCCATTCACAATGGATACAAAAGCCACAAACATGTCATTCTTGGAGATCACACAACCATTGTCTTTACTCGCAAAAGAATAACCATCATTCATCAAACATGAAGGTGATATAATGTTTCGACTTAAGCTAGGAACAAAATAACAATTATTCAATTCCATGATAAATCCTGATGGCAGGTGAAGTTGCATCGTCTCGACGGTCAACGCAGCAACTCTTGCATTGTTGCCCACATGGAAGTCAACCTCTCCCTTTTCCACGCTTCTACTTCTTATCATTCCCTGCATCGTACTGCAAATATGAGCAACCGATCCGGTATCAAATACCCAGGAATTGATATATGAATTAGCGAGAAAAATATCCGTAACATGAACGACAAGGGTACAAGTAGCAGTAATACCTTTACCGTCGCCATCCTTCTCTAAGGACGCTAAGTACTCCTTGCAATTTCTTTTCCAGTGACCTTTTCCCTTGCAATAAAAGCAATCTGAATTTGCAGATGGTCCAGCCTTAGCAGTAGATGGGTTTGGCTTAGAGATCTCATCTCTAGCCTTGCCCTTCTTCTTGCCCCACCTCTTAAACCGAGGTTTGTTCTGGACCGCCAACACTTGGCTACTGCTGGCACCTTTCTTGATGTCAGCTTCTGCTATTTTCAGCATACCACACAGTTCACTCAAGCCTCTCTCCGCTCCATGCATATGGTGGTTCGAGATGAAGTTTCCATAGCTGGGCGGAACAGACGAGAGAATAAAATCAGTGGCCAACTCTTGGCCGATTGGGAAGCCTAGCTTCTCCAACCTTTGAGTGTAACCAACCATCTTGATTACGTGTGGTCCTACTGCTACGCCCTCTGCAAGCTTGGTTTCCACAAGCGCCTTAGAGACATTGAACCTTTCAGTCCTGGCCTGCGTGCGGAACATCTCCTCAAGTGCCACGATCATATCGTTCGCTGCGTGATTGTTATCGAAATGCATCTACAGATCAGGTTCCATACAAGCAAGCATAAGGCAACTCACTTCAAGATCAGCATCGCATGCTTTCTTGTAAGCAGCTCTTTCAGCAGTAGGTGCATTTTCACCAGGCTCATCGGGTAATGGGGTGTCTAGAATATCTTACTTTTTCTCAGCCCTGAGAACAATTCTCAGGTTATGAATCCAATCCACGTAATTTATTCCATTCAACCTATCTTTCTCAAGAATTGTACGCAAAGAAAATGGTTGATTGCGAACGGCCATCTACAACAACAGTAATGCAAAATACTAAGACAATGTATCCATGAAGGAGTAAATTATATCAAATAGAATATACTCCCACTAAAATCAATATCCCTCAATTGATACTTAGTGATTCAAGACCCACAACTAACATCCCGACCAGTGAGCTTTAGCATCACCGCTGGTCGGTATGGTAGATCGGTAAGCAACACCTTGCTAATCATATCTCATATGACTCTTGTTGTTGGGCTAGCATCGCTATGCCAAGCACTCAACCTTTTCATGCTTCAAGATCCCTAACCGTTAGGATGACCTTGTTCAAGTAACCAAACCTTCTTGTAGTAAGTATCCGATACGAACCTGCCTAGTCGAGGAAAACCAGTGGCACCCTAATTTCATAGACCCCACCACCGATTGTACAAGACTTATGACAGTGCAAGGTTTGGGGAAGCATTTAACTTAAACATTGCTGAGGGATCGTTCTACTTCACTACCGCACTCATGTAGACAAAACATAATAGCATGTGAAAGTAGAACAAATAATGAGAATCACATTCACACATAGTGACATGGTATGGCCCTTTAATGAATGGTGATCTCCATCTCCATCATCTTGCCCATCATGGTGATCTCCATCTCCACGATCCATGTGTGCCATCCTTCTTATGATAAGTCCTCCAAGAACTATCTTATCACAGACTATACTAATTACATAGTCGCGTAAACACAAGATGGCGCGTAGGCCAATACATCAAATGGCAACACATATGGCTCCAGCCGTATTGCTTACATGACACGCAGGCCATGAAAGAATTACACACATACACATGGGCCATACCAATTCACAACATACCCTACAAAAACAAGTTAAGCGTAGAACGATTCTATGCGCTACGACAGGTAGCAACGACGGATTACATAGATCACATCTATGAAATTGCTATAAAAATATCATCAGATTGATCTCATCAACCTGAATCTGAACCATTCGGAGTCCCTCTATTTTCACTAGATCAATCTCATTGATTTATGCCCAACATGTATGATCTTACGTGTATCACTTAACTCAAATGGCGGATTAAACCGACCGGTATGAGTAGATCGTTACACGGCCACGCATCAAGAGCACAAAAACAGATTGAGTTTTCATCTACCACCCCATTTCATAATTGATCTAATCAAACTATGCAACCAAGACTAGCAGATCGCATCTACTATCTCTGCATATCATCTATATGCCATCAACCGAACCTATAACGAGCAGCTACGGCTCTGATACCGCTGAAGGGTTATGAAGTTGCTACGCTAGCCAGAAAATAAAACTTTTCTGCCTCATAAACCAAGATCTACTGCTAGTTATAGGTCATGGGGTTACCACTAGACGCATGGATGCAGCGAAAGACGACTCGATGTAGTCGTACAAGTCGCAGCAGGCAGTGCAGTTGCATGGTCATCCGTCACATCAATCCCCTCGCGTGGTTCATCCCAGTGCTCCAGATGCAGCACCTCTGAGGTTTCCCACACGTACAGGGAAGAAGCGATGCGCCTCCAGACTGCTAGGTCCACGAGGAATAGAAGGCGCGAGCGTGGGGAGGGCGATGGCGGCTGTCAAAGGCGTCCAACCCTCACCGCGCGCCCTACCCCTTGCTTATATAGGCGTCCCCAATGAGCTCATGAGTTGGAGGCCCATTAGTAACCCTAAGTCTTGTCTAATTCGGGTCCAACCCGGATTAGGCTTCCAGCCCCTTAAGCGTGTGGCCCTATGGGTTCACACACACATTGACATGGGCCGAGTACTTCTACTCGCCCAATAGTTGATAGGGACAAATTCCATCTTGATTGTCTATGTCTCATAGCATGCTTCCCGACCACCCGAAGACCAACTTTATAACTACCCAGTTATGGAGTAGCGTTTGACAGTCCCTAAGTAGGCCGTTTCATATCTTGAGTACATACCATAATCTTAGGTCTAAGGACATAACATATATGATGTGAATAGAGACTTTCTCATATCGGGTCAGTCCAGCCTACATGTCTCACATGTGCCCACATTATTAGTTTGACATCTCCATGTCCATGACTTGTGAAACATAGCCATCAACTAATACATGTGTTGGTCTAATATTCAAGTGTGTTCTCACAAGAACGCCGACCAGGGATAACTTTAGAATAACCATTCAAGTAATTGAGTTCCACAAACAATTCACATAATTGCCAATCAATACAAGTTGTCTATAATGGATATTCAAAGAACACTTTATTAATCATGGATACAATTAGAATATCATCATCTCATGATTAGCTCTAGGGCATATTCCCAACAACCATTTCCTGGCCACGACTATGGGTCGTGGCCCATTACTACTCGCAATAGGCCCATCAAGCCCATCATCTATCCTCGCACTTCCAGGCTGGCTTCGGCGCACCGCTCAGATAGCAACAACCTCAGACCGTTGCCTCCTCCACGCAAAGCCCCCGGGCTCGGCGAGGCTATGTCGACTAGCCTCCGCTTGGTAACGGTGATCCTCACCGAGCCTCCTCCGTCGGCAGGTTCGAAGTCTCCGCTGGAGGCTCCCCGGCGGAGGTCTGACCTCCGCCTGAGTGACGGTCGTCGTCGCTGGGTCTCCACTATCAACCGGCTCTGCGCCTCTCCCGGAGGCCTCCAATAAACTTCTCCGGTCCTGGGGCGCGTCCCCAACATTCCTCCCTTGAGGGTTAGGTCTAGCGGAGGCGAGTCTAGCCATCAACTCACCCCTAGCAGTGGAGGCTGTGATTACCTCCGATCCCCCTGGCCCGTTGAACATTAGACCGGAGACTTTGCTTTTTTACCGTTGTCCGATTTTTAATCTTGTTCGTTGGTTTGAGTCTGTTCAACTTCTGCGGTTTGATTCGTGAATCGTCGTGACCGTTGGGCTGAGAATTCGAGGCACCGCATCGCTGCCTATATAAAGGGGGTGAGCGGTGAAAATGACCCTTACCCCTCCTTGCTTGCCTCCGCGCAGATTGCTCTTGTTGCTTGTTGCCTCCGCTTCTCTTGCGTAGGTTTCCTTCTTTGCTTGTTGATTCTACATTTGCTTGTGCCCCGGCATCCTGTCGTCGTGGCACCCAGACGCCCTTGCTGCGCACATCGACGCCCGTTCTTCGGTCCCTACTTCCGGCTCTAGGGCATCGGAGTTGGAGGTTTCCTAGAACTCTTTGAGGAGTGCAGGCTGGCTGCTGCAGAGGCCAAGGATCTCGAAGAGTCTCTATTGGACGTTGAAGCCTCTCCAAGTGAGCTGATGGCTCCTAAGGTTGATGTGAGTGATGCGGAGGTGACGTATTCTTTTGGCCGGAGCCGGATGACCCAAGATATGCTTGCAGAGCTTGAGGTTATGGGGTTTATTCCTGTTGGCCGTGGACGTCCCCCTTGTGGGGAGACTGTTCCAAAACCTAAGAAGGATGAAGCTGTTGTTTTTCAGGATTTCTTTACCTGTGGCCTCCGCGTTCCAAGCTGCAATTTCCTACGGTATGTCCTTGAATGGTTTGATGTGCAGCTTCATCACCTGACTCCCCATGCTTTCCTAAATCTAAGCAAGTTCTTGTGGGCTATTGAATCTTATGGTGGAGAATTGAGTGTGAACACTTTCATTGAGTATTATGAGCTGCAGAAACAACCACAGTACATTGGTGGTAAGCTAGCTCAGTTCGCTTCTTGAAGCTTTATGTCCAAGAGGAACCTGGGTAAGGGTAAGGAGAAAGTTGCAATTTCTTGGTGCTAGAGGGGGAAGTATGAGCCTGCTGACTGGCTGGACCTTTGGTTTTACATGAAGACTGGCAGCGTTACTCGGCCTGAAGATGATGGGAGGCAGGTCACCTGGTTTCCTTATGCCTCCGTGATGACTCGGATGAATCCGTTAACCAGTGTCAAACCTGATTCTGTCAAATCCGACAAGCGAAAGTCATGCACGGAGGCTTTCAGGGTGGCCTGTCACTACTCAGGTGGCAGAAACCTTGTGGAGGAGATGATTGCCTCTGACTTCTGGCCCCTCCTCGGTAGCAAGGACAGGAAGAAGTTTGTCCTGCAGAAACTGGACCTTCCTGTTTTTGGTGTCGCTGGTGGAATCATGTGTCCACACTTCGGGCTACAGCTCCCTGAGGGCCAGAGCAAAGAAGATTTTGTCTATGCCACCGAGCAAAAGGCCGTCGAGATACTTGGGGAAGTTTCCGAGAAGGAGTATCTCGCCCGAAGGTCTGAGGCTGGTACCATGCCCCGCCTCAACCGGGTCTTCGAGGAGCTCGGCATCCATTATACTGAGCATGAGCTCCCCAAGAAGCTGAAGAAGAAAAATGAGAAGAAGGAGCACACTGCTCCTGGCGCTGCTACGAAGGCCGCCGAGGGAAAGAAGAGGAAGGCCGGTGCTCCAACGCGCGGAGGTTCAAAGAAGCAGAGAGGAGCCTCCGCTGAACCTGCGGAGGCAGAGGATGTTTTTGAAGACCTCTATGACGAAGATAGGGACATTACTATCGGACCGGTGGTGGGGACTGAGCTTCTGGTGGAAACTGATGCTTTAGCATTGCTCAGTTCTGGGGGCCCATCTTGGCATTTTTGTCACCTGCTGCTTCTCCGGAGGTGTCTCATACCTTAACAGCTGAGGCCTCCGGGTCACTGTCGGTTAGGCCCGTCATGTTGCCTGCCGATGTTGTGCCTGCGTGTGCCGAGACAGCGCCTGCTGAGGCTTCTAAAAAGCCTTTTGTTAGTGTGTATCTCGACGCCAGCTCTGATGAAGATGAGCTGGAGGAAACTGATGTTACGGCTCATCTCACTGAGGGGCCTGCGAAGACCACCCCGCTCGGAGAGGAACATGCTGAGGTCCCCGAGGACGCGTACACTTCGAGCCAAGGTAACGTTCTTACTCGGAGTATGAATTATGTGGATTTTCTGACTCTGAAGGTTTCTTGTGGTCATGCCTCTAACGAGAAAGTTTCCTTGTGTCGATACCCTGGAAACAGGCATCCCAGACCCCTTGCTTAACAAACTAAAGCCCCGCAAAATCAGCATCTTGAACCCTCCGATAATCTCCCACGCTAACGTACGAAGGCCCAAAGGCTGAGACGTATCGGACTGGCCCGCGAATGAACAACGACGGCCCGAAACCAACGCTCGCTCGAGAGGTTACCGAACGGACCAGTGGTGTTCATCAGAGAGGGTACCGAACGGACAAGTACTGTATGCGCGAGGGTACGATTCGAGCTACCCCTCGAGGACGGAACTTCGTCCAGCGAACGAGCCGGCCCTCGAGGACGTAACTTCGCCCAGCAAACGAGCCCCCCTCGAGGACGGAACTTCGCCTGGGCGAATGGTCGGCCCTCGAGGACAGAGCACCCCTCGGCCACCAACTCCCCCGTACGAATCCGCGCGCATTTAATGCGATCTATCTACCCCCGCCTAACCGCATGGCCACAGTTACGGTAACAGTCACAGGCGTGGCGGTCAAATCTACTTTTACTGCCCATGCCCCGGAATCCCGCAAGTCATATTACGCTGTTGCGCCATACCGAGCGCTGTGCCACGACCCGTACCGCCTCGAGACATATAAACTAACCTGTTTTCCGGGATTCGATCTTATCCAGCGAAGCTCGACCACCTCGGCAAGACCCCCTCGGCTCCGGCCAGGACCCTCGACCGCCACCCCTCGACTTCATCGAGCGTACCCTCGAGCTAAACTTCAACAACTCCCGATGCGACGGCTGCAGGGCCTCCCATACCGACGTACATCACTACAGCGGCACCGACATGATCGGCCTCAACGTCGTACGTCATCAGCGTCATGTGGACTCGAAATACATGTACACCTGCGCCCCTCCTTCGTCTATAAAAGGAGGTGCCAGGACGTTAGAAAAGAGGAGGGAGACCGAGAGGATCTAGAGCATAGGAACACTAAGGCCCTAGATCACTGAACGACACCGTGAGCCTGTGGAGGTCGAGAGCAAGGCGCCCGCACCCCCCAACTCCGCCTTTCACTCCTCACACCAGCTTGTATTTTCCCCTGTACTAGCACTTCGGTGCAGAATAACACGAATCATCCTCCCCCCGCTGGACGTAGGGCCTTCTTTGCTCGAACCAGGATAAATCATTGTGTCATTCTTGCATCACCCACCGGATTAGGGAGCACGCGGATACGATATTACTCGTTGGTGTTAACCCTCGAGGGTCAGAACACCGACAGTTGGCGCGCCAGGTAGGGGAGCCGCATGTCACTAACGATTTCCCGCCATTTTTCCGGATGGGCGATTTCGTTTCCCCACTTCCGCATGCTACGGTGATCTGGTTCGGGAGCCTGGAGTTCATGACCCTCGGCCAGGGCTACGACATGACCCTGCTCTCGATCAGTGACCCGAACGAAGGTCGCGGTGCACCCCCACGTTCATGGGGAGCCGCTCGCCAGCCTCATGACCACGCTTCCACATCCAGAAGGAGGCACGGTCGCCGCCGTCATCGTCGTCAACCCGAGTCAAGAAGGGTCCTCGCCGCTTTCCCCACGCCCCAGACCGGAGATGAGAAACCTCTTGTTGAGGGCGTATCTGACCCGAGTTTAGAGGCCGAAGGCAAACCGGCAGGATCCCCGCACAACCCTGACTCCGCTCTCACCGAGCGCTCGTCGGGGAAGTGTGACGAAACCCCCGCTCGATCAAGCTTGCTTCCGCACGGGCTGTTCGAGCGTCGTTGGTGGTCTTCGACCGACTTCAACAATCCCACGACGATGGCTACGACATCAACCCACTCCGTCACCAGTGCATCGGAGGACCGCCCAGACACCCTTCTCCGCGCAATGACGGACGTGGGGACTGTCACACCGACCTCCGAGGGTTTGGCTTTCGCAAGAGCGCCCGGCCCCCGGAGGTACACCGTCAGCACACTCCGACGGCGGCTGCAGGAGGAGGCGCGAGGGCAATTCCCCGTCTTCTACTGCGGCGACCCTGACTCTGACTCTGATCACTGGGATCCTACCCGAGAGTGCCTCCACATCGATGGTGGCGTCGACTCCGATGAGGAAACCATCGATCCAGCGGCCGTGGCGTCAACCGCCGTGGCGAGAGACGCTCCCCCCAGAGCAGAGGACCAACAACCAGACGCACCCTGAGAAGCGTGCCCTCGTCTTGGCGAGCAGGACGCGCAGATGGCACAGATTCGGGAGTTGCAGGCGAAGCTCACCGACGAGCAGGAACGCTTGCGCTTACTCGAGATGACCCTCGAACAAGAGCGGCGACCGCTCGGCGGCAGAGCCCGAGCCAGGGCCCGAGAGGTCAACCGGCAGATCATCGAGGAAGGAGCACCCGAGCAACCCGTCCACCGTTATCCCCGAGCAAGCCAGAATGTTGTTGCAGCGGCTATGCTCCTCCGCAATATGCCCGCACCTTCCAACTCGCAAGCTCGGCGGATACAACGCGAGGTCGAGGGCCTCCTCCAAGTTGCTGCTGCTCAACAAGCCGAGAGCTCAGCCTCAAGGCGTCGAGGAGCTGCCTTCGAGCCTCAGGTCGAGCCCTCCCGACCCGAGAGGGAGGGCTCGGTCGATCAGGGGGCGGCCCCCCGACAGAAGAAGAACCCGGCCCGAGAGCCTATCAACGATGACCGTGCTCCCCGCGACGCGCGCCTCGACATTGTCGAGAACCACAGACGCAAGCACGGGGATGCCGAGGATCGAGGGTACAGCGCCCATCGAGGAGGGCGTTACGACAGCGAAGAGGACCAACAGGCCCCAGAGCCACCGGGCCCCCGGGTCTTCAGCAGGAGGATCCGCTGCGCCCAGCTGCCCGACAAATTTCGACCCCCCACGAGCCTCGTCAAATATAACGGCGAAACCAATCCCGAGCTCTGGCTAGCCGACTTCCGGTTGGCTTGTCAGGCGGGCGGGGCGCGTGACGATCACGCCATCATACGTCACCTTCCCCTGTTCCTGTCCGACACCGCGCGTAGGTGGCTCGAGGAGCTTCCCCCTGATCAGATTCGCACTTGGACCGACCTTGTCCGTATCTTCGAGGGGAATTTCAAAGGTACCTACGTGCATCCTGGAAACTCCTGGGAATTGCGCAACTGCAAGCAAAAGCCAGGAGAGTCTCTCCGCGACTTTGCTCGACGGTTCTCCAAGCTCCGCACCGAGCTGCCCCACATCTCCGACCTCGACGTCGTTCTAGCATTTGTTGCGGGTACAACCTGCAAGGACCTAGTTCGCGAGTTAGGGCGAAACCGCCCCGACACCGTCGACGAGCTTATGGATGTGGTCGCCAACTACGCCGCTGGCGAGGAGGCCGTCGGCGCCTTCTTCAGCGATGTGAAGGACAAGGGAAAAACGCCGGTAGCCGACAACGCAGGAGGCTTGAGCAAAGGGTCGAAGAGAAATAACAAGAATAAGAAAAATCAACAAGGCAAGCGGGAGGCTGCAGAAGATGATCTCGTCGCTGCAACCGAACGCAAAAGACCTCGAGGTCCCCCCGCGCCCCCCGAGGGCGCCATCTTCGACAAGATGCTCGAGGAGCCCTGTCCTTACCATAAGGACGGGGCAAAACCAAGCTTAAGGACTGCCGCATGCTTCGAAGGCACTTCGAGCAAGTAGGTGTGAAGAAGGGTGACGACAAGAAAGACCAAGGCGGCGGCGAGGGAGACAACGGGGAAGACGAAAAATTCCCCGAAGTCTATGACTGCTACATGATCTACGGGGGGCCCTCGACCCAGCTCACGCCCCGACAGCGTAAGCGGGAGCATCGAGAGGTCTTCTCAGCTCGTGTCGCAACACCTCACTACCTCAACTGGTCCGATACGCCCATCACCTTCGACCGCGATGACCATCCGGATCGAGTCCCCAACCCCGGGGCCTATCCGCTCGTCGTCGACCCAATCACCATCAACACCCGCCTCTCGAAGGTCCTCATGGACGGCGGCAGCAGCCTGAATGTCATCTACCTCGAGACCCTCGACCTCCTGGGGGTCAGGAGGCACCAACTCCGACCCAGCGCCGGGGGCTTCCATGGCGTCGTGCCAGGGAAGAAGGCTTTCCCCGTCGGCCGTATTGAACTCCCTGTCTGTTTTGGCACCCCTGCCAACTTCAGAAAAGAGACCCTCACCTTTGAGGTGGTCGGGTTCCACGGAACGTATCACGCCATCATCGGTCGACCGGGCTACGCGTAGTTCATGGCGATCCCGAACTACACCTACCTCAAGCTCAAGATGCCAGGACCCAAAGGCGTCATCACTGTCGCCTCCTCCTACGAGCACGCATACGACTGCGATGTTGAATGCGTCGAATATGGGGAGGCCGTCGAGGAAAACGCCATGATAGCCGCGACCCTTGAGCACCTCGCAGACGAGATGCCAGATCCCAAGCGACACGCCGGCAATTTCGACCCGAGCTGCCCATGCGAGAAGGTGCTAACGATCAGTGCCGACCTCGAGGACAAATAGGAAGTCGTGCTCATCGACTTTCTCCATGCAAACGCCGATATGTTTGCGTGGAGTCCCTCGGATATGCCGGGCATACCGAGGGAAGTCGCCGAGCACGCCTTGGAAATCCGGGCCGGGTCCAGACCGGTGAAGCAACGCCTGCGCCGCTTCGACGAGGAGAAGCGCAGGATCATCGGCGAGGAGGTACACAAGCTTTTGGCGGCTGGATTCATCAAGGAGGTTCATCACCCCGAATGGTTAGCTAATCCCGTGTTAGTTAAGAAAAAGAATGGAAAGATGCGGATGTGTATTGACTATACTAGTTTAAACAAAGCATGTCCCAAAGTTCCGTTTCCTTTACCATGCATTGATCAAATTGTCGACTCCACCGCGGGGTGTGAAACCCTCTCGTTCCTCGATGCTTACTCCGGCTACCACCAAATTAAGATGAAAGAGTCCGACCAGCTCGCGACTTCCTTCATCACACCTTTTGGCATGTACTGCTACATGACAATGCCCTTCAGCCTCCGAAACGCCGGGGCAACATATCAGCGGTGTATGCTCCATGTCTTCGGCGAACACATAGGCGACACAGTCGAAGCCTACGTCGATGACATCGTGTTCAAGTCCAAAAAAGCGGACAACCTCATCCGAGACCTCAAAATCACGTTCGGGCGCCTTCGAGCCAAAAACATAAAACTCAATCCCAAGAAATGTGTTTTCGGAGTGCCTCGGGGCATGCTCCTCGGATACATCGTCTCCCAGCGCGGGATCGAGGCCAACCCTGAGAAGGTGGCGGCCATCACGCGAATGGGGCCGATTCGGGATCTCAAGGGCGTGCAGAGGGTCACAGGCTGCCTCGCGGCCCTCAGCCGCTTCATCTCACGTTTAGGGGAGAAGGCCATGCCTCTGTACCGCCTCTTGAAAAAATCCGAGCGATTTACGTGGACCGCAGAGGCCGAGGGGGCCCTCGACGAACTCAAAGCCAAGCTGACGTCCACTCCGATCCTCGTCCCTCCTCGACCAGCAACGGCGACCGAACCGCCTGAGCCCCTCCTCCTCTATGTCGCCGCAACCACCCAGGTGGTCAGCGCAGCCATAGTGGTGGAGAGGCAAGAGGAAGGACGCGCCTTGCCAGTCCAACGGCCGGTTTACTTCGTTAGCGAGGTGCTTTCGGAAACAAAAATCCGCTACCCACACTTGCAGAAGCTGCTCTACGCCATCGTCCTTACGTGTCGCAAGCTCCAACATTACTTCCTCGGCCACCCAGTTACTGTGGTATCCTCGTTCCCCTTGGGGGAGATCATCCATAACCGGGAGGCCGCTGGAAGGATTGCCAAGTGGTCGGTCGAGCTGATGGGCGAGACCATCACCTACGCACCACGGAAGGCCATCAAGTCTCAAGTGCTAGCGGATTTCATCGCCGAGTGGACCGACACTCAGTTGCCACCAGTCCAAATTCAAGCCGAGCTGTGGACGATGTACTTCGATGGGTCGCTCATGAAGACAGGAGCAGGCGCGGGCTTGCTCTTCATTTCACCCCTCGGAGTCCACATGCGCTACGTCGTTCGCATCCACTTTGCCGCGTCTAACAACATCGCAGAGTACGAGGCACTTGTCGCCGGATTACGAATCGCCCTCGAACTCGGGGTCCGACGCCTTGACGTTCGAGGCGATTCACAGCTAATCATCGACCAAGTGATGAAGGCCTCGAGCTGCCACGACGCCAAGATGGAAGCATACTGCAACGAAGTGCGCAAGTTGGAAGACAAATTCCATGGCCTCGAGCTTACCCATATCGCTCGACGGTACAACGAAGCCGCGGATGAGCTCACAAAAATCGCGTCGACTCGAGGTACGGTCCCTCCGGACGTGCTCTCGAGGGACCTCTTCGAGCCCTCCGTCGATTTGGGCTCGGGGGCTTGCTCTACACCCTCGAAGCCCCACCCCATGACCTCGATCGGGGCCCCCCCGACCGGGGCCCAGGTTATGGAGATCCAGGAGACATCCCCTCCGTCGAACCCGCCACCGGATTGGCGAGCCCCTTTACTCAACTGCCTCATTCGGGGAGAACTCCCGGAGGACCGAACCGAAGCTCGACGGATCGCGCGACGGGCCAAGTCCTACGTCATCTACGGTGACGACAAGGAACTCTACAGGCGAAGCCCTTCGGGCGTCCTTCAGCGCTGCATTTCCATCGAGGAAGGAAGGAGGCTCCTCGAGGACATACACTCAGGAGCCTGCGGCCACCACACAGCGCCAAGGACCCTCGTAGGCAACGCTTTTCGACAGGGTTTCTACTGGCGGACCGCAGTTTTCGACGCCACGAACATCGTCCGCTCGTGCAAAGGGTGTCAATTCTACACCAAGCAGACGCACCTCCCAGCTCACGCCCTACAAATGATCCCCATCACCTGGCCGTTTGCGGTCTGGGGGCTTGATCTTGTGGGGCCTCTCAAAAGGACAACCAAAGGGTATACACACCTGCTCGTTGCCGTCGATAAATTTACCAAATGGATCGAGGCCTGGCCCATCAGCAACATCTGCTCCGAACGGGCGGTCGAGTTCTTCACCGACATAATCCATCGCTTCGGGGTCCCGAACGTCATCATCACCGACAACGGCACGCAATTCACCGGCAAGAAGTTCTTGGATTTTTGTGATCGCCATCACATCCGTGTGAATTGGTCCGCGGTTGCACATCCTCGAACTAATGGCCAGGTCGAGCGCGCCAACGGCATGATTTTGCAGGGCCTCAAGCCAAGGATCCTCAAACGCCTCGGCAAGCACGGAAAAAAATGGGCCGCGGAGTTGCCGTCGGTCCTATGGAGCTTAAGGACAACACCTAGTTGAGCCACGGGGTTCACCCCATTCTTCTTGGTCTATGGGTCCGAGGCCGTCCTCCCCACTGACCTCGAGTATGGTTCCCCTCGACTAAAGGCCTACAACGAGCAAACTAACGAAGAAGCCCTCGCAAACGCCGTCGACCAGGTCGAGGAGGCTCGAGACATGGCACTGCTTCACTCCGCGAGGTATCAGCAAAAACTTCGACGCTACCACGACAAGCACGTGCGCCCGAGGGACCTCCAAGTTGGAGACCTCGTCCTACGACGACGGCAGAACAACAAAGGATGTCACAAGCTGACGCCGCCATGGGAAGGTCCATTTGCCGTAGCTGAGGTGCTAAAGCCCGGGACGTACAAGCTCGCTAACGACAAAGGCGAAATCCTCACCAACGCGTGGAACATCGAACAGCTACGTCGTTTCTACCCTTAGGGCACCAGTGCCCTTGTACATTCTCGCATGTCTTGTACATTCCCGCATGACAAATATAAGGACTACTTTCGATTATAAGTTCAAACTCGTTATTATACATGCAAGAGGTAGCCTCGACCCTGTCTTACCAGAGTCGAGCCTCCCTCGGGGGCTAACGGGGGGAACCCCCTAAGTTCCTAAAAATACGAACGATTTTTTCGCACGCTCCCCTCTTTTTGCTTCCCAACTAAGTTGACAACGCCTCGAACTCCCTTGGGGTCGAGGGTTGTCGAGCCGGAGCTCTCCTACGCTTCCGGGCTACGGTACCTCCACTCGCTCCCCCCTCGAGGGATACGAGTTCACGTTGAACGCTCAGTTGGAAAACAAAAGTGAGGCGAGCAGAACTCGAGCGCTTCTTCTTTCTCACACCTCGATATGCTTCGCGACTAAGTAGAAAACGCCTTGAGCTCCCTTAGGGTCGAGGGCTGTCGAGCCGGAGCTCTCCTACGCCCCCGGGCTACGGTACCTCCACTCGCTCCCCCCTCGAGGGATACGTGTTTGCGTCAAAAACTTAGTCAAAAAAGCGAAGTCTAAGTGAGTAGAAAGCAGAAAAGGTTCGAAAGAAAAACGACAAATTGCATTACGATAGATGCATTCATGTTCAAAAAGGGGCTTTCAAAGCCACATTGAATCTAATTTACAAAAATTAATTCATTACATGGGCACCCTCGCCCAGTCTTGCCCTACAGGCTCGCCCCGTCACCGTCCCCCTCGACATGGTACCCTACATCCGCCGGGGGGAGGACTTCGTCCTCGAATAACTTCGCCAGCTCTCCCCCCGGCCTCTCGGCGTCGTTGATGAGCCCTCGGCAGCGCTCCTCATTCTCGGCGTCGGTCTTTGAGATGTCAGGAACAAAGCCTTGGGCCACCACTTTCATATCAAAAACGAAGCCGGAGGAGACCACCGCAAGCGCCCGCTTCACGCCAGTGTGAAGCGCCTCCTGCACGCGATCTCGAAGGGTGGCGTCGAGGTAGTAGATCCGGTCCACGAGCGTAGCACCAGGGATGTCTTCTTCGGCACCCTCGACAGGCCCGACCTCCCAAAGGGCGCAGAGCCCGTCGAGGGCAACCCGGAGACAACCAAGAAGCGCCCCCTCCGCCGCAAGGCTCTCCTGTAGCGCCTTAGCGGCGTCTTGAGTCACAAGCAGCTCGGACTCGATGCCTGAAGCACAAAGCAAAAATTCGATAGACCATACGGAAAGAACAAAGATCAAAAACCCTTTGAGGAACTCACCAGCACAGCGAGTCTCGAGGGCGTTGCAATCCCCCAGCACGGCGTCGCGCTCCCCCCGAGCCTCGTCCCGCTCCCGCTGGGCCTCTTTGAAGGCTCGGGTCACCTCCGTCTTCTCGAAGCGGAGGGTCTCGAGGGCGCCACCAGCCAGGATGATGGCCTGCTCCTTGTCCTAGAGGGTGGCCTTCATGGCCCCGAGCTGGATTTCCAGGACGGCGGCACGGCTCTTCTCTTCCTGGGCCAAGGCGGAGAGGGCGTTGCGCGTGGCGGAGACTTCAGCGAAGCTGGCCTCGAGCGAACGGATGCGCGCCATGGAGCTCTGAGCCTCCGCCATGAGCAGCTCGATGCGCTCCTGGGCTCGGACGCTCTCGACCCTGGCCTTCTCCGATTCGGCCTTCGCCACGTCAGCCTCCTCCCTGGCACGCTCGAGCTCCCCCTCGAGGCGGGCGGCTTCCCCTCGAGCGGCGTCGGAGTCCGCCTTCGCCCGGGCGGCTTCCTCTTTGGCCTTGGCGGCCTCCTCCCTCGTCCGCTTCAACTCCTCCTCGAGCTCGGCCACCCTGCTCTGCGCAGAACCGCCGGCCTCAAGTTGGCGAAGCACTTCCTCCCGGCTGTTGTGCGTTTCGTGGAGGAAGACTGACTTCAAGTAGGACCGCCTCCGCGCCACCTGGGGATAGGAAATCGAGGGTTAAGACATCCCATATGAAAGAATTTAACAAAAAATATACATATGGCCTAACACAGCGACTCACCCCGAGATTCCGGTCAAGGCCTTCGACGAGCTCGGCGCCCAGTTTCAGCAAGTGCCGTAGCCACGCCCGGGACCGCTCGGCCTCCTCCCAGCACTCGACCTCCGCCGGGTCGTTCATCTCGATCCCTGGAGCGCTGGGATCGCCGAGTTCCCGGAGCATGATGTGCTCCTTGCCCCAATCTGGAAGGACCGTCTTGACCTTGGCTCGCGCCAAGAAATCGATCTCCTCCACCACATCGCCTGGAACGCCGTAACCCACGGCCAACTCTCCCGGGATGTGGAACTCTGACGTGGTGCGGGCACCCCTCAGCACGGGGTCGGACGTCGACCTCCTCAGCACACCGACAGCCGCCGTCTCCTCCGGCTGCTTCATCGACGGTTGTGGCGCCTGATCCGGTGCTGCGTCCGGCGCCGTCGGAAGCAGCGAAGGTGTGGAGGCCGAAGCTTCACCCAACGCCACGACTTGTGGCGCCGGTGGGACCACCGCCGGTGCGTCTTCTGCCGGGCTCGGTACCGAGGCATCCTCCGGTTGCGCCCCTGGCAGCCGTAGGACCGTCGACGCCTTCGACGCCGCTTCTTGTTCGGACAGCAACTCGTCCATAGTGATCACGGACACCCATTGTTTGGGCAGTCCGGAAGTCACTTCCTCCTCAGACGTCTCGGGCGGTTGCTGCGCTGACGGGTCCAGCGGCGCCGCATCCCCCGGTGGCGTCTGCTGCGCCTGCTGATGCTGGGGCTGGTCCCCAGTTTCCTCCTCCTCCTGCTGCGGCCGTGGTGGCTCCGCTTCTTGCAGGGCCCCCTGCTCCTACTCCCTCCGGGCCTCGAGCTCGCGCAGACCTGCCGGCCAGGGCCGCCGCTCTCCCGTCGAGGGGGGAAGGGTCGAGGCCTCCTCACCCTCGAGGTCCACGACGACGGCCCCCTCTCCCAGCTCGTGGCCCTCGGGAGCTCCCGCCTCGGGTGCGGGGATCGAAGCCTCCGGACCACCAGAAACGGAAGCCCCCGGCGTCGGGGCGCCGCCTCCTGGTGCCGGGTCGAGCTCGAGGGCCGCGAGCGGTGACGTCAAGGAGGCGCTCGACCATGGCCCTGGACGCTCAACCCTGCAGTAGGAGTGGAACCCGTCAGCTTACCGCGTGCCATAGCACCAAGGGCGGAGGACAACCACTTGGCTTCCCACGGAGCCAAGGGCCTCGACGACGCACCTGTAGCCGGGGCCTCCGTCTTCGAGGCTGCATCCAACTTGAGCCGCTTAGCCGGCGCGAGAGACGCCTCCTCGATCTGGCGCTTGGGCCTGAATGGAAAGCAGAACGGCAAAAAGGTTTATTAAAACGCACAAGGACGACGCAACAAAAAGAAAACGATTCAACGGCACTTACCCGAAGGGTATAGAGGCCTTACGGGCACCCCTTGAACTGCCCGCAGATTTCGAGACCCCTCCCGAAGCCGAGCCCTTCGCAGGGCTGGGGCTGCTCGGGGCCGTCGGTGGGGTCGCCGCGCTTCCCTGCTTCGACGGGGCCTCCCGGGCACGCCTTTGCTTCGCGCGCGCCGACGACCGGGATCGGGTCTCCCGGATCGAAGTGGGTGGGCTCCCGCCTCGAGTGTGACGCGAGGTGGGTGATCCCCCTCGAGGCGAGGCCTCGGCCCCCTTTTTCCACGTCGGCGCTCCGAGGCCGACGTCGCCGGCTGAGGGGCGCGCTGCTCCGCCACCTCCTCCTGCACGAAGGGGCGGTCAGCATGGGTGGATTCCGGCAGGATGCGGTCGAGGCACCCCTCCACCCCCTCGACGTCCTCACTGTCATCATCATCATCTTCATCTCCCTCGAACGAGGGAGACTCCTCCTCCGAGAGCCCGTCGCGCCTCTGCTCAGCGCGGCGCTTCGCGAGCCTTTCGCGCTCCCGGAGCTTCTTGGCTTTCTTTTTCTCCTCCTCGTCCTTACTCCGCTTCTATTGCTGGGCGGTGAAACGTATTACCTGACGATCGGCAGCGTCCTCCCTCAGTGGAGGCCTCGATCTTCGGTAGTCGATTCTCCCCTGCGCAAAGACATTCAGTCACAGGTACATAAGAAAGGGGAGGAGGAGGGGAGGGGGAAAAACTCGAAGGTCACGAGTAGAGGCACTCACCAGGTCGAGGCAACCCTCCTCCGGCCGCATGGGGAGACGGTTGACGTCTTCCACCTTGAACGAGCCAGACACCATCCCCTTTACCCGCGTGACGACTTCCGAGGCGGACGGCCTGTCGCCGGACATCCGGCACCTCCTGAGAAGCTCGGGCGCCGCCGAGGGGAGCATCTCGTCCAACCACAGCGGGCGCTCCATCAGAGGGAGCACCCGTCGACTGTGAAAGGCCAAGGCGACCATCCCCGCCGTCAGGCCCGCTTCTTGAAGGGCCCTCATCGCGACGACGGGGGGTGAAGTCGACGCTGAAGGTCTCCCGCGACACCGAACGGCCAATTGTATGGACGCTCGGCGATGAGCCGCCCAGTGTACGGCGGGAGATAGCCGCCGTCATTGCGCAGATAGAACCATTGCTCGTCCCACCGGGAGTGGTTAGTCACCAACCCGGTGGGGATGTACCCGCGTGGCTCCTCCGACCTCCTAGTCTTCAACGCGAAGTTGAGGCATCCCGCTCTGACGATTCGCCTTACTCCGACCGACACCGGGGAGGCGAACCACTCCCCCTTGTAGAGGTGGAGCCATAGCTCCCAGTGCGGCTCCATTCTGAGATAGCCCTCGCAGACGGCCACGAAGATGGCGGCGTTGGAGATGGCGTTGGGGGAGAAATGGTGGAGCTCGACGCCGTAGTAGTTCGTCAGCCCCCGCATGAACTCGCTTGGGGGAACGCCGAACCCGTGCCGATGGAACTTCAGGAAGCTCACCACGTACCCCTCCGGCGGGTTTGGCTCTTCGTGGTCCCTGGGCGGCGCGATCCACTCTGACCGATTCGAATCTGTGATGGGGCGCAGAAGCCCTTCCCTCACCAGCTCGATCAGCCTCTGCCGCGTCACGGTCGACGGGCGCCAGGGCTCGGCGGGCTGGAGAACTGGGGCCATGGCGGCGGCGGCGGCGCAGATCTGCTCGGTGGTTGCGGCGGCGGCAGCAACAGCACGAGTCTCCTTGGCAGACGGACGACCAGGAAGGTTCCCAATTGTGACTTCTTGCTCTAAGTTTTTATCCTCACACGCGCAGGAAAGCGGGAGCCCGGCAGAATGGCAAAAGTGGGAGCGAACGCCTGTCCCCTCCGTTTTTATACTCGGGAAGAGCAACGGGCGGAGCCTGGCGGCAGGGAAAAGGTAACTTCCCACAATTAATGGGTTTACCTGACCGTTCCCCCCTCGACCCTCGACCAGACGCACGCGTCCTATCTCTGGCAGAGAGCTGTTGCTCGGGCCCGCCACGATCGCGCTGCTAAGCCTTTCTCCTCAAAAGGCGTGCCCAACGGTAAGAAAAAAGGACCGTTACTCGCTGACGGAGTTTTCTACATAAGGTAAAACGCACCTCAAAGTCTCGAGGGAGCGAAGGCCGGTCCTCGTGTGAGGGCTTAACGACCGCCCTTGAGCACCAAAAAAGAGCGGACTCTGACACCGCCTCGAAGTCTCGAGGGAGCGAAGGCCGGTCCTCGTGTGAGGGCTTAACGACCGCCCTTGAGCACCGAAAAAGAGCGGACTCCGACACCGCCTCGAAGTCTCGAGGGAGCGAAGGCCGGTCCTCGAGTGAGGGCTTAACGACCGCCCTTGAGCGCCAAAAGAGAATGATTACTCGTCGACAGAGATTTCCGCGAGAGGAGAAAACGAGGTCTGACCCTATCTCAAAGTCTCGAGGGAGCGAAGGCCGGTCCTCGTGTGAGGGCTTAACGACCGCCCTTGAGCATCAAAACCGGGCTCCGGCCCTAAGTCTCGAAGGAGCGAAGGCTGACCCCATGAACGAGGTTCGACAGCCGCCCTCGAGCACCCGAGTCAGGGGTGACCAAGGGGGAGCCAACACGAGGCCCTGCTCGAGAACGAACTCTCGAGACCCCTTTGGACGCATCCAAGGTGAAACGCTACGGACCTTATGGAATCCCCCCGAAGGGAGGCATCGAGCCGCCGAGACCTATCGAATGGAATCGGAATCCATAGGACCATTGCGTTTTGCTTTAATGAGACCGCCTCCGGGCCACCTGCCGACCTCTATCGAACGAGGAACGGGCTCTCGCTTGGATTTTCCCGTTACTAGCTCACTGAGATCTTCGCGGCTCGCCCTAGCGGGGGTAGTCCGATGCTTCTCACCTCACATCCGATCGAAAGGACTCGTGAGAAGAATGCCGAGGCCAGCAACGCCCTAGCCGCACGAGGCTCGGGGGCTCGCCTGTGTCCGGCGCCTCTCGACGAAAGAGGGTCAAAAATCCCCCGGGGGCTCCCCTCAGTAAAACGCTACGACTCCAGTTCAGGCCTATACCCGACCGGACGAGCACCCTTTAACTAAACATAAAATAAAGCCCTCACAGGAGTCTTTCGACTCCTACGAGGCCTCGGGGGCTACCCCCGCGGGGGTCGCTCGCGCGCCCCCCATGAAAAAATCCGAATCACGTCTCTTTCCTAAAAAATTCCTGACCCCCTCCCCGAGTGACATCACTCGCGCAGGGGCTCGGGGGCTACTGTCGATACCTTGGAAACAGGCATCCCAGACCCCTTGCTTAACAAACTAAAGCCCCGCAAAATCAGCATCTTGAACCCTCCGATAATCTCCCGCGCTAACGTACGAAGGCCCAAAGGCTGAGACGTATCGGACTGGCCCGCGAACGAACAACGACGGCCCGAAACCAACGCTCGCTCGAGAGGTTACCGAACGGACCAGTGGTGTTCATCAGAGAGGGTACCGAACGGACAAGTACTGTATGCGCGAGGGTACGATTCGAGCTACCCCTCGAGGACGGAACTTCGTCCAGCGAACGAGCCGGCCCTCGAGGACGTAACTTCGCCCAGCAAACGAGCCCCCCCTCGAGGACGGAACTTCGCCTGGGCGAATGGTCGGCCCTCGAGGACAGAGCACCCCTCGGCCACCAACTCCCCCGTACGAATCCGCGCGCATTTAATGCGATCTATCTACCCCCGCCTAACCGCATGGCCACAGTTACGGTAACAGTCACAGGCGTGGCGGTCAAATCTACTTTTACTGCCCATGCCCCGGAATCCCGCAAGTCATATTACGCTGTTGCGCCATACCGAGCGCTGTGCCACGACCCGTACCGCCTCGAGACATATAAACTAACCTGTTTTCCGGGATTCGATCTTATCCAG
>CM041637.1:10375984-10419385 GCA_023333625.1 Bothriochloa decipiens
CGATATTACTCGTTGGTGTTAACCCCTCGAGGGTCAGAACACCGACACCTTGCTCGGTGAGCATGTGAATGATATACATTTTTTTGCTGAGACTTGATGTTTTTCTTGTTCTCTTTGTTTGACATTCTTTTTTTGCGTATGCTTTCAGATATCCTTACTACTAAGGCCGCTCAGCCTGTCCCTCCGCTGCCTCCGCTTTCAAGTGCCTCTTTTCATGGAGGAGCCATTGCTGAGGCAGTGCCTACCGCTTCACGACCTCCGGTGGGCATGGTTCACACTGGGTCTCTCCTGTCCGGCGGTTGCCCTGATGAGGGCATAAGGGCTCTCCTTGGCTGGGCTTAAGATATTGGCCAGCTGACTGACTCGATGGGCGGAGACCTGTACCGGCATCTGGCTGAGCTTTCCTTTCAGACTTTGATGGATGCCAACATTAATCATCATGTTATTGTAAGTTTGGCTTCATTCCCTCCTTTTAGCTATGCAGTCTTTTTTCAAGTATTTGATTTCTACTTTGCTTTATTGCTGTCTGTAGAGCGTCGCTTTGTCTATGGCTGTTGAGACCAGTAGTTGCGCTGAACTGGTCAAAAAGGATGACACCATCAAGGTTCTGAAGGCGAAGATCGAATCTCAGGCCCATGAAAGAGAGCGTGTGGCTCAGCAGGCCACCGGCCTAGAGAATTAAGGAAGTCTGCTGCTTCTGCTAAGAGGGTGGAGGATGCTGCCAGAGAAGCGGAGGCTACTGCTAAAGTGGTAGAGGCTACCGCTAAAGAAGCAGAGGCCACCGCCATTCAGCGGGCGGACAAAGCCGCCGAGATTTCCAACTTTCTAGGCAAGAAGTGGATGCTAAACGGCGGCTGGCGGTGACTCTTAAGGATAGGGTTGAAGAGCTTGAGAAAGAGCTGACCGCCATGAGGTTGATCGGGCTAGAAGTGGCTGAAACTTATGTCTCCGCCGTTCGGGCATTTGGTGGCGCGGTGACTCCGGTCAATCACGAGGCCTCTACTTCCAGTATCTTTTCCTAGATCAAGGGAAACCTCGCCAATCTTAGTGATTTTGTGACCGCGGTTTCTGATTTCAGCGCGAAAACCTCAGCCACCTATCTGTGCAAGCTCTTTGTGTCCAAGGGCATTAACCAAATAGGAAATTTTAATTTCCTAGAGCTAGGAGATCCCGCTGAACTTGGCAGAATGGATCATTTTGTTAAGACCACCGTGCGCAGCTTTATGGAGAAGTTCTGGTCCAAGTTCGGTCAGTCGAAGACCGTTTCTATGGCCAATGTTACTCGTGAAACGGTATGTATGGTTGGCTTTTGGTGCTTTATTCTGCTTGTTAGAGTTATATAGGTGGTTCACTTCTTATTTTCTGTCTTTTTCAGCAATTGAAGTATGGCAAGCGCAGTGGTCATGGCCCGGCGACTTCTGGCGGCACGTCTACGTGAACCCGGGGGTCTGTTGATGCTAGTGCCTCCGCTAGTCAAGTTACTCCTGCGAGTGTTGAGATTGATGCCATGGTGGAGCGAGTGGTGGCCTCTCCGGGAGCTCGAATGGAGGCTCAGGACTTGACCGGAGCGGAGGAGGTGTAGAAATCAATCTTGATTTTTATAAATTTTGTCTTTTGCTGACTTGGTGCTGGTGCGCACATGTAAAGAACTACTTGAGATGGTTTTGGTGAATTTATTAAAGGCCGAATTGTCCTACGCAGGTCTGCAGTTTGGGGCCTGTGTAGGAGGTCGAGCCTATCACCTTTATGCGCAACGATGTTTATGTTAGCGGGGAATTGTGGACTTATTGGAAGTCGGTGTTTCCTAGGCTTTCGGTGGACGACATGTTTGATCTTGTTCTTAGCGAATTAGATGGCGTGCGTCCAAGTTTTATTTGTTCTTTTGCATGGCGTGGTCCGTCTAGACCTTTGTAATTATATTTGCTTGCACGGAGGCTTGTTGCTGTGATGGACATGTCATTTGCGTGGTTGCTCATTTCGACCTCCGCTGTGCTACAGAGGCCTATTTTAATTAGTCGGAGGCCTTCGTGCCTTATTATAAGTGTCACCTTCGGAGGTGATTTCTGTTTTCCTTCCCGGAGGTTGTAACCACTTTGAGACACATTTTGTGTACTAATAACTTTATAATGTTACAACTGTTGTTTCTCTTCGACCAATGCTGGTGTCGGTCTTGCTATGTTCGACTTTGTAGTCTCCAGCGCCTTCGGGTGCTCGTTCCAACGCTTATTGTGCGAAGGTAAGCTAGGGTTGATCTCAGCGGAGACGGGAGGATGTTACAAGTTCTTACGCGGTATCCCCCCTTGTCTCCATTCAGACGATGATCCTGATTGGCTTGCTCTGCTGGCTTCCCTCTTTGGTACTGTCCCGGAGACCGCAGCTGCCTGTGGGACATTTTTTTTGCCAACCTTATTATGAATTCTTGCGCGGTATCTCGTTGTTTTTGGTCGTCTGTATGCAGACGTCTGCCTCCATCTCCCTTAAGTGGGTTTTGGTTATGTGGAGCTAGTTGTGGTTGCCCCTTTCCTACAGCTCATGCACGCAGGCTTTGAGCTCTACCTCTTTTATAGTACCCCTTGTGTACTTTGCGTATCCTTGTTATTTATTTGTTTAGCACAGGTGCTTGTTTCCTTTAATGGTGGGTACTGGTTCGGTATTTGCTTCCTTTAATGATAGGTAGTTGTACCTGGTTTAATGATGCTCTGGAGGTCCTTATAAAAGGATATATTCCTCCCCTTGATCATTTGGGCTGCTTTGTTGCGTACATTGTACTGATGGTGCTTTCTAGGAGTTCTTTGTGTTGGTACTGAGTAAGGACTCGTAATGGAACAGTCTCAGAGATGGCGGCCGACTGTGTTTTTATTTAGCATTACTGATGTAAGGATTTTGGATGCGGTGGTTGCTTGTGAATGGAAGGTGCAAAGTGGTGTGCTGACAGATGGTCTTGGAATTTGTCATGCACACCGTGGTTTTGGAGGTTCACCTCCTTCTCTTCGTACTGAGCATTTATTTGGACTTGATTGAAGTTGTCTTGTTTCCGGAGGCACAGGGTGGTACGCAGCCGGGAGGTGATATGGGATATTTTGTAGCTGATTAGAGTTTGTTTCCGTCATTGCTAGTGCCAGAGGTTAAAGTGTCGGCAATCTCCAGTCCACTTCCATGTCTTATGGTAGCACGTTAGCTGGGTGGAGTGGCTAGATGCCTTGATCCGGAGGCCATGCATTTTGGTCTAGCAGTTAGATACGTGCATTTTGCACATTGTTTCTGTTATGAGCAAGGCACAATGTGCCCTGACTGTTGTAAGCATAAAATCGGATGAATAAACTTGGTTTTCATGTAGCCTCTATTTCGGAGTGTGAAATATATGTTTCTTGTGATTGTATTGTTTTTGGAAGGCGTATGACGCAAAGGTTGCTCGATTCCGCAAACTTGTACCTGCGTGAGTGTTACCTCCGCTTGCTTTGATATTGAGTTCTGGAGGTTTCTTTTTGGTGATCATAATGTTACCTGCTTTTTGAGCTACCGTTGCCTGAGCTAGCTGACAGGTCTTTTTTCGGTTCGCTTCACAACTTATGGTTGCGATTGCCTGCCTCGATGCCTGATAGAACTTTTTTGAGGTCTTTTGGCCTTCTGCGGAGGCTGGTTCATGCCTTTTTGTTCGTCCGTGACCTGTGGTTGCTGTTGCCTACCTCGATGCCTGATAGGACAGGGCTTTTTTGAGGACTTTTGACATTCAGCGGAGGCTATTTCATGCCTTCTTTGTTCGCAACCTATGGTTGCTATTGCCTGCCTCGATGCCTGATAGGACAGGGCTTTTTCGAGGACTTTTGGCATTTTAGCGGAGGCTATTTTGGAGGTTGCTTCATGCCTTCTCATTTTTCTTAATGGTGTCATGAAGTAACCTTGTGAAATCATGAATTGTTGTCGAATATTGCAGCCACGGTGCTGGCTGCTTTCAACTGTCCTAAGTATTGCTTTTCGGGGTCCTCTTTATACATTCAGAGGTTAATTACATACATTCTTGCCTCACTAAAAACGTCACCTCCAATTTGGAGCCCCTTTTGTGAGGAAAAGAATGCAAGCCATTTTTGTAGGAAAAGTAAATTGCAGGAATTAAAATCTAGGGACCTTCGCTTATATTTCTACGGAGTCCTTACATTCTATGTGTACTATTTCCGGAGGCTATCAATGTTCCAGGAGTGGGTTGACGTTCTTCCTTCTGTGTCTTGCAGATATAATGACCCTTTCCTCCCCCCTTGCTTGGCTATGAATGGTCCTTCCCATTTTGGCTGTAGCTTTCCAATGTTCTGAGCGTCTGGCCTTCGCCTCATTACCCAGTCGCCATCCTTGATGTTTTTAGTGACCACTTTTCCATCTCTCTATTTCCTGGTTTGGTCTTGATATTTCTCGATGTTGTCGATTGCTTCTAGCCTGTATGCTTCGGTCATCTCCTTGGTGTACTCTTCATCCTTTGTGAGGTTTTGTTTTATTGTGCGGAGGCTCTGGTGTTTGATCTCTTCTGGCATCATTGCTTCTTCTCCGTACAATAGCTTGAATGGAGTGAACCCAGTGGCTCTTGATATATTTGTGTTGTGAGACCACACCACCTTCGGCAGCTCTTCTACCCATTTGCCCTTTTTGTGATCTAGCAATGTCTTAGAGATTGCCGAGAATATGATTCTATTTGACCTTTCCACTGCTCCGTTACTCTCTGGGTGATAGACTGAAGGGAAGGCTACTTGTGTGCCAATGCTATTGCAGAATTCTTTGAACTTGTCTAAATCGAATTGCTTTCCGTTGTCAACTGTGAGTGTCCTTGGAACCCTGAATCTGCAAATTATATTTTGCCAGAAGAATTTCTTGACTGTTTCAGAGGTGATTGTTGAAAGCGGTTTGGCTTCTATCCATCTTGTGAAGTATTCCACTACTACCACTGCATATTTGCTTCCACCCTGAGCCGGAGGTAATGGGCCTACGAGGTCCATCCCCCGTCGCTGAAGCAGCCAGACCGGAAGTATTAGCTGTGTTTGTGCTCCCGGAGATGCTTGGTGTGGCGCAAAACTCTGGCATGCTTTGCAAGTTCTTACTATATGCAATACGTCCTTGATATGCGTTGGCCAGTAGAACCCTTGTGTGATTGCCTTCGCTGAAAGTGCTCTGGGGCCAATGTGTGATCCACATGTTCCTGAGTGGATATTTTGTAAGAGGTCTCTGCCTTCTGATTCTGTGATGCACTTGAGCAGTGGTTGGACTATTCCTTTCTTGTACAGAACTCCGTCTATTATCGTGTAATTCCTTGCCCATACGGCTAGCCTTGATGCAACTATTTCATCTGATGTCACATGGACTCCATTGATAAAATCAATTATAGGTTTCCTCCAGTCTTCTGTGTCTATTAGGAGTACCTCCACAAATGCTTTTGTTGTTTTTGCGGTAGCCGGTAATGTCAATTCTTGGTAGAAGGTTCCTTCGGGTACCTCCACTTGATTTGCTGCTGCTTTGGCTAACTCATCTGCCTTCGAGTTGTCCCCTCTTGGGATGTGCTTTAAGGTAAAGCCTTGAAATCTCTTTTCCATACCCCTGATTACTTCTAGGTATGCAGCCAATTCTAGGTTCCTTGTAGCATAGTCTTTCTCGACTTGCCCTGTTACTATCTTTGAATCAATTCTGACCATGATGTATTTCACACCAAGTGCTTTGGCTTTGCCGAGCCCCAGAATTACTGCTTCGTACTCAGCTACATTGTTGGTTGCTTTGAAGCACAGTCTTGCTGCGTATTTTGTTTTGATGCTCGATGGTGATATTAATACCGCAGAGGCTCCTGCACCTTGGATGCCCCATGCGCCATCTGTGTACAGTGTCCATATTAAAGCCTCCGCTTTGTCTTCTGTGTGCTGCGAAGATGTCCATTCTGCCAAAAAATCTGCTAGCACTTGTGACTTGACTGATGTTCTTGAGATGAACTTGATGCCAAACTGGGATATTTCTATTGCCCATTTACCGATTCTGCTTGATGCTTCCTTGTTGCCTAGGATATCGGCTAGTGGTTGTGCTATTGGTACCAGGATTTCATGTTGTTGAAAATAGTGTCTGAGCTTCCTTGATGCTGTTACTACTGCATATGCTATTTTTTCAACCTCCGAATAATTCAGTTTTGCTCTTGTAGCACTTCTAATACGTAGTACACTAGTTGCTATACGCTTTTGTTGTCAACTTCCTTTTCTTGAACTAGCACTACGCCGATCGCTCCTGTAGAGGTCACAACATACAGTAGCAGGGTTGCCTCCGTGTCTGGGGCTATAACCATGAGATCTTTTGTGATGTAGTTTTTGAGCTGCTGGAATGCCTCCGACTGTTCTATGCCCCATTCAAATTTGTCTGAGGCCTTGAGTGTTTTGAAGAATGGTAGACTTCGTTCTGCTGATTTTGAGATGAATCTACTGAGTGCTGCTATTCTACCTGTCAGTCGCTGTACTTCTTTCTTGTTTTTCGGTTCTCTCATTGTTAATACTGCCTTGGTTTTAACTAGGTTTGCTCTTAGCCCTTCTGAACCAACAATGTAACCGAGCATCATTCCTTTGCTTACTCCAAAGATACACTTTTCTGGGTTTAGCTTTAACCCTGCTTCTCTGAGACTAGCGAAAGTTTCCAGAGGTCGTCCAAATGACCTCCGGTCTGCTTGCTGACTACTGCCATGTCATCAACATAGGCTATGATGTTTCTTCGGAGTTGAGCTTGCAATACAGTTTGAATCATTCTTGAGAATGTTGATCCTGCGTTTTTAAGCCCTTCCGGCATTCTAACAAAACAGTAGGTGCCGAAGGGGGTCGTGAAGCTTGTTTTTTCTTTGTCTTCTTTTCTTAGCCATATCTGGTGGTATCTTGAGAAATAATCTAACAGAGAGAAGCGCTTGCATCCTGCTGCCTTATCAACTGATGCATCTATCCTGGGTAACGGGAAAGGATCTTTTTTGCAGGCCTTGTTGAGATCTGTGAAGTCTATGCACATTCTCATTTTGCCCTTTTTTTTGGCACTAGGACAGCGTTTGCTAGCTAGTCTGAGTACTTGATTCTCTAATGACTTTGGCGTCTAACAACCTTTGCACCTCTGCCTTTGTTACGATTATGCGTTCATCGGATATCTTCCTCTGTTTTTGCTTCTTGGGTCTGACATTTAGGTTGAGGTCGAGGGTGTGTTCAATCACATCCCGACTGATTCCTTGTAGATCTGATGCTGACCATGCAAATACGTCCTTGTTTTTTGCCAGTAGCTCTAATAGTTCTTGTCTTTCTACCTCCGATAGATTGGCACCTATGGTAACTTTCCTGTTAGGGACTGCTTCTTCCAATGGTAATGTTATTGTGTTCTCTTGGTCTGCCATGTTGGTTTTTCCCACAGGCATGTCCGGAGGCTCCTCCGCCTCTACGGTGTTGATGTTTCTATGTGCTTTATAGATTGCTTTCTCTATGTTCCTTGCTTCTTTTTGACTTCCCCGCATTGTTATGATTCCATGTAATGCTGGCATCTTCATGCAGAGGTAGCCCATGTGTATTGCCACATTGAACTTAGGTAGATGTCGACCACATCAAAAGTGATGTATTCTGTCCTGGCACAGTCCCCATCTTTGAATGATACTGGTAGTGATATCTTGCCTAGAGCGTTGATCTTTTTCCCACCGAATCCAATTAATGGGGTGTCCGGTGGCTGTAGCTGGCTTCTGCTGAGTTTCATTTGATCGAATACGTGCTGAGTTTCATTTGATCGAATACGTTCACGAAGATGATGTCCGCTGAGCTACCGGAGTCGACTAGTATCCTGCTTACTTTCCAGGCTGCTATGTTTGCCTTTATGACCATGGCATCTGCGTGCAGATAGCTTTCAACTTGGAGGTCTTGCTCTGTAAATTGAATTGGCATTTTGGACCACTTTGTTGATTTGTAAGCACCCTGGACTGCCACATTGTTTACCAGCCGGAGGTGATCTTTCTTTTGCTTTTTGGTTTCAAACTCTAGCACTGAACCTCCGGCTATAGGTAATATCATACCAATGGTTGGTAGTGCCGAGTGTGGGTTTAGCTAGTTTTCCGTTGGAGGCTCTGCCTTCGCGATCGAAGGTTGGGATAGAGTATACTCCGGAGGTGCTGTTAATGCTTCATACTGTCTTTTTTGTGTCACTAGAGGTGTCTGCATTTGTGTTGATTCAATGAGTGTTATGTGCGGAGGTCTTTGATTGATGTAAGTTAGACCATTTTCTGCTCTGTTCTGGGTGTAGCCCTGGTGCTGTGATGTTTGTTGATAAATTAGCCTCCAGGCCGGTAGTGCTACCGGATAGTACTGTTGAGCCAAGTTGTGCTGCGACAACGGCTCTAGAACATATCCTGGGAAGCTTGGGTTGTATTGTTGATAGACCAGCGAACTGTGAGCGTGGTTAACCTCCCTGCTACCTTGCTGCTGGGGCTGTAGCTGTGATTGTTTGGTTTTCATCCTGTCAAGTGTCTCTTGGGCCTCCGGGCAGTGCCCTTTGTCCTCTCTGTGGAAGAGGCAGTACTGCTTCCTTGGTTTCTGATTTCTGCTCGAGTTCCTGGACTTGTTGCTTTTACTGTAGCCTTGTCCCCCATGATTTCTCTGGTCATAACTTCCTTTCTTGTCCCGATTATCCGGAGGTTGGCTAGCCTGCACATTGAAAACTTATTTCTGCTGGCTCTGGTATTGTTGTCTTTGCTGATTCCTGTTTTCCCTTCTGTTGCTAATGCTTGAAGACTGTTTACTTTGACCGTCTGCTTCTTCTAATCTTTTGCGGAGGTCATTGTCAGACCTGCAATATTTTTCAAACTCCTCATGCAGTTGGGCCATTGTGGCTGGTTTTTTCCTTGCTAAGTGACTGGCAAATGGGCCGATTCTAAGTCCTATGATTGTTGCTTCTATGGCTACCCCATCAGGGACGTCTGGCGCTTTGGCTCAGAGATGTAGAAATCTCTGGTAGTAGTCTCTGAGGGGCTCGCCCTTGAGGTGTTTGTTGCTAAACAAGTCTGATGATGTTAGCGGCTCATTCATGTAGGCTTTGAAGTTTGCCAATATCTGGTCTCATAGGTTTTCCCATGAGTACACCATGCTCGGTTTCAACATTGAATACCATGCTAGTGCATCTCCTTCTGCTGCAATCACAAATGATTTAGCCATTACATGATCGTTGCCTCCGGCAGAGGCTACTGCAGCTTCAAAACTCATTATAAATTGCCTTGGATCTGAATTGCCATTGAATCTTGGCAGAGATACAGGTTTGTAGCTCGGAGGCCATGGTGAGCTTTATAGGCCTTCGGACAGTGGTGATTTTGGGTCAAAAACTCTTGACGGTGTGGGTAGGCTTGGAACTATGGTGTGGGCAGGCTGCGCGTTCATAGTTGGGGGTCGACTTGCTATAACTGGTTGAGCGATCTCCGCTGGACCTGCTGCCGGAGGCTGCATGCTCTGCATTTCTGCTTGCAGAATGGCCATTTGTTGTCTTATCTCGTCTGCTTGACGTGATGATTGTATCATTCTTTGTGTGGTGGCCTGCTGCGCCCTTAACATGTCTCTTTCGGCTTCCATGCGGTGCATCTCATCTCTCAGCATGGACAACTCGTCTTCTTGGTTCTGGGCTGGCGGATGCTGCTCAGATGGGTCCCCCCTTTGCGCAGCGTTGTTGTTCTCTTTATCACCTCCGTCCTCTGGTGCGGAGGCATAAGTGCTCCGAATATTTCTCCTTGGCCTCTCACGAGGAGAGGGCTGCGGTACCTCCGCCTCGGCGGTGGTACGTCTCCTCGTGGTGGTCTTTTTTCTGGGTGGCATTTGTGAGTGTTATCTTCGGCCAAACACAAGCGGTGGGCGCCAACTATTGGGACCGAGTCCCAATAGGTCGGGGTGAAGATGAAACTAACCACTTAGACGGCCCTTCTCTCTCTGTATTAAATATAGAAATTACACTGTGGGCCTGACAGCCAGTGGTGTTACAACTGCTCAGCCTTCTCTTTTTATTACACAGGGGGTGTAGCCTTAAATAGTGGCTCCCCAGCTCGAGGCTTGAAAGTACATGCGTGCCCTCAAGGGGAGTTTCCAAACCCTAGACACTGACTCTATTACACGTGGGTCCCTTAGGGGCACACTGAGCCACCATTTTCTGGCCACGACTGCGGGCCGTGGCCCATTACTACTCGCAAGAGGCCTATCAAGCCCATCATCTATCCTCGCACTTCCAGGCTGGCTTCGGCGCACCGCTCAGATAGCAACAGCCTCAGACCGTCGCCTCCTCCACGCAAAGCCCCGGGCTCGGCGAGGCTATGTCGACTAGCCTTCGCTTGGTAACGGTGATCCTCGCCTAGCCTCCTCCATCGGCAGGTTCGAAGTCTCCGCTGGAGGCTCCCTGGCGGAGGTTTGACCTCCGCCTGAGTGATGGTCGTCGTCGCCGGGTCTCCGCTATCAACCGGCTCTGCGCCTCTCCCGGAGGCCTCCGCTCGGAGATCCAACCTCCGGCGGTGACTCTAACACCTGCAAGCATGGGTCAGGTCGAACACAGTCGGAACTGTTAGTCAAGACGCGGATCGGAGGTAATAATTCTCCGGTCCTGGGGCGCGTCCATTGTCGAATGCTTGGCAACCCTTTCTATATGATGCCACCTCTCTGGTTGCCACTAGACAACTTTTGTGTTATCTAAACCTTTTGTGAGGACTTCTCTGGATACCACACTTCACTCGTCAACAAAAACCATCGAACAATTTTGTTAATCATTGAGCACCTCTACCGAACTTCAATATGCCGAATGCATTTTCTGGTGCCCTCCAAGGCACACCCGCCGGAGGTTTCCAGTGCTTGAGTTGATGCTGTCCTTTCTGTTATATATACAAACCATATAACTGTAATGCGTTCTGGCAACGTTCATTTCACTTGGTATCTTCAATTCACGTCTTTTCATCTGGTTTCATTCACTTTATGCCTCGGATACTTGCATGTCTTGTTAGGATCTTCACATAATCTCCTTAGTCTTCCTTGAGGCGTGGATCAATTGATTTTATATAATTGCCGGTAGGTGTGGATCAATTGATTTATATAATTTTTAATAATACTAATTATTTAACATAAATATTTATATATTTTAATATATAATTACCGGTAGTTGTTTTTTTGGAAGCGAAGACGTTATTTATTTAGGACGAATGGAGTACAACTTACTCCCTCCGTGCTGTACGATAGTGCATTTTAATTTATCTTAAGTCAACTTATTTTAATTTTGATCAAATCTATAACAAAAAATATTAACATCTAACATATTAAAAATATATCATGACAGAGGGAGGAGAGAGCAACGGCAAGACTGGAATGCCCTGAAATTAAGGCTTGCATGGGGGTACAACTACAGATATATATGCCGATAATGGATCCATCACGTTTACTAACTCAAGAAAAGGCAACAGAACTATCTAAAATGAGGAAAACGAGCAGCAGACATGTCGCATCGTCCTACAATAAGCACGCGCACTCCAAGAACGGGACGAGATCGAAGCTCTCTTGCCGAGAGCTATGCGTGCTGTACCTACCTACCACACACCACATGCAATGCAAGATAGAATCAGGCCGGCCGGAGACACACGCGCTTCTTTACCGTGGGGTTGGGGGATCGAAATAAAGGTTGGTGCACGATCAGTCTAGTCAACTATTTCGAGCGACATGCGGGGGGGGGGGTCCAACCAACGGTGTGCATCCGCATGGCATTGTATAGTACGCGTGCACCGGAACAACACACGACGACGACATCAATGAATTGGCGGGGGCTCGTATTCAAAACGGGGTGTCCCCATTCATAGTATATACACTCAGCTCGTGCAGCAGCCAGCACTCTGGCTCTGGGTGTGGATATATAGGAAAAGGTCTGGTTTTTACTCGATCGTGTCGGCCAGGAATAAAAGACACATGCATGCTACATGTATGTTCATAGTCATAGCTATACGTCATTGTACTAGGTAATAGGTATAGTACGGTACGTATCGTGCATGCACACCGTGGAAGGAAGAGATTGATTGGCCAACGCACGTGTCTCTCGTACGTGCCGCCGGGCCCAGTGCATGAATTGTACGTACGTATGTACATTGTGCTTGCATTGGTGCATGTTTTTTTTTAGATGGGTGTGGCCACGGGAGGAAGGAAACAAAGATGCTCTAAGGAACAGGTGCAGTAGTAAATGTGTATTTTTCCTTCGCCGCAGTGCGTCGTGCAGCAGGAGACAAAAGTATGTACCATATATGGCAGATCGATCCAACATATCCCCTTCTCGTGCAGGCAAGAGAGGGAGCTGGCCGGGAGCCAGCACTTGTTCTCACACTTTTATCTTCAGATTCTCTCTACACAGCCAGACACGAGTACACTGTCTGCCCAGAGAGAGAGAGAGAGAGAGAGCTCGCATCAGCAGCCAGAAGTGCACTGATGTGACCACAAGTGCTGCTGATGCGAGGATGCAAACATATCCCCAGCTTTTTATCACGTCTTGAAGGACTTGTCTTTATATGGTCTTGATTCTATTTTGATACTGTATATATCCTTTCCTCCGATAGCACATAGAATATAATGCATCTTCTGTTAGACAGCAGTAAACATTGAAGAACTAACTAACGAATGAGTACAATCCATATCCGTATTATACCCGCCAAACCTCCTACAAAATAGGAGACAATGTTTCAGCTAAGTAGATCATCGCAATCAAAATCGCAATCTAACACATCAATTACAATAAAGTAAAATGAAAAAATACTTATACTAAAAAAAAGCTGGACATATAGAAACAAAAATAACTCCCCATGACACAGAAGAACGATTTCTAGTGCGAATTTTGCTCGTATTAATTTATTCTAAAACATCAATTAGAATAAATAAATAAATAAAACGAAAGAAGAAACTAATAAAAGAGAGGGGGGGACACAAGAAAAACTAGCTCTCATATCTTATCCTTTTCTACCTCTTAATTTCCATCTGAATTAATGCAATGGTTATTGTCCTAGAGATCGAATGTGTTGCGTGCATATATGCAATTATATAGATATGCAAGCTAAACAATGTCACCAACCACTCTCGTCTTGCTCAAATGAACTCCCTGCAGAAGTAGCAACAACATTAGTGGCGCTCCAATCTGCTAGCATGTCAAATAATGGATCGGCGCCCAAGCTCTTGTTGGGCATTATTCCCTTCTCCTTTCCAGGAGCACCACCGCCAGGGAAAATGAGGCTCATGGGATCCGAATCCAGCTCGGCGAGGTCAGCGAAGAAGTCATCGGCGTGGTGGCCGCCGGCGCCGTCCTCCGGTATCATCGGCCTGTAGTAGCTCTGACTGAACATCTGCTGCATGAGATCACCGTGATCCAGCAAGCCAGAAGCCTCATGGTCTATCCCTTTCTCCATTTCCGACCCCATCGTCGTCGCCTCCTCTTTCACAGCCGTCGTCTCTGGAGGAGTGCTGTTGCTGGTGGTGCTCGTGGTCGCTGTGGTGGTGGTGCTTGTGCCTGTAGCTGCGGTTGCGGTGGTAGTGCAGCTGGGGACTGCCGCAGAGACCTGGTGATGCTCGGGTTCAGCTTTGAGGTTTGGCTTCTGCAGGTTGTGCGAGGGGTTGTTGTTCTTGCTGTTCTTGGCATGGTGAGAGCGTGTTGAGCCGGCGAGCGCGTTGCGCTGCGTCGGCCAAGGGTGGTTGTGCTCCGAGTTGTAGGTGATGACGAGCAGGCTTGGGTCGGTCCGGCTGCGCTCCACCTGCTTCCGCGCCGGGCATCCTTTAGAGCTGCTGCATCTGTAGTACCCTCTGAACAATGCACATTTTTTTTCAGAATTAATCAGTAGTGGATATATTAATTTGCATGAAATTAATTGTTAGAGCACAGCATATATAGCTGCTTCTTCTTAAACTTAGTCACACAAATTAGAGCTTTCTATCATATAAGTATATGGGATGGGACGAATAGTTTACCACGATTTTCTTGTCAAATAATCTTAGTTTAAACATATGTAGCATAAATTAAGATATATAAACAACTAGAACAACCTCAAAACGATTTTTCAGAGTTATTGCTTTATTTGCTTTAAGGAGACCATATTTCTGACTACAACTAATATATTTTGACAGGATGTCGGTGACACCATGTAAAAATCACAAAGTAAGAAAACTATTTAACAATCATCATGAAGTGAAGGAACAATATATAATGCTCCAAGTCTAGATCAACCAAAAATAAAGTACACTAATAGCAATCTTTTATATAGAAAATTTGAATTGATTTGTCGGTGATTAGATTTGCCTAACAATGAACAGTATTATCACTGAATAGGAAAGGTTTTGGCCAAAATCAACATAGTTTTAATTAAGAAAATCAACATAGTTTTAATTAAGTTCTGTGGTTACATACTTTTACACAACATGGCAAAATTGCACACGATATGTGATACAGTTGTCGACTGTTCTTCTTTTGCAACGAATGGGCACGAGATTGTGCGCCATCAGTGCCATTTCCATTGAAATAGAAAGGAAAATACAAGTAGGCAGCCTGCAGGGAGGGCACCTTAAATATGGACAAAATCAAAATGCAAAAATGTCAATTGTGCACGAAGCAAATTCATTTAACTTTTGTTGGCTTATACATGCGACTTCACACATTTTCTTATGCACCCATTTATCTGTTTTTAACATCTAGATAGTGATATTTTTGTGTGGCGACATGATATAAGAAATATATATCCCTATATTTTATCAACTCAATACATTTTTTTGAAGTGCATAGCTGTGGACATTGAAAATTCCATGATGTAATACATACAGCTCTGAGTTCTTGAACTTCACAATCGTTATTTAGAAATTCGATGATAGAGTTCAATTAAATGTTGCGCTTCTTGCCAATTGCAATTATATAGTTCAGCTGCTAGCTACTACCTTATCATGTTCTAGCTTCTACAACTAATAGCCAGCAATGCACGCAAGTAGTATAATATAGTACTAGGGTAAAAAATAGGAAACCGTGTGTCTTCTCCTCTCTTGATTGAGGAGATGGTATAATCAGATCAGTGGGTCGATCGGGAAGTACTTTGAGCAAATATATATAATGTTCTTATTATTATGATTACATGACCACCATATAATTATTTAATTCTATTACATATATAGTATATGTGTCTGTATTCAAATGCATACATACATCAACTAAAAGAGAGGTCAGTCGTCGCAATACCTTGGGTAGGGTGATCCTTTGATAGGCTTCTGTCCATACTTCCTCCAAGCCCAGAGATCAGAAGGAACAACCTCCCCAGTGGTCCTTCCTCCTGCGGATGCTGCAGGTGCTGGGATGCAGACCACCTTCCTTGCCTGGTTCTTCCTGCATATCAAATTAAACACAAGCACCAATGAGCAACTAGTTCCAGTGAGATCATATCAGAGAGATGACAAATATCAATTTAATTTGAGCAACATGTTATATGCGTGAATGATCATCTCAAAAAATGCATCTTGCGAAAAATGATAAAACTAGCTAGGGTTTGCAAGGACCAAGTTGAGCTCAAGAAAATAGGCCTAGTTGCTCTGGTACAATACTAATAAATAATAATTAACTTAGCTGAAATTCTAGTAGCTATAGCTAGTGTATTTGTTTTTTCAACCGAGTAGATGCTAGTTGTTTTTCTTTACTCAAGAAGATTTCACCAACAGCTACTCAGATAGCTACCATTTTTTGTGTATCTAGATTCTAGAACATTTGATCTTGCTATTTTTAATTTGTTAGAACAAAAAAATGGCTTTCTTGGAAGATGCAGAATGACGTAAAGAGCAGGTGGGGAGCAGGAAAAGCGATTAGCACCGCTTTCCCTGAACTACAAATCTCGAGCTATGCAACTCTAGCACAAGAAAATCCATGCCAAATTCAAGCACGCCATGGAGAAGAAATCAAGAGCGGGCTTGCTTCATGAATGACAATGATCAAGAACTGAATGACAATGATCAAGAACTGCATAGATCTGGCAGCGATCGCGTGTGTGGTGCCGAACCTGCGCTTGATCCCGCCGCCATGCGGCGACGGCATCTGCATCCCGGCGATGGCGTCGAACGCACAGGCCGGCCCAACCGCGAGGCCGGGCATCATCGTCGTCGGCACGCCGATCTTCACGGCATCGCCACCCATCATCGTCACCGGCGGGTACGGCCGTATCTCCCTCGGCGACAGCGCGGGCATCTGCGCCCCCCTCTCCACCACCACTCCGCCTCCGCCGCTATCCACCGGTACGCCTCTTTGTGTGCCACCGACAGGCGCCTCGAAGTCGAAGAAGTCGGCAGGGCCGGGGCCACCGCCGGAGGAGGAGACGCGGAAGTCGGTGGCGAACGGGTCCGGGAGGCCGGCGAAGGCGTCCGCGAAGCCGTCGCCGCTCGGCCCGGCGCCGCCGTCCGACGACGACGGCTGCGGTGGCGGGAAAAGGCCGGGCCCAGCTGATGGTGGCTCGGCCGGGAGCTGCTGCCACCCCGTGGCCGTGGAGGAGAGCTCCACGATAGCTGCCTGCTGATGCATCGCGCCGCCGGCTCGGACGACGTCCGTGAGGTCCCCGGCCTGGTGGTGCTGGTCGCCCTCCATCCTTTGCAGGAAGTAGTCACACATGGCTAGCTATAGCTAGCTCTCTAGCTGCTAGTCTACCTGGTATCCCTCTCGGTCTCAGCTCACCAAGTCGCAAGAACCGAAGGAAGAAGCAAACTAATTTAGGGTTATATAGAAGAAGAAATTAGTCGAGCGAGGCCAGGTTGAGCGAGCTTGATAGCTAGCTTGCAAGGGTTTCTGAAGCTCGCTCGCTCGGCTGAATTCGCTCGATCCAGGGCCAAGCTTGTTTGTTTGTGTGTGTGAGAGAGAAAGAGGGGCGAGCCGGGAGCGGATGATATGAGTGGTGGGTTAGCTGTGCAATCAAACTGTCTTTTCTTTACTAGGACACGAGAGGAAAGGACAGAAGAGAGGAGAAGAGAGAGAAGAGCCGGGGGCCTGGGGAGGGCCAGGCATGGCAGGCACAGTAAGGGCTGGCTCAGCTCGGACCGGACAAAATAGTGGCAGCGAGGGAGGAGAGAGGGAACTGGGAGTGCTAGTGCTCTTTTTCCTGATTCCATGGTCGCTGACTTCATTTCCCGGACTGCTAGTGTTCTCGATACGCGGAACGGTAAAGCAGAGACAGTAATGGCGTTGCCGCGCGCGGTAAAAATTTGGGAGATCCCAAGTCAGGGGTCAGGAGGGTCGTGGACGCTTGCCCTTAGCTTGTCGTGCCGGCCGCTCTGCCACCACGGCAGAGCCAGCGGCCTGCCGGTGCCGGCCGGCTGCCGCGACAGCAAGCAAGTCCAAGAGCGCAAGCCATATGGTATGGCGACGCATTACATGTGTTCACGCATTAGCTACGCAGGTACCTGCTGCTAGAAGTCCGTGTGCCTGTCGGTGCCGTACGTGCAGGTTCAGGATCTTCAGTTTAACCCCAACCGGCGGCTAACAGTAATTAATAATCATGCTTTGCTTACATATACTCACTTGCTCAGTAGTAATGGCAGTGACGATTCGTTCACGATTTGATCTAGCTAGAGATCGATCGAGATCATCCATGCATGCTATGAATGGCCTCAAATTAAGCCGCTGCATCCCATGTTCAGACTCAGACACTTGACGATGAACCAGCTAGCGCTGGCCCTCGGGTTGCAGACGTCATGTTTAAAGGCGTGTTAGCTATATGCATTGATAAATGCAGAGGCTGGGATTTCTTTTCTTAAAAAAGTTAAAAGTGTGGGTATCGATAATGTGCTTATTACTAGGCTAGAATAATTAGCAACGATAAGATAATTAAGCTCGATGCTATCTCTTTCCCCCGGACGGCCGGACCCCGGGCGGTACTATTCAATGCAGATCACAGCTGCTCTGCCGGCTAACGTGCGCGCCTTCGTCTTCCTCACGTCAGACCTGCAACTCTCGGCTCCAGTGGATGCCCACTCATACTGCCGACTGTCGATGGAAGAACCGGAGAAGAAGGCGTCGCGCTTGCATGCCCACTCGTAGTCCAGCTTGTGCGAGCAGGGCTCAGTCAGCGGCCTATATGCAGTCCATGGTCCATGTCTCTACTACTGACATGCGGTCTTGCAATTTCTACATTGAAGTACAGATACATACATAGGTATATGACTCCAGATTATTAGCTTCGTCAGAACTCTGTGATGCCTAAGAAGGACTGGGGCCGGGGGATGGTGCCGTGCCTCATTTATTTCTTCACCTTTCCTATGCGTGTCAGGCGCTTGAAATCTCTCTCTTTTTTTGTTTCAGGCGACGTCTGCTGCATCTATCTTTCTTCAAGATTCGTGTGCTCTGATGGCTTCTATTTAGGTTCGGTGAGGTTGGTATTGGGTTGCTAACTGTCGTCTGAATTTCACGCAACTGAAAATTAGCATACTTCCTTTCTTGTTAGAAAACTAGCAAACATACACATACATTGCAACAAAGGCGTACAATTTATATATAGTTCGGAGATTTATTTAGCCATTAGTCATTACGTCATGCATTTTTTTTTTTGACAAGAAACACATTATATTATAATATCACAACGGCCAAATTATAAGAAGGTCCTCAAAAGAAGGCCATATTACAATAAAGTCCTAGAACTGGAGAGGATGAAGGCAGTGCCATCCATGGCGTCGGAGGTGACGAAACCATCGTCGGAGGGTCGCAGGGGCATCGAGGACGCGTACACCTGGGTGGATTGACCGCGCAAAGAGTCAGTTGAAAGCGGGCTGGTCGAGCCGTCGACTAACGTGCACATCGGCGACCAAAGGTTGCAGTTGAAGTTGTTGTCGCCGGAGATTGAAGGAGGGGACTAGATCGGGATCCCAGGGGGACGCGGCATCATCGGACTAACACCTGGAGGGGAAGCATCTTGCCGAAGAACGCTCCAAAACCAGAGGCTGCTGTGGCGGGCGAGTGGTGGCGGAGAGCGTGAACGACACGACCAGGGCGGGGAGGAGCAGAGCAGCAGCACCACAGACCGGATCCACCCGAAGGGGAACTCGATCCGCAAGCACGACCCTCAAATCAACCACAATCCCGGTCAAATCGGGGCGGCGGCGGGGGAAACTCAAGCAGCCATGGATGGGGACGGGTGGAGATGGGGCTGCATGAGGGAGCGGTGCTGGAGATAAGACCGAATTTATATTATTTATCAAACTCACCTTAGCCGAGATGCCATCGTCGACGATGAAGGCTGCCGTGGTAGCGACGATTGCGACGGTGACGATGGCGGCCAGGCGGTGACCACCCATCACGGGGCAAGAACTAGAGCTACTTACTACTAATAGCTAGGAGACGGGGGTGGCCCCTCTCCCTGCCCGATGTGGCGAGGGCGCCGGAGACGAGAGGGAGGGGGCCGGCGGCGGCGGGATCTGGGTCGGCTGCTAGAGGGAGGGGGAAGGAAGGGAAGAAAAGTTGGTTACGGCAAGCTACCCGATACTACTATGAGAGCTGCGTCATGCATTTAAATTCGTTTAGAAATCAAACTCCCACCATGACAAGGTCTGCAATACGTGCATAAGCACATTTGCAAACAAAAAAACTACAAGTCCATAGATCGATGCCGCGTTCAAATCCAGTATCACCAACCGGATTTGAACAATCGGTAGCCATGGGACTTTCTTATTACTAACAGTTCGTAGCCCGCCAACAATTGGAAGATATCACTATCAAGTTTAGCCTCAGTGGTTTTAACATCAATTTTACATTTGATATCTACTACTGCCCGATCTAAACATGACACCATTGCCAGAATTGAACCCAACAGACGAGAGCAATCAGTGTGATGGGGCTTGCTATCATTGCTGGTTGCAAACCGGACAATAATCAGATGATTTCATTAATTGTAGGTTGAAGACCTGATAGTGATAAGATAATACCACCACAATGAACTCAACTAGCATACGCTCAGTTTGCACGAGACTACACTTTAATTTCTTGATAAATATAATGCACATACTGTACCACAGCGTGTGTGCCGTGGACAAATAGAGTAAAAGGAAGGAAGGCACTGAATTTATTGTTTTTTATGCATTATGCTGATCATGAGAAAATACCGTGAAAAAAGTCCTTCACTGTAATCTCGGCACCAGTGAGGCGAGAAAGAGGTGCATGTGTACACCTCAGGCAAAACTCATTTAATTACTACGTACTCCAGCAGCAGTTTGACTCCAGCAGTACGTATGTTCTGCAAGAAACCCGCCCGCGCATGTGGCCGCCGGTACGTACGTGTAGAATTAGAGTGCTGGTGACTTAGTCAAGGGCCAAGCTCAAGGGCAGCAAGATTCTCGCGTCATTAACCCCACGCGCGTTGCGTATCTTTTGGTGTGCGTGCGAGGCGATGCTTCTAAACTTTTTTTTAGCAGCTGACAGCCTAGCTACCTACTCCGTCCGTTCTAAAATAAATGTCATATTAATTTTTCGTGCCATAAGTTTGGCTTAATTTATAAAAAATATATATAATATTTATATCTTTAAATAAATTTATTTAAAAAATAGATAAAATATTTTTTTCTGATGATACTAATTACTTAACATAAGTATTATATATTTTAATATATAATTACTAACAGTTGTCTCTCAAAAAGCGAGAACTACACTTATTTCGGGGCGAATGGAGTATAGCTATGGCCTTCGTCCAAAATAATAATAATATTGGAAAAGTATTAAGTTAACGATTCCAAGTATCATAAATAATAAGTATATTAAATAATTTTTATAGTATAACTTTAGTTAAAAAATAAGATATATATAGTTTTAATTTTGTCATATTTGAATTGAATAGTTTTTTGGACTGAAATAGTATATTAAACTTTGAGAATATGTTCTTGCCCTTATTATATTCATTCCTCTGTCCAGGAAAGATTCTGATCTCTGAATACTCTTGACCACACGCTGTGGTGATGTGGTCTCACTCTCACAGATCGATCAGTTCATCAGTCATACGCACTTGACTCGCTGTAGACATCATCGTCGGTACTGAAATAATGTGCGTGATGTCTCTCTTTCCTGCTGCAGGACGGATCAAAGCAACATGTCTCGATCGAGCTGGAAGTTTTATCTATTACGCAGACAGGAGTAAACATATCTAATTATACTCCTACTTTCGTGAAGCGCTCATTAATGCCGAACAGTAATTAAGTTAATCACTGACTGACAGACGACTGCTGCTGATGCGTAATGTTACCATAATAAAAGTAATCGAGACAAGACAAACTCATTAAGGATGGCCACATGACGACAGCCAGCGGCTGCATAAATTTTGAAGCGTGGCGTTCGAAGACCGTTAAAAGAAACACATCACACACACACACACACACACACACACACACACACACACACACACACCCACCCACCCACCCACCCACCCACACACCCACACCACTTGCTTTCAGAGCGAGCTGATTCCGATCCCTGCTGCATCTTTTCACCATCACACGATAGATTGCGATTTCTGAATATTTTTGTCCAGCCTCATGCCGTGCCATCCAATGCCAACAACGCCCAAATAAACAGGGCACACCACAGAGAATGCACGTTCTCAGGCATGTGCTTCGAAATCTAGCTAGCATATATCGTCGTAATGATAATATCTCATCAGTCATATCATGCACTGGTGGCTGGACGACGCTGGAGCTTGATTAGGAGCCAAGATGCCGAAGCCTGCCTTTTTGTTCCTCTCCGACGCTAGCTAGCTCGCTCGTCAGCCATTCTAACTGATCGATTCACTGGGATTCTCCTCTGACTCTGATCCTGAGACAGGCATGCAAGCACAGTTGAACAACATGGGGGCGGCCGTCCGGGACTAGCGAGTAGAAGCAGACAATGCAAGAGGGAATAAGAAGCATCGTCCTACCATGTGCCACCTAAGCATAGCATGCATACTATAATATACAACATGCAGATAGTACAATTAACTATACGAGTACTAGTTAATTGATATATACTATATACACTTAATTAAGTAGCTGACGCTGACTGTTCACTTGTTTTATGTTTAGAGTATAATTAAGCTAGCTAGCGCACCGTGTGTCGATCTGTTCGTTGCATGTGCTGTGCTTCTTCCGATCGATCCCTCTCTGCAGGCATCCCGGCATAGAAACAGTACAGTGAGCTTTACGGTTCACTGATTGCTCACTTCTCAAGTTTATCGACTATCGAGCCTAGCTTTGTTTTCAATTATTACTTAGTAGTACTTAATGATACAGATCGAACGATCTCTCACGATCATATCCATGTGTGTAAGCAACTGATTTATATGTAAATGGTGACTTATGCGATGTCGTCATGGTTGTCTACAGAATGTGTCATCAGGCTTATTATTCCAATTCCAACAAATGCTCATACCATGTGATGTGCGAGACCATCAACGTTGTTCGAATTAAGCAAAAACAGCCGTGTTCAGTTTTGTTCACATGCACGCATTCTCACCTTGTTATTTTATTTCCTTGGGGAAAGATGAATGAAATCAATAAATATCTAGAGAAAGCAATGTGTCTGTGTGCATCATGCATGATCATCCGCCCACTACACCATCTGGAGCAAAATTCAAATGATATCTGAATGCAAAATTAAAGGCTATTTTTTGTTTGTGCACTTGACTTGTGCATGCATGCTTATCCTGACAAGCCGTATCACATTCGTTGAGACACTGATTATCTTATATTAGTTACAGAACAGTCCAAAAATATGCTTGCGTAATCACAACATTTCGTTATTTCCACCAAGATATTGATGGTTATTGGTGTTTCCATTCTCCACTCTAATAATCAATATATGTCTATCGACCGATGTATATATATACCTGACGTAGTGACGTTGCTTTAGCTGATAATGACAATGTTTCAATAATTAGTTAAAATTTAAACTAGGAAAACAAGCTGGTAAAGCCAGAAGATGAACATATATATAAAAAGTAGCTTTTAAAATTTTCTTCTAAAAGAGCTTTTCTAAAAAAACTTCTATAAGTAAAATATGTATTGCTTTTTGTTTACTTATAGGAGATTATTATTCGAAGTATACATCTCATTTAATTCATAATTAACCAATAATTCAAAAGAAATTATTCGTCCCCTTCGATGAGGTTTTCATCAGAATCTTCTGAAGTACAACTTCCGAAAAGAAAACATTATCCTAGATAAACAGAACCTAGGTGTTCAGTGATGTCAAGAAGTCCCAAAAAGAAAAAAAAAGTTTATGTACGAGTCCTCTCTCCAATGAAAAATACAAAGTAATTATTCTCCACATCAACATGGTCTTTGAAACAATAATTTGGTTAGTATCGTTTGTTAAATATATTTAAAAAACAACTACAAAGTTTACCTTTATGAAACTAAATTCCAAAACAACAAATATCCAAGTTCAACATATAAAAGGAAAAATATCCGCAACCAAAGATTGGAACACTTGACTTATGATACCCTGAAAACACCGCTTAATTATTTGGAACCGGAGGAAGTAATTTACGTAGCACATCCCTTGGTGCACATATATTTTGGCATCTCTTCCAGAACCAGCAATTAATACGCAATATTCGTGATTAGGTGGCTATCTAGCATATATATATATATAGGCAAATCGTACTTTAGTGTCAAGGATAACTCTATGGCTAGCTAGCTAGCTAAGCATCACACATTATACAAACTGAATAATTAGATTATCTCTTGCCAGTTGGTAGGGAGTATAATAAAAATAAACTAGTGACGCTAATGAGTGGGGTTCATCACCTATCCTGTCCATACGCCAATGCCCTGTTCACACAACTAAATCTGCTCGGGTTCTGACGTTGCTCCGATTACGTGGATCAATATTCGACTCAAAATGTGCCCAAAAGGGGTTGAAATTTAAAATATACTACCTTCTTGTTTATTTCAGTCACTTGAAAAAAAAAAGGAAAACGACTGCCCATATGAAGTTTTCCATAAAACTTATGTTGTGTGTGAAACCCAATTAAATACTCTGATCGATGTATCTGTCCCTGTGCATCGATCCTTGCATTGGTGTCATTTCGATCTGCTCCTGATTAGGGCACGCGTTAATCGAAGTGCCTTGCGATGAGACCAATATGGAGCGATTCAGCTTGCCAGAGCTTGGGGAGGCGTGTGAGTACATGTGAAGCACGCACTTGATTTTGATTAGGTTGCCGGGTTGGTTTTGATTAGGAAGAAGCAGACAGCGGAGTTCACCTTTGCTTCAACTGACAGGTATCTTCTCCCCTCGATTTCAGCTTCTCGAAGTGAGCTTCCCGATCCTTAAAAATCGTTGACTTGGCGGGCTAGGAGCAGGAGTCAAAATCTGGACCCCAAGTTGGACTGGATCGATTAGACTGGACCTTCGAAGGCCTTTTGGGGTTTCTTCCGCTCAAGACTAATAAGCCGTAAGTTTAAGGCCCATGGATGGATACATAATAAGTCCACTAATAAGCCGTAAGTTTTTTGACGCCAAAAAAAAAACTAATTATTGTTGTGGTTTAATTTTCCTTCTTGAATTTACAGCTAGACATCCTACTTCCCTTATAACTCTCAAGAACATTTAAATTACCTCTCTACCTAGGCTACCACAAAAGGCAACATATGCTATAAAAACCAGACTACTGTGCAGACTATAAAAAATCTAATCAAGACCATAAGACTCTAATCCGATGACTAGAAATAAATATGAGTTATTTTAGCACTTAAACCCCCACCATCTCATCCTAATCTTTTCCTTTGCAAAACACCCCCTAGCAGCGCAGGTTCGATCGGTTCCGTTCTCCCCGCGATCGTCTTAGATCGGTTCCGTCTCCTCTCGTCTTCTGTCCGCGCTCACGATCCCGTCGTCAGTTCCTCGTGATTGCAGAACATTTGAACCTATACGCAGGAGAAGAAGCATACCCGGGCGTGCGGCACGTCGGCAGCGACATATTCGAAAAGGTTCCATCCGGCGCCGACGCCATACTGATGAAGTGGATCCTCAACTGGTAGGGCGACGGGCACTGCGCCACGTTGCTCAAGAACTGCTACGACGCGCTGCCAACGAACGGGAATGTGGTCAACGTCGAGTGCATCCTACATCTTTGCAAACTTCTAGGCCATAGAGTACATCAAGTGTTGGAGACACGAGACGGCTGCTGGCTGTGATGCACATTCATCGATCTCCATGCATGGCAACAAGCCAACAACCAATATGTCTGATTCAGGAACACAACAAGTACAGGATACGTTCATGGCGGCTGCGAGGGTTTTCATGGCGGCGGGATCGTGGGGGCACCGCCATGGGGCTGGTGCTTGGGCGGATGCCGATGGCCAGGGAATCCTGCTCCTTCTCCTGCGTACTGGTTCAGATGTTCTCAAATCGTGAGAGGGCGGCGACGAGATCGCGAGTGGGCGCGACGGCCTCGCGTGGACGGAACACGAGAGGAGACGGAACCGACAGAATACAATCGCGATCGAACCTGCGCTGTCAAGGGGATGTTTTGTAAAAGAAAAAGATTAGGATGAGATGGTGGGGGTTTAAGTGCTAAAATAATCCACCTTTATTTTTAGCCATCGGATCAGAGTCTTGTAGTTTTGATTTAAAGTTTGTATAGTTTACACAGCAGTCTAGTTTCTATAGCATATGTTGCCACCATAAAAATGTCTCTTAATATGTCTATAACATCACGAGAACAATTCCTCGATGTACAGAGAGATAAAAAAACATAAAGAAAACTATTTAGAGGTCATGAAAATATTTCGGAAACCGTAGGACACGGTCGTCCGGACGGCCGGACGGACCCGTGCCTGCTCCATCTCCGCCTCCTATTCGTTTGCTGGCGCATGCATGCACGTAAAATTTGCAAGCATTTTACAATACATGTTACAGTGCATGCTATATTGCCTGGAGGATGGAGAGCACGTCTGCGACGAGGTTGTCCCTGGAGCCCGAATCTTGCTGGTTCTCCGGCGGCTGGTCCGACAGGCCGTACCCGCGGCAGTCCGGCGCGATGGCGCGGCACCCCGCCGCGGCTACGGCCAGCCAGCATCTGGTGGCGCCATGAGTACCATATCTCCAGGAAGCCGTGCAGGAACACCACCGCCACCAGGCCACCTAGCATGAATAAACGAGCCAAGAATGACGACATGAGGATGATGAGTGAACAGTCCAGCAACCAGCGGCCGCTCGCTTGCTGCGTGCCTGCGTTAGCATCGAATGTAATGGAACACTGATTGATTTCAGGGCCAACGACCACGCAGCAGAGGGCAGATCAGGACTCGCTGTCAAAATTTGCCGGCCTGAGCGACGTGGAGGTTGATCCCGCGGACGGGCAGTGGCTGGTGATTGGTGAATGTTGACTTCTCGCCGCCTCGATTTCAGCTTCTCGAAGTGAGAGAGGTCCCGATCGGCGGGCCGGGACCAGAAGTCAAAATCGCACTCCATGTCGGACTAGATCGACTAGATTGGGTTTTTTGAAGGCCTTTGGGGTTTCTGGCTCAAGAATAATAATCGGTATATAAGCAAAAGGTCAATTTTACCTCAGTTTATCATTTTCTGATTTTCCTTCTTTAACTTAAAATTATAGGCATCTTACCCTACTTTAGAAAACCATTTAAATTACATCCTTGTTCAGTTTAGAAGTCGTTTACGCGTGTTTATCATTTTCTTAGTTAAAAAGCCAACAAATACCTAAGAATTTTAAAACCATGAAAAATGTTTTTAAGGTTTCTAACAATTCTAGTAAGAATCTTAGAAATATATTCTTGAAAACTTCTCTAGGTTTTCAAAAAAAAATAGATATAGGCAAATCAGAAAATATCTAGATTTTTTTAAAAAAAGAATATAAAACATTATAATTGATGTCTAAACATGTATTTAAATTTTTTATGTAAATAACAAGTATGCAACACTCATTTAATGATGACACATTCATGCGGATTTATATCATGTTTTTGTTGTGAAAAAATGCCAACGCATTGATATTATTTTCCAATTTTCTTAAGGTAAATCTATTTTTTAGAAACTTTTAGAGATACTTTTCGAGCTATAACTATTTTGTTTGGTTTTCTGTGTCCCTATACATCTACGGTTTTTATTGTAATTTTTATAAGGTTATTACATCCTTTTTTAGGTTATTTACTGGATTTTTCTACTAGTAAAGGGCGAAACCATCTTAAACCCCACTTTTAATAGGGCTATAAGCAGGCAACTTAAATGGATTTTGAGATCTGGTATAGGATATCTGATTTCTGAAGTTTAAGAAGAAAAAATATATTATGAAAAGGGATAAAAAGACTTATTTTCCTGGACATAGAATATAAACAGCCGGCCATAGACTTTTTTTTTAGTCAGAAGCCGGCCATAGATAAGTGCCCAGTGCGCGCAGCTCAGTGCCCACAGCTCAGTGCGCGCAGCCGAAGCCACCGTAGCTAAATGGACCGACTGCCTATGGCCCACCGCGCACTGCCTTCCGGCCTGTTTGGCCAGTCGTCGCCTGAAGTCGCCGTCAACGTTGTTGCGCAACGCAGCTGAAGTGCTGAACCACACCTTTCCTTCGACGCGGAACCGCAATGAAATGAAACCGCTTGAGACACGCCCGCTCACCGCCGGCGGGCCCGCGATGCCGGAGTTCCGCGACTGGGGCGGCCCGCCTCCTCCCCTGTCTCCGCTCGATCTACGCCTTCGCGGGCACCTGCCAGCCCTGGCGCCGCCTGCTCCGCGCCTCCGCGGCCGACCTCCTCCGCCCCGGCCTGCCCCCGCTCCTCTTCGATCCCAGATCCCGCAACGTCGTCCCCTTCTCCCAGGCCGTCCTCGCGCAGCCGATCGCGTACCGTGGCGACCTCACCGCCACGGAGGGCGCGAACCTCCTGTCTGCCTCTCGCGGCCACCACCTCCTCCACCGCCGAGGCGCATCCGAGGGGAAATCCCGCATCATCATCATCGACGCTCTCACCGGCGCCGAACGCCGCGAGGTCACGGTCCCTAACCATCTCTTCGCGTACCATTACGCCGCCCTCACGGCGTCCCACCTCCTCGTCTTCCACTCCAAGCACGCCTTCTTCTCCCTCCCCTTCCCCGACCCAAACCCCAACCCCAGCTCCAGCTCCTCCAGTCCCAGTCCCAAGTGGACCAAGCATAGCCTCCCCCGCTCCGCCTCCTTCGTCACGGGCGTCCCCGAATTCCGCGGCCGCGTCCTCGGTTTGACCGATCGCGCGCAGCTGCTGGAGTTCCGCCTCTGCGGCGGCAGCCCCCAAAGCCAGACCGTCCAAATGCTGTCCGCCACCGGCCTCCCGGACGCCACCGCCTTCAACAATTGGTTCTTCGGGCCCCGTCTGGCCGCCGCCGGGGACCGGCTGCTGCTGGTGCTCTTCATGCTGGAGCCCAAGTCAGGCTCCATCGTGCAGACGAGGAGGGTGAACAGGGTGGCCGTGTACGGGCTCGACATGGCGCGCATGAGGTGGGAGCAAGTGCAGAGCATCGGGGCGTACAGCTTGTTCGTGGACTGCGCCGGGAAGACTGCTGCTGCGTGCCTTGATGTTGGGGGCTGTGGCGTGAAGGAGAACCAAATCTATCTTCCGTCTCCTGCTCTTCGGTACCGCTGGAGATCATTCCCTCCATGGTGGGAGGTGCCTCGCGTTCTTGGAGACGATTTGTTTAGCCATAGAGCAATGGGTAGAGCAATGGGCATATGGCCATCGCAGGTATCGGTTTACCCACCGTTCTTGTTTTGATTTAAGCTGTGTGGCCAGGACAGTAGCAGTACACGATGATGCTTATATCAAATGTAGAACAACTGATCTGTATTCAGCTGTTGTATTAATAATTGTTGAAGATGTTTGCTTTTACAGTTTTCGTGTGTGGTGCCGACCATTTTGTTTCAGAATCACATGTTCTCATCTTACACATGAAACCCTTACCTGCTCTGCTGCTGAAAAGATTTTGGCCATGGTATGAAGAAACTACGATAGATTCGTAGTTGTTGATCTATATCTAGAGGTGGACTGTCTTTGAAAACAGTTATCACCTAACACTTTACATAAATGGTCTCTAGATGCGCCCAAAAGTTGGATATTTGGAAAGACAGGACCTTATCTATTGCAGGCAGATCTGTTCTCATTAGCAGTAGCCTAAATAATTCCCCTGTGTATCACATGTTAGTTTATTTACTGCCTAAAACTTCTATTGCAAAAATGAAAAAAACAAGGAGAAGATTTTTTTGGCAGGGTGGTGGGCTTAAAAAGAAATATCACTTGCTTAAGTGGGGGGTTATCACTAAGAGTAAGAAAAAAGGCGGCCTAGGCCTGAAAGATCTGAGAAAGATGAACATAAGTTTGTTATGCAAATGGTGGTGGCGGCTTAAAAAAGAAGATGGTTTATGGCAACAGATAGTTAGATACAAATATTTGAGAACCAAAAATATTCATGAGGTCTTTCATAGGTTAGATGATTCACCCATATGGTCTGGTATGTTTAAAGTTAAAAACATCTATTTGCAAGGTAGAACTGTGTCCATTGAGAAAGGTGATAAAGTCAGATTCTGGAGGGATCCTTGGCTATATGATAAGCCTTTGTGTGTTCTTAGTCCTGTTATTTTTGAACTGTGTGAAAATAAAAACATTACTGTGGAGCAAGCTATGAAAAATCATAATCTTTTGTCATTCAGAAGATGGTTACATGAAACATTGAGAATAGAATGGGACAATATCTGGTCTGATGCTTTGATGTTTCGTCTCTCTGAAGAAAATGATAAAATTGGTTGGTTGCTGGGCAAGAAAGGGGTTTTTACTGTGAAGTCTCTATATGATGCTCAATGTACATCTGACAGTGGAATGTACCACAAGAGAATATGGAAAAGTAAAATTCCAGAAAAAATTAAAATGTTCCTTTGGTTGCTAGCTAATAATGCTGTCTTGACTAAAGATAACATGAGAATGATAAATTGGCAAGGTGACCCTAGCTGTGCTTTCTGTTCTAATGTGGAAACTGTTAACCATCTATTCTTTCAATGCTCTATAGCTAGAACAATTTGGATGATAACTGCTGTCAGTCTTGGGGCTGATAATGTACCTTGCAATTTGGAACAAAGTTGGAGGTGGTGTGATAAATGGCTTTCTCATGGGGAAAAATTTCATGCTTAGGGGATTGCTGTGATATGTTGGGCTATTTGGAAGGCTAGAAACAGAGCCATTTTTGACAAAATCTTGATTAAAAATCTAATTGAAATATGGTGTCATATTTGTGCTTTAATGAATCATTGGGCAGGACTATATGCTGATGGAGAAAAGGAAATGCTGATTCAAGGGGCTGAGTGCATGTTGGGTGTGGCCAAAAGCATCCTGGCAACTCAAGCCAATCTCCAAGTAAACCATCGAGCTCTTGCAGGGCCAAATGGCCGCTGAAGTTTCAAAATGGTGATGTGTTTGTTGCAATGAATGGGTGACTCTCTGATGTGAAGAATGGATGGTCCAGCTCCTTCCCTCGTGATACTGTTGTTGAAAACAAGTCCCTTTTGTCATGTCTAAAGTTGTTGCTAGTTCTAAAGTTGTTAACTCCTGCTAAATGCTAGTTTGCTCGGTTTGTGTCTCAGCATGAATACATATGAGACACCGAGTTTCTCTGTTGTTTTCTCTTTCTATCTCTGTAACTCTTCAAACATTGTATTTCCGTTAAGCTCTAATGGAAATGGGGTTCCCGTATGGAAAAAAAGATGCGCCCATCAAGAGAGGTCGTCGTCTCTTCAAATCATTATTCTACTAGTAGTGCCACCTCGTCGCGTTTTGAGCTGAGCCTCCAGTGGCATGCCGGAGCTTGCCCATGGCGAGGTCGACACACACGGTAGTGTGTTGGCAATGACTCTTCAGAAGGGAGGTTCCTCCCATGCCGCCCGCAAGCAGTGCTCCGGCCTCCGGCTAGACAACGCCGTGGTCGTGTCTCAAAGCTCGCGCCTCTCCTCCCTTCCGTTTCGTGCCATGGCACGGTGGCAACACCGACGCACCAGTGCTGCCTCCGCCACTCACCTGTCACCTCCCTACTAATCCTGAGAAAGACGCCTCAAGGTTGAAGAAGGAAGCAGAGAATATGCAACAACACGGTTCTGAGCGGAACAGTTCTCTCGAGGCCAGTGTTTGTTCGGGTTCGGGACATGAGGGGCCAAATCTCTAATAAAGTTCAAATTTCGCCATAACTAAAGATGCAATTTCGTTTTCTTCTTGTTATTCCACATTTAATGAAGTTTATTTCATACTATTAGAAAGTGCCATGCCAGCTTTTTTTTTCTCTGTTTCATTTTTATCGGATGTCTTTAAAGACAAGGCAAATAGAAGAAAGTGCATATGTGCACTCTCCAATATAGCAAGGCGTTGTCTTTGAAACAATGCATTGGAGCTATTTCAACGACTAAGTATTGTTGTAAAAAAACTACTAAGTACTGTACCTTCTTGCTTATTATGTGACACTCTTAAAACAAAAATGCTTTGAATGGCCTAACATTTAGTTTCAACCTGTCCTCTGGCTAGCAAAATGGTTCCAAAATCACCCCGTCCTGGTTTATTTCATCTGCGTTTTTTTTTCAACAATAATTGGCAACCGGGCCACATCCGTAGTGTTACAAGCGAACAGCAGGTGTGAATCGGTCGTGTTGATTCCTTGCACAGGTATTCCAATTTACACGATTTGTTTATTCGTATTCGTACTGCATCTAACTGGTGCGACGATCCTACTGGTGTAACAGAAGATCCTACTGTGCCACAACCAAATAAAGAATACAGTTTCAAACCAATCGGCATAATAAGGTAATGTCGTACCAGAAGAGCTCCACGGCCCCACTTTACATCACCCAGCCCAATCGACAAAACAAGGTTGTTACACCATGAGATGAGATAAACATCCCACTCTCCAGCAACACTTTCAAGACACTTGAATCTCCAGAAGAGACTTAAGCAATACACTGGAAGATCCAACTGTACAAATTACGGACGAAACTACATGTTTATCCAGACGTAGATGTTTATATTACAGAGGCACATAAGTAAAGGACTGGTGCAACAGGGAACAGGAGGGGAAGCTACCAACAGGTTTGCAGTTTTGCACAGCCAGAAAAGATTAGCACATCTAGAAATGCAGCTCCTTGCAATGCGACACCACAGCCTCCGAGGGGCAGTAGGGGCACTTGAAGGGCCTCGAGCTGCTTTTGGACAGCTTCATGATGGACTGCTTGGAGACAACATGTCCACAGGGCATCCACATTGGGGGGTTCTCGTCACTGGACTGCTCCCTCAGCACCGGGCACACAAAGACAGAGTGATACTGGAATTCTGGGCCGATGTCTATCGGCACAGGGAGCTGCTTCATAACTTGCCATTCCTGCTTCTTCGCAGCCATGACTTGTGCCAGCTTCAGCAGAGTCGGTAGTCCTTGAAAACCAGCTGATACTGCAACACTCAGTGGGCTCTCCCTAGATTGGCCCAGAAGGCTACAGAATTGATGGGTGAGCTCCTCAGCCAGCTTCTCCCAATGCACGTATGACATTAACTCAGAGTATGGGGATTGATCCAGCCGGCCAACCCATAGAAGGCAAGGCATTAGCTTCTGGAATTCTTCCTTGTGCACGGCTGCAAAGGGGACCAAGTGAGTCCTAGCATATACAAGAGCCTCGTTTTTGGCCTCACCCCTACTTCCTTTGGACAGTATTTCAACAAACTGAAGCTGATAAAGCTTGAACTCCAGCATAGACCCATTCTGCAACAGCTGGTCATGGTTTTTGGCAGCCCAACTAAGGGCAGGCTCGAGATTTCTAGCTTTCATGGCTTCAAGAATAGCATACATCTCCTGAAACGGTAGCTTTAAGGAAGCTCCACCTAATTCCCCACACTCATGTACGAACATATCACCAAGATCAAAGAGGCCTTGGCGGTAGAAATGATTCGCTATGATACAGTTTACTGTATGAACCTCAAAATCCACATTTCTGTATGCCTTAGATATATCTGGATTGAAAGACTTCTCATGGAGCTTGAGATATTTGCTCAGGGCAACGTTGAGCTCCTTTTGGCTGCCTTCAAGTTGGTTTAGTGGTGTCATTTCATTCAGCTTAGCTTTCAGTTCTGCAAGGATAGATGGGTGGTCAACATGTCCAGTAGAATCTGTATTCATCATCTGCAGCTTCACAATAGCCTGCTCAACTTCATTCACTATTTGATCAACAGCTTCCAGAGCTTTAGCAGAAGATAATGAACGTTTCTCAGCAACTCGATCAAATCCTTCTCTGAGGCTCTCAATCTCCATTATTAGCAGCTACCTGGATATGACCAAAAACATCATGTAACCAATTATTTAACTGAGAAAATCACTGTAAAGAACATTAGAAAGATGCACCACATAATATTAAACTGCTAATAGATCACTATACTGTTGAAATAAAAAATCATAGCATAAGTTCAACATGGAGGCCAGCCCAGTGCATGACTGACCTTGGGTCAATCTATACATACGTCAGCAGATAGGATAGCATACAGGTATATGGTCTGCAATTTAAACAGCAGATAAGTTTGCAAATCACATTAATGCAGGAACTAATATGTTTTTATGAAGAATATTTAAGAGCTACTAGAAAGGTAACAAAGCAATGAATGGCCAATGGTCTTAAGGTTGGCAAGGCAAGAAATGGTAACAAATGTGCACGTGACAGCATACACATCATAAGAAACAGCAAATTGATGCAGGGAGAAGAAAAAGTAGAAACAGCAAACTGAAGCAGGGAGAAGAAAAATGAAAAGGCGAAAAATGAAATGGCTTGCTTGGGACTGAAGGGCTTTGTTGCTGTAGTGTAAAAAGAGGAGGAGGAAGCAGAAGAGATGGGGCTGGCCCAGACAGTACTTTTAGCAATAATCTTGTGTGTGCATGAATGTTTCCAGGTTCAGAAGTGTCTAGGTTATTTGCTATTACTGCTACCTAGATTTAGCTTATAGATAATAATGGGAAGCTCATAAAGGCATTGAATGCAATGAGATATTATAACATACTTCAATGTACCATTCAGCTCCGTATAAATTGACAAAACAGAAAAGCTGCAGGCATTCCACCAGCAACAATGTGTCCTGGGCATACTCTTGGAGCGTACACAGTAGACCCCGACCTTCATGCAGCGCCTTTACCTCAATGTGATACAGCGCCACCACTCCCCTCCTCACCCTGGCAGTCAGACCATCACTCATTTTCCTGTTGCCCTCGCCCAGTCCCCCCTCCCCAAGACCCCAACTCAGGAACCCCAACACACACGCCACTGCCACCAACAGGATCACTACCCCTTCTTTGATTCCCTCTCAACACTTCTTTCTTCTATATACACCATTCACTGCTTTGGCAAAATATCAGGGACGGACCTAGGCCTGTAGGAGAGCCTTATCGCCTAGGGAACAATACCCATGAGGGGATAAACCTTGCAGTGGTTAGATGAAACTATGCATTATATTCTGGTAAGTAGGATTTACTCAAACTCCCATGTCCCTCTAGAATTTCCTTCACCTTTTTAACACCCGTATACTCATAAGTATGCACTGGCCTCTTCTCATCATTCAGGCATTCAAGTATGGCAGGAACAATGATAAAAAAAAAATCATCATCATCATCTTCCATCTGTATGAAATTCCTAATTTTGTCCTTCCTAGAGCCCATTATCTAAAAGTTGCAAACAGAAACAAGCTGAGATAGGCCTACTTATGTATTTGTAAATTTAAAAATTAAGCTAGCTGACATAACTAGCTACAACCTGCAACACAAACTGAACTGCAGAGGGGTCTAGTTAGACTCCAGCTGCAACCAGAAAGAAGTAAACTTAACTCGTAAGAAGAGACAAGAAAGTTGTTGTTTCGGAAACTGTTGTTTCAAGTTGCTGCTGTTTCAGAAACACCAAACAAACAAGAATGCATAGTCTCAATTTTTGCAGAAATCAACAAAGAAAGAAATCAGCAGTTCAGCACAGAGAAATCAGTGACCAAGCCCTTTAAATAACAACTGAAGTTATACCTCCGTTTCAAATTGTAGTTTATTTGACTTTTTTGACCTCAAGTTTGACTACTCGTCTTATTCAAAAAATTTAAGCAAACGTAATCAAATTTAGGTCATTCTCGAAGAGCTTTTGTTAATAAAGTAAGCCACAACAAAAGAAATGATATTTTGAACAAATTTTTAAATAAGACGAGTGGTCAAACTTGGGGTAAAAAAAGTCAAACAAACTATAAGTTGAGACATGATCAGGTTGGCTAGTTAGTCTACACATGGTACTTTTAGTTCTCCAACAGCAACCAAAATAATGAGTCTAGGAAATATATACACTTAGTGAAGTACTGCTGTTTCAGAAACACCAAACAGACAAGAGCACAACTTGCTAAAGAAAATATTAATTGGCATGCATAGTCTTAATTTTTGCAGAAATCAGCAGCCATTACTAGTAATGAACACAGAGCACATCAATCAGAACTAAAAAAAACTCGACCTGCGAAGGGGTAAGCCACCCCCTCGGGCATTTTTGTAAGAAGAAGGCCTTCTCACGCAGGCCGAGAAAATCCCCGAACCCCGGCCCCGCCCTGACACTGGGAAACGTAACCCGTGAGACAACGCCTGGGCCAAACACGGTCCTAAGGCCGACCTGGGCCGTCTCTTAACCAATGCTTTGGCACACGGGACCGGCGAGGGGATTTTTTTAACCACAGCCTGAAATTCGCTCCCACGGGGATTCGAACTCCTGTGGAGTGCCGCTCGAGTGTCTTAACCGCTAGGCCAAGCACCCTTTGGCTCATCAATCAGAACTGAATTACACTACTAGTATTCTAGTAATGAACAAAGAGCACATTAATCTGACCTTGGTCCTCTCCTTGGTGCACAAAGAATATCACTTGGTGAGCCTCACCTTGCTTTCCTTGATCAGGAGCACGAAATTAATTCATCTGTAAAATTGCACAGGAAAGTGTCACTTTCAGCTAGCTTGTACACAAACAAGATCCAATGCTTTTAATCATGATCAATATGTGGCAACATAACAAATATGGTTCTTAATCAGTGAATTAACGTAATTTCTGGGACCCACCATCTCTGATGCCAAAGCTTGCAAATGTCTCCAGGAAAAGTTTACTACCACTTGACTAAGGTGTTTATATATATATATATATATATATATATATATATATATATATATATATAAAAGAACCATAGTGATCAAGCGTTATTGTTGTGCTCTCCTACAGTCCTACATGTATTGGAAATATTTTGTGAATCAAACTGGAAGGAGCTTATCCAGCAATTACGCAATGCTGTAGCACAAATCAGCACTTCGAGCCACTCAACAAAACCTACGGGATCAGACTGGGGTTCCTAATGATAGGGCAAAAAGGAATATTTTGTTCAAGATGATGCATGCTTGTGTAGTGTTTAATTGAATATACACTAGCCTGCAATAACTGATCAATAGCTAGGCACACATAAATTAGTTTGTTCAAGATAGTTAGGCAGGAGGGGGCATGTAAGTAAAGATAGAAAGTTTTTCAAAAAAAAAAATGATAGAAAATGGTATTGCTGGAAATAATGGGTGGGCACTATTCAGAAGGGACAATAACGCAAACAATTTGCTCTTTCCTCCAGTGATAAAAGCTTCAATCTCGTGGCTTCTATCTTGGCAATTCTGCTAACATGGTTGCTCAAGTAAGTGCAGAATCTCAAAGCTCTATATATCATGGAAGAGGCACTAGTAATTGCAATGACCACCACCATTCATCCATGCATATATAGCAGATCTATCTAACAAAAATAGAAGACGACGCGTCCAGCCTGAGTTAGCATACCACACACACGGGTAGGGGCGGATCCAGTAAAGGGACATGGGTGTACACATGTACACCCAATAATTTTTGTAAAAACTTCAAGTTAGGAGGAGTCTTGTCAAATACTAGCTAAAATAGCTTTAAGTTAGGGTTTCGGTGCTCAACTTCGCACGCATAAGGGAAGGGAAGAGAAGGGGTGGGAGTACCAGAAGGGGTGGGAGTACCTCGTGGGGTGCTCGTCGCCGGCGAGGAGACCAACGAAAGACTCAGCACCTAACCTAGGGCGCCGGCGGCCCTCGTCTGAGAGTGAGAGGGGAGCGCGCGCGAGAGAGAGAGGGAGAGAGAGAGAACGAGGAGGCTGGTAGCCGGGAGGAAGAGTGATGCAGCCGATGGAAGGGGAACGCAGGGTTATGCTGTGCATCGACGGTTTGGGGGAAAAAACGCACGGGCTTCCCGTGGGCCGTTTCTTCCAAAAATTTCTATTTTTTATTACTTTTCTTTCCCTCTGTTTTATTAATTATTTATTCTGGTTGCTGTCACACCCTGATTTCGAAGGAATAAAACCAAGGCAAAAGTCCATGTGCGCCAGGAACAATTTACATACATGAACGATAAATTACATGGTTTAAAAGCACAATGTTCGAATAAAACATAGTATAACGATTACATCGTACCATTATTACATAATTGTCATCAGAGTAAAGCGGAATATAAATCACATCGTTCAAAGCGAATAACAACTAAACGACGTAGACGTAGCGACTCCATCTCGCCACAGGAAGGTCGACGGCAGCATCACGACGCCTAGCATCCCGGATAGTTCTCAGGAAAATCACCATCCGAGTCATCACTCGAGCATCCTTTGGTTGGGAAATAGCAAGGGTGAGTTCCATGTCGAAACTCAGCAAGTACAGATAGAAAGTAATGACATGTAAGGCTAGTACAAGGTAAAGCTAAAAGGTAGACTGCAATAGCATTTTAATGTAGCAATTAAGACTTTTACTTAGCAACCTATTCTCTAATCAACTTGGTTGAAACACCCAACCCTTTATTAAGGTCCAAGTAGTATTTAATGAATCATTTATCATCACAGATATAAGCATATATCATTAATATCGTTAACCTTAAGATCGCCATCTCAAGCAACACAGGATAGCCATCCTGTTCAGAAACAGAGGTAACCACCTCATCAACCGCATCACCATGATTTAACGATTTATTCCATTTGGCTAATCATGCGAGGATCTGGGCCACTCGTGACCGTGAACACGGACGATATATCGATTTTAACTCTGCGTAGAGGTGTACACTTTCACTCCAGATTGTGATTACTCTTGGTGCCCGAGGTGATCAGCCTCTTAGCCCATTGCCGAGATAGGCTGGCAGAGGTCACAACAAGGTCCTTCACAGGGTCATAGGCAGTAACAACCCGCCAGCCTTGAGTCCAAGCGTATGGGAGACTTCCCCGTGAGGCCGCCCCCATCACGGATCCACAGCCCCTCCCATACTAAATACTTATAAACAAGCCCCAGCTGCCATAGCCATGGCCACCCGTCGGTAAGCTGTCTCCTGCCCATGATGGTCCCACTAATAGACCAAGCCAAAGCCCATTAGCCTGGAGCTGTACGGAAGTCCCAGGTTGCCGCTCCACGAAAGGTCCATAAGGGGGAGGAGATACGGATGACCCCGTCGCTACGAGCCCTCTGACATCCGTTCCCCCTTCTTTCACCGCCAACCAACGATGCGGACATGCATCACTTCCCCAACGGCCGAAGCCAAGAGCCCACGGCTCCAACATATTTTAAGAAGCAAGTTTTATCTTTATTAGGCAGGTGAAAGGTGAGGTAGAGCACTAGCAACCTAATAACCTGTCAACTAGAACCCCCATAGGATATGTCTGGGTAAAGTGGCTAGTGGATCATATGGTTTGCCGATTTATGACACATGCAATATATTAATTAAAAGTGAATAGGCACAAAATGATCAAAGGATGCCTGCACTTGCCTTGGTTGATGTCCTACTGCACGTAGTCCTCCAGGTTCTGCTGGTCCTCGTTCACCCACGTCTCGTTCTCTATTCGCCACAATTATCACACACCATTAATACATGCAAACATACATACTTTAATTAGGGCAGTACACCAAAACATCTCAACAGTAGCAAACAATAACATATAAATATTCTACTTATCGAGACGATTCCAAAAAGTATAAGTTTGCTAAAATCGGAGTTAAAACGTGAAAGTTATGGCTAAAACAAGACTAGGGGTTAAACTGCAAAAGTCAGGGCTAAAATCTAATTAACTTTGAACTGCGCAGGACTAAATTGTAAATATAGGAAACCACAGGGGCTTTTCTGCAAAAGTGCCACGGCTGCCGGCGGCCTGACCGCGTTGACGCGGTCAGCGCACACGTGGCGCTGACGTGGTGCCTGCGTGGCAGCCACGTGGCTGACACCTCAGCAGGTGACGTGGCCGGGTTGACCCCCGGTCCACGGCGGGTCAGCGGCCGATCTGAGCCGCTCGGCTCAGATCCGACGGCTGGCAATCACCCGGCGGCCCGGGGTCGCCGGAGCGGCGCCGAGACGGCGGCGCGCTCGCCGGAGCTAGCTGGAACGGAGCTCCGGTGGTCGGTTCGGGACACGGAGAGCACCGGGTAACGGGCTCGGTCTTGCGGGCTCGGCTGCAGGGTCGATGGCGGTGGAGGAGGACCGGAGGCGGCGGTTCGTGTGGCGGCGCCATGGCCGGCGGCGGTCTCGCGGCAGGCGAGCGCTGCGGGGCACAGGAAGGGGTGCCGAGTGCACCGGCGGCGTCTCACCTCAAGGCGAAGCCGGTGAGATGGTTCTTGACGGCGAGAACGGGCCGGTGACGGAGATCGACGGCGGCGGACGAAGCTCCGAGCGGCGGCGGCGACCTAGGGTTACGGGAAAGCGGCGGAACGGAAGGCACGGTGGCGGCTAGGGTTTGGAGAGGCGGCGCGGAGAGGCGGTCGATCGGCTTTATACGGCCCGGTGGTCCTCGGGTCGCGCGGCGCGCGGGCGGCTCGGGCTACGCCCGACACCGAGCCGGTGTCCGTCTCCGTGGGGGAGACGACACTGTGCGGGTGGGCCCCACCTGTCAGCGGCCGTGGGTGCGGTGACGCGAGCGCTGGCGCAAGCTGCTGGCATCGGGCTGACGTCAGCGACGCGGGCGGCGTGCGCGCGGCGCGGCGGTGCCGCGGCCTGTTGGGCCGCTCGGCCCATCAAGGCGGCACGGCGCGCTGCGGCTGGTGGCTGGGCCGGCCTACGCGGGCGCGCGGCCTACTGGCCTGCGGGCGCTGGGCTGCGCGGCGCGGCCTGGCTCGCTGGCCGGGCCGGCCGTGGCCGCTGCTAGCCGGCTGTGGCCAGTGCTGCAGCTGCTAGGCTTGGCCATGGCTGGCCATAGCGGGCCATGGCTGGCCAAACTTGGTCAGGAGAGGCTAGGGTCGGCCAGGACCCTCTAGGGACTGGCCTGGGCTAGTTAGACTAGGTCTTGCTAGTATAGGGTTAGTGGGGACAAGTTAGAGTATAATGCAAAACCCTAAAACACAACAGGGATGACACAAAGAGCTCAAACAAGTCAACCGAAAACTTATGCAGCAGCATGAATGCAACAATGCGGGGTTTTCTAACGTGCTACTCATTTTAAAGTAATTCATAAAACTTTGATAATTGTCCTATGAATTTAAAACATCTATGCCAAAATAAAAATCAAATTCATTTAAATTTTAAAGTTCAAAAATCAGGGTGTTATAGTTGCTTTCATATCTATTCTCTTAATTATAAATATATACTCTCTCCGTTCTATATAATACAATATATTTTGGTTTGTCTTAAGTCAACTTAGTTTAAATTTGACCAAATCTATAAAAAAATATTATCATCTAACACATTAAATAAGTAAATTATAAAAATATATCTCGTAATAAACCTAATTATGCTTATTTGATATCATAAATATTATTATTTTTTCTATAAATTTGGTCAAACTTAGAACAGTTTGACTTAGGACAACAAAATGCACTATATTACAGGACAGAGGGAGTAGTACACCATTTATAAATAAGTAAATATGATTTTTTACTTTTATTATGATTAAATATTTTATATTGAAGCTAGAAGCCATTTTCTTATGAACATATACCAATTTTTCAGAAAATGACTTCTTGTTGGGGCCTGGTCGGGACGTCGGCACCCTGCCCCCGCCAGTCGACCCATCCGAATGGCTACGGCCGACATCACCCGTGGGTGATTGACATTCGGGTGAATCACATTTCGGTGACTGACATTCGAGAAAATTAAGTTCGGGTGAATCACATTCGGGTGATTGACATTCGGTTAATTGACATTCGTCAAAGTGACATTCGGTTGATTCGGCATATTCGGCTGCTATAGTGAAGCATATTCGGGTGTTGTGATGAAGCAGATGGGCAGATGCCAGGATGAAGGAAGAAACGCGCCGGCTGGAGCCAGGTGGTGGGACTCACCTGATTGTTGGTGTAGAGACCAGAAGCACCAAGGGCTCAAAGACGGCGCCGTCCTCGTTACCGGAAGAATATTCCCAGAATAAATAGTAGTTGGAAGGGTAAACTCGTCACGTAAAAGATCATGAACATGTATAAATAGTGCCCCAAGGGGGTTGTAAAAGGAGGACAGTTCCCGTACGTTTTAGTCGGGACCTGATTTATCAAAGAGCATCTCATTTGTCATATTTATGTCTTTATTGTTTATATTCGATAGTTAGATTCGGATCCAGAGGGTGCAGCCTGCGGGCAAGAATCAATAATGGCGGCGTCCATGGTCGGATCGAATTTCTTTACGACAATGCAAAACAGTAGTTGTGCCGAAGCAGCGCCTCGTCTCTTCGGCCAAGAGTCTTCCGGGCGTACAGTGGAACCCACGAAAGCCAAACGACGCTTCTTCTTATCGGCCTTCAGCAAGTTCGGCAACAACGAGCCAACTTCGGCAAACAATCGACGTCAGCGGAAAGGTGAAGCCACCCCGGTGACTGCAGTACACCCACGGGATAAAGCAAAGAATCTACGAGATAAGTATCATTTTTAGTTTGCGGTCAAACTAATTTTGCTTTCGACAACATGCCCATATGCATGCACCTTTTCTCTAGCGAACTGGACCCGCCCGTTCAGAAAGAAAGGTCTTCAAAAAAAATATTCACCTCGAACACTTAGCAGCAAGGCAGCAAGCAAACACATTCAGTTTCGCTTGCTGGCAACGAACGCGTCATCTCGAGAAGCTCGAGACACGAGTTAGATGGGCGGAGCAGCAGGGTCAACTTCGCGCTATCCGTTTTGTCGACTTCATCCGGCTCCGCGAAGGAGTTTTCGGCAGAACGCCAATCACACAGTGAAGCATATATTTCCTATCGATGCCCTTTGTAGTACTTACTGGTTGAAATGAAAGGACTATGATCTTGTGTAGCTGTAGTTCGAATTTCATTTCAGCCGAATCTGTTTAGATACTTTTTTTGTAAAATTCCATTGCACGGTACTGTTGTTCTCCATTTCTTGTTCAGCAGGCCACAAGATTTCGCGAGTGTTCAGCCTTGCGAGTACTTGGAGCGAAACGAACCCAGTTGCAAAATCTACTTTGGCAAAAAACCGTGTCGGCGATGCAAAGTCCGGCAGCACCAAGATTATAGTCGGCAGCGCTCTTCAGCAGGCATGCGATGGATCGGAAACCATAACGACCAAAAGCCAAAGGCGAAAGCATGGCCACGCCGATGCCAGACTCTAGCACAAATGTACTGCTCTCCCCGCGAGGACACTATAGTGATTCGTAGCCCGTGCCAGGGTCTTTGCATCACTCCCTTCGGAAGGCTATCTGTGCTGCGCATCTCACGCGAGCATAGGAACTTGGCATAATAGATGACGCCGTGCTTTCGCGCAAAAGCAATGCCGAATATTCGACTAACCTATTTTCAGGGATTACGGGTTCTCTTTTCACGACGTTATTCAGTTTTTCAGAGGAGAATCAATCCCCGGTTGCCGGCATGACGAAAACTAAAGCAACTTGCCGAACCAGCGTTCGGCATAGCCGAAGATGATCTGGGTGTCTGGTCAGGGAGATTCGGTAGGCCTCATCCTTTCTCCTTGGCGAAAGGGCGAGACAGCCAAGAGGCCTTCCTCGTCTCTCTCATGTTCAATCAGTTTGAAGCTATCACTTCGGTGTGCACCGTGACATTTCGGCAAGTATGGAAAGCGAAAATATCAAAGCCCTCCGAGAAAGCAGAGAGAGCGAGCAAAAGATTGTAGCAGCCCCAGCTCTAGGGAAGCAACTCTGCTTCGGTGATGAGCTCTCAGCAAGCAGCGGATCTAGCACTGCTGATGAAGGGCATCTGAGTAGTGAGAAGAGAATGCTGCAGGCGAACAACATAAAAGCCTGCTGACTACATGGTGTTGCCCTGTTTCGTGTGCCATATACTGCTTTTATAGTTGATTGGTAAACCTTTATTGCCATGTAAAGTTATGCATATACCCTTTTCTAAAATAAATAAATAAATTATTATTATTATTATTATTATTATTATTATTATTATTATTATTAT
>CM041637.1:10419395-10494710 GCA_023333625.1 Bothriochloa decipiens
ATTATTATTATTATTATTATTATTATTATTATTATTATTATTATTATGCCTCTAGCCGTATGTTGCTCAGACAAGACGTACCTAAATCATGGCTCATGCCAATTCATATGGAAACTAGTATTCCTAACATCTGACAAAGTTAAGTATAAATACTCACTATTTTTTTATGTATCAATTTTTTTATTTTTCCATTTTTGAGGACTAAAGACTACAACTCTCGATTTTAAATAAATTGCTGAGTACAGCACAGCAACTTCTGGTATTTAGAGTTGGAAAAATTCTGAATCACATTTCAGCAAAATCCTCCAGGCCGGTATGGTCTGGTACGTTGCGAAGCAAGATGCTTAAAGAGACTACTGTAGCCGATACTGGTAAAAAAAAAAATGGGGAGTGCTTCAATATATATATCGCTTTGAATATGACCCATAATTATGGCTGCATCATGCAATTTCCTACCTCAACGCCAAGGTATCGAATAAGTGCATTCGGTAACATGAGGGTTGATTTGGCCGAGCTAGACGGGAAGGCTCTGCCTCGCTTGCCGAATCATGGACACAGCCGCCGAATGAGCGCAATCGGTAGTTTGAGTGTGCATTCGGTACCCTGGTTGCCAACTTGGCGGACCTGGCCCGGAAAGACGTGAAGGCTCTCTACCTCATTTGCCTAATCAAGGGCACCACAACCAAATGGGTACATTCGGTAGCATGGATGACGATTCAGCCGGGCTGTCCGGGAAGGCTTTGTTCCGCTCGCCGAATCTTCGGACGTCCTGACTTTTCGCTGGGATGGAACTCTCAGCTAAATATTTCGTTAATGCGAAACGGCGGTACACGCTTTCTGCCATTTCGCCAAAGCAAAATAACAAGCTAGCAGACCTGACCCTCTTTGCCCAGCCAAAATGTGGTTGGGCATCCATTTTTGAACTCCACTTTGGCTTGTCGGACAAACGAGGGCATAAACAGCTCACTGTTCATACCGTATTGGAAAAAGCAAGTTGCTGTAACCATTTCGTTATTTCTTAAACCTTTAATAACAACCAAAGGGCACCAGCCACGTTTGGCCGTTTCTTCTTGCTTCAAGCATTTTGCATTATTTTTTATTTTAGCTACAGCCATTCGGTTGTACCCTCTTTAAATAATTATTATGTGTTTATGACCTCGTATCATTCAGACAGGCAAAAAAAAAATATTCGGATCACAGCTGCAGTCACAAGGATCCTTGCAGGCATCCGGAACTGGAACCAGATGTTTGTCTTTCTGCGTCTCTATGAGAAGGCTACTTGGAGACACTTCGCTTTCACTACAGATTCTAATAATCTGCCAAAGATGAAGAAGCTGCTCATGAAATTCGGCATTCTACAGAGGCAAACAAGTTGCATATATTCGGCATTCCGCAGTGGCGAGCTGATGGCCTAAAGCTCACACCCAAAATGAAATGCAATCACTTAAATCCCAATCCGGGTTAAGCCGGATGTATATTTCGGATGCGGTTTTCTTCTTACTGGCATCATATTCACACGAAACTCAGGGGACATGATATATCTTCGGACTTTCAAACGGAATCTCAAATGATATTTCGAATATCTATATGGGAGTTCGGATGGGTCATATTCTTATTCTCGGGCATCCTGTATGGCTTTCTGGCGAATTCACTGCACCATGAAGATCTTTGGTTTTTCGGATTTTTGTTTTGTCTTGCAGCCCGAGCTAAAGCTTCATCAGTCTCAGCTTTAGACTGTTATTTCGCAGCTAAGATATTCATCAGTCCCAGCTTCCGGCAGAACATATTCGGTAAAAAGAAGAAGTCTTGAAGGAGTTTGCTCGATCCTATCTCTAGCAACTAATGAAATTTGGCTCATAGGTCGCTGTCCGAAAAGGGAGAAATGCCTCTATGCTCTGGTTTTCACCCAATTTCAGGGTTGGTTCCAAACCTTTGTTCGGCTTATCATTAGACCCAATACAAACAGGGAAAATTATGGTCGTAGTTTACTCATTACCCCTTTTATTAAGTTATATTCGGTTTTCTAAAATTTTGCACTCGAAGACATGCAACACCGAAAAAGATCATGACACAAATTGTCTGCTCTAATATTCGGTAGCACAAAATCAGGTTGCAAGTAACCAAAGAGGAACTGAAAATGGTCGCCAAAAAACGCTAGCCGAAAATGGCCAGCGAAAGACTTCAGCCAAAAAGCTGAAGCATCGTACAAAAACGCACGAAAACAGACACCGAAAATGGTCGCCAGAATACGCTAGCCGAAAATGGCCAGCGAAAGACTTTAGCCAAAAAGCTGAAGCACTGTGCAAAAACGCACAGGAAAAGCTACCGAAAAATGGTTCCCAAGGCTACCGAAAATGGTTCCCAGAAAGCCAAAAACAGCTCCGGTTGATATCAGCCAATTAATTTTTATTTTGTAAAAATGCTACCGATTAACAAATATCAGCTTCTGTTGGGGTCACTTCGGCTGCGCGTGCAGTCAACGCCGCGCGACAGTACAATATGTTACAACCAAGATTGTAAATCAACCATAGCGGTTGTAGTCGGTCTTTTCAAAATCATCCGGTTGGCCAAAATTTAGCCAAAGGGCTCGAAACTTTTCAACCGAAGCTGAAGAATTTTCAACCGAAGCCCTTCAACTAAGAAAGTTGGGGGACGGCGTTTTTACAAATTCGCCTAGATATTCGGTTGACCAAAATTTAGCCGAATGGCTCGAAAATTTTCAACCGAAGCTAAAGAATTTTCAACCGAAACCCTTCAACTAAAAAAGTTTGGGGACGGCATTTTTATAAATTCGTCTAGATATTCGGTTGGCCAAAATTTAGCCGAAGTTTAAAAATTTTCAACCAAAGCCCTTCAACTAAAAAAGTTGAAGGGGACGGCGTTCTCACAACTAGCCTGACTATTTGGTTAGTTATAAATAAAAGCCGAAGGGCTTAAAATTTTCAACTCAAACCCTACAACTAAAAAAATTTGAAGGGACAGCATTTTCACAATTTACCTGACTATTTGGTTAGTTAAACACGAGTGAAGGGCTTAAAATTTTCAGCCGAAGCACTACAACTAAAAAAGTTAGGGGAACAACGTATTCAATTTGAATACGTCCATATATTTGGTTCATAATCTCTGAGCCAAAAGGCTAAAAGAAATTTTCAACCGAAGCTGCAGGCCGCCGGATCAGTGAGTCGGCAACCGAACAGGTGCATTCGGTAGTCCGGGTTCAACTTCGGTTGGTGCGCCTTCGGCTGGTCAGGATGCCTGATGCAGGCCGCTGGACCAATGGGTCGACAACCGAATGGATGAGTTCGATAACCAGGGTGCGCCTTCGGGTGCATAGGGCGTCGCCGGGTGCGAGCGTGCAGGTGGAGCTAGAGCAAGCTATTCACGTTAGCTTCCTTCGAAAAGGTACTGGCTACAGAATGTATATATGGTCTGACGATCAGAGCAAAGAATATACCGGCTCGATTGCTGCAAACGGCTAGTGGATAGTTAATCGCGTCTTACTGGGCGATTCTCAGTCGTGCATTCGGCAGGTTCTCTGCGGTTGGCCGAAAGACAAATGGTTGGAGGGGGCCGGACTCCACGTGTTGGATGGAGTACGTGAACCTTCATTTCTTTTTATCTTGTATAAATATAATATCAGATATAGTATCATATTCAGGTGAATCATATTCGGGTGTTTCGGGTGAATCACATTCGGGTGATTGACATTCGGGTGATTGACATTCGGTTAATTGACATTCGGTTGATTTGGCATATTCGGCTGCTATGGTGAAGCATATTCGGGTGCTGTGATGAAGCAGATGGGCAGATACCAGGATGAAGGAAGAAACGCGCCGGCTGGAGCCAGGTGACGGGACTCACCTGATTGTTGTTGTAGAGACCAGAAGCACCAATGGCACAAAGACGGCGCCACCCTCGTTACCGGGAGAATATTCCTAGAATAAATAGTAGTTGGAAGGGTAAACTCGTCATGTAAAAGGTCATGAGCATGTATAAATAGTGCCCCCAAGGGGGTTGTAAAAGGAGGACGGTTCCCGTGTGTTTTAACCGGGACCTGATTTATCAAAGAGCATCTCATTTGTCATATTCGTGTCTTTGTTATTTATATTCGATAGTTAGATTCGGGTCCTGAGGGTGCAGCCTCCGGGCAAGAATCAACAAGCTTCAATGAAAAAAATATTTAATCTTAATAAAAATATAAATTTTTTATTTACTTATTTATAAATAATACACTATATATTACTAGCCACTTGATAGTCTCCAATGAGGTGAATAGATGTGAAAGTAAAAAATAATAAAAAATTAAAATAAAGGAAGCTTTGAGAACAATTTTGTAAAACAAAAATGATTTTCTCTTTATGAAAAATTCCTAAGTTAATATTAAATATTTTTCCAAACATGGAACAATAGTTCCTATGAACTACAAACATTTCCATCACCAATAAAAAAACTACGAACTCATTAAAAAAATCATGCTCCAATAAGAATTAATAAAAAGAGTTGACACTTTAATATCTCATGAAAAATTTGTATATTCCTAGCGCTCTCTTCTTATTCTATAATTTATTTATGTTGTAACAGGGTTAAAGATTAATTGCAAAATACTTTTGTATGTAAGAATAGTCACACTTTATCAACCTTAAATAAATTTGGCTAAGTGAGTGCTTATAATTTGCAATAAAGACAATAAAGGGCACATAATCGTGTTAAGACCATAGAAAAACTCCAACCAAAAATAAAGGCATACAAGTTGAAAAGATAGACATCATTACGAGGCAAGAGCAAAAGAAAGTTTAACATGACCAGATAGGAATAGAAATAGTTTAACCATAGAAACAATTATGCATTCAAAGACTGTATTATACAGATAACAATACTGCATAATTAACTGCATAATTAATAAATTAAGAATGTTGCTAGTCTTACCTAACACTAGTTGTCACTTATGGAACAAATGTTTTTTGTACAAGTAGAACATTTTTACTTATTACCCTTTATAGTAAAATATATTTTTGAGTTAGAAACAACTTTTCATTCAGAAAATATAAAGAGGAAAGAAATATTATCATATTAGAAAAAAATGTTAGAGGGTGTGGCCCATTTGCCTTCCTAGTGTCCTAAGACACTCACAATGTAGACTCTATCATAGAGTTTAAGTCTATTTATTACCTCGAAGATATCTTACACTTAGAGTCGAGTCTTATTTAGACACCAGGTCTATGATTCTTCGAGGTAAAAAGTAGCTTAGATTTTATGGTAGAGTCTGCAATATAAGTGCTCTCATAGAGCTAAAAACTTCCTGGGAGTATGCATAAGACACAAATGTCGTACTTTAGTCAAGACATTACTCTATGTCTGGATATTTTGCCTAAGAAATTTTTGACAATAAACGAACACAAACAATATTCTATATAGAATACTTTAGATTTAGATATTTTGTGTAATGAGAAATATATGATGAATAGATACACATGAGAGATATTCTAAGATATAGAAAAGTGTAGAAGGTTGCCATCATTTAGTTAAAATACACACAGACTTCATATAGAAGATTGCTACCATAAAGCTATAGATACATATATATACTTCATTCCATATGTAGTCACCAAGAGAGTTATAAAAAATTATGAAAGTAGTTATCACATACTTAGTTTCAAAATACTTCATAGTTATTTTGAGGTTTATAGGTGTGTATGCTAAAAGTTTTTTATAGTAAGTTAGACATTATTATGTGTAAAACGAAAAGGGAAATACTTTACACACCCAATATTAATGTAATAATATGTCTGCCAACTACACACGGGTCATCTGGCCAAGGATGTAGCGACGGCGGTGGCGTGACGAGGGTCGCAACTGATGCCAAAGGGTTGCAACTGATGTCTTGGAGACTACGTAGGGAGTAGTAGGCGGTGGGTGTTCAAACCCTAGCTCCCATGACAATGCTCTGCGAGGAAGACAAATTAGAGATCCGGAGATGGAGGGAGCGGAGACAGAGATGGAGACGGAGACGGAGACGGAGACAGAGGGAGCGGAGATGTAGGCGCACGAGTAGGAGAGGGTGCCGCTCAAACCCTAGCCACCATGGCTTACCGTGCGAGGTGAGAGGACGAGCAGGTGATGAGGCGACGCTACACTTGAGACAGGCGAGCGACAGGAGGGGAAGAGACGGAGTCGCTTGGGGGCGATTGGTTCGCGTAGTAGCGGACGCTTAGAGCCAGGCCCCCATGACAGTGACACAACCTAAGTGCGCGCAACATTATTGTATGGAGGGTTTTTTTGTCTGTTAATTTATAAAAGTGTAATTTCCTAAGTCTTATTTGTTTTTGCAAATTATTCTCCATCCGATTCAACATTCGTATTCAACAGAAATTTGAAATATCCAAAATTATCCATATTTGCTAGGTACAAATCATTTGAAACCATCTAAATCTTATAATTATGACAAATTAACTATCTAAGTAAAAAATAATGTAACAAATGGTATGTCATTATTTAATGTCATTTATGGCTAATCTAATTTTTAATATTAAAAACAATATATACTCCTTCTGTCCCAGAAAGAATACTACTCTAGCATAATACCATGTTTTAGTATTTTATGCTTGATCAATTGTAAATAAAAAACAATTTTTAATACGGCTAATCATATTAATTAGTAATTTATTTTATTTTTATACTTTTAGAATTTATATTTATTTATTTGAATTCAATAATCAATATACATTATCTAATGCACATGCTTATATCAAATATAGAACAATTGATCTGTATTCAGCTGCTGTATTGATTGTTGAAGATGTTTGCTTTTACAGTTTTCGCGTGTGATACTGAAATGATGATTAATTTATTTATTTTTGGCTCAACACTTCTAATGTTTTTTCATTAGTTGTGTCTTGGAGAATAACTCAGTAAGCTTTAACTCTAATCTTTCATGACTAATGAGTAGTGATCCACTGTTACTTCATTGTCGCAATTCTGGGATCCACATAATTGGATGGGATGGCTGGAAATCAATGCTCCTTGCTGCACCCCACTTATTAGGCCTCATATGGAAACTCAAATCCCTTTAAAATTCATGTTCATGGTGGAAAATTCATGGGGTTATTATTTGAATACCCATCCCGGGGTGTGTCTTCCCCTTCCTTCTAAATTAGCCCTTACTATGAATTTACTCTCTAGTTGTCCAACAAAAGAGAAGTTTTTAACCAACAATTTATTACATCTCTAGTGCTTGAATTTATTAATTATGACCGTTCATTCTTGCACGAAGGTTAGCTCCTGGCCAGAGAAATAACCAACAATACAAGTATGAATTCAAATTCCTACACTTGATAGTAGTAGGCACTTTTATTTTAATTTCTTTCTGCAATGTAGCATGGAAGAAGATATACGTGAAGAAGCGATGTAAGACCGCACCCCAAGGAGAGGGATTTCAAGAAATTCCATTGCTCGTGGTATTCCTGAGTTTCTGCAATGACATTTCTACCTCCTCCTAGCTTTCCATATATCCGAACTAATTACAAGAGATGTGAGGGTTGCTGTTCTCATTGAGCTTGAAGTGTTGTAGTTTTAGGACATTTGAATGCATATGCATCATTAAACTTTCGCTGCTTCCGCTGGTACACCAGCCCTCTCAGCAACGATCTGTTCATAGAGATCCCTAATCTTCAGCCCAATGATGGTCTGGAAAAGACCTGTTCCGTTGTTGCTTCCTGGGAAGTCTGCATGCTTTAGCATTTGCTGTGTCACCTCTCCGTAGAACTTGGTTGAGAGGTTGCTTAGATGGCTCTCCACGTAGATGAGCTCATCTAGTTTGTCAAATTGCCCATCCATCTCCAGAACAGATACCTGAACACATCAAGCAAATGCTGAATCTGTAAAGCTAGCTTTGGGTCAGCCAAGCAGATTCCTGTTCACTAGTTTAAAAGAGGTAATTTAGACTACGAGCTCGGTTGCTATCAGTGTCAATTTAGTTACAATTCCAAGTAACAGAACTAACTTTTGCATGAGGGATTGAAGAGGACAAACAGAGATGGATTACCTCGTTTCCAAAGTAAGTGTCTGGGCCATAGGCAAATTTGATGCCAGGGTAAGAGCATGTGAGCTTTCTTCCACAAGGCACCCAGCTGATGCTCGATCCTTCATCAAAGAGATAAACTGGGTTGAAGAACTTCACCCCTTCTTTCATGATGAGCTTAACACGCAGCACCTTCCCTTCATTGTCACCGGGAATCAACTGGGTTGGCAGAACTTCAATCACAGCATCAGCGTACTGCTTCTGCGGATCTGTCACACCAATTAGCAAGTAGTAAGATCTAGCATGTCTCCATTTGTTGACTATATATTTGATCAATTGATTGATGTGGCGATTTGCTGTATATATATGCTAGGTTTATTCAGAAACAATCTATGCTGATTATGTTGGAAGAATGCCGTACCAATATAAGCATCAAAATCTGGTTTCCTTGCCTCGATACTGGCCTGGATGCTTTCAAGGCTGTGTCCACGCTCTGCCATGTCCCGCTGCCAAAGTAGTACCAGCAATATTTTAGAGGATACTAGAAAACATCAGAAAGATACCCTTTACTGACTCATGTGGAACGAGAAACATAAAAGTATTTCTTCTCAGCTGACCTGGATTTTCCATGCAAACTTAACTTCATCACTGATGTCCAAGTAGATGCTGAAATCTAAGAGGTTCCTCACACGCTCATCGAACCTGGTTTAAGCAAAGAAGTAGTTGTCATGGCTTGTAAAATAATCTTGTTACTTCCACTTGTTAGATGTTGTGCGGGAAGAAACAAAAAAGAACATGCACAATTTTCTGTTATAGAATTAATTTCGACCGGGGTATGCAGTAGCGAAGTGGAGGAGCATGGGCATAGAACGTGAGCTTACATTGGATGCAGACCTTCAATGACAAAAATCTTTGGTGGTGTGATAAGCTCCGGCGGGTCGAGGAGGCCAGTGACATGGTTGTAGATCGGCTTCTGGACTGCCTGGCCATCTTTGATCGCCTTCACCTGCTCATACATGAGATCAAAGTTGTTGGCCTTGGGGTCGAGGGCGGTCACACCGTACTCCTTCCTGCCGTTCCTGTCCAAGGAATGGTAGTCGTCGAGGCAGATCACTGTGGTGGTGTCACTGATGAGCGTGTTGGAGTCCGGGTTCCCGCCCTTGGGTGGCACCGCGGCGCCACCAAAGACGCTGGTGAGCCGGCGCATGAAGGTGCTCTTGCCGCACCCGGAGTCCGCCGCCAGGCCGATCACCACCGGCTTGTCGACGGAGCACGAAACCTGGAAGCAGGTCCGTGCCCTTCTGCCGCCGCCGCTCCTCCTGGTGCTGCTGGTGAAGAAAATGACTTGCCTCTGTCTGAAGCCTGCGTTCGAGACGGTCGTGCATGGGGAGTGCAGGGAGGTGGTGGTAGTGTGCGCGCTGCAGATCGCCATCGTCTCTGCGTGCGTGCGTGCCGGCGGCGTTTGGTTGTTCTTGGGTAAGCTTGTCTTCTTCCCTCCAAGCCAAGCCGAGGAGTGGGACTTGAAGAGAAGAAGAGAGGCAGACTGGGATGGTGGGATGTGGAACTACAAGAACATAAGGACGAAATGAGGATGGCAATTATGTGGTGTCCCTATTTTTCAATTTCTTTTTTGTTTCTCCTGATAATATCATGGGCAGCTTATAGTGAGATGAAAATGAGTTCTTCCTTTCATTGTGTTTTGTCACTATTGAGTTCTTCCTTTCATTCATTCAATTCGTAGCGAGTGTAATTTGTCAGTATTGAGTTCTTACTTTCATACATTCAATTCGCAGCGAGTGTATTTTGTCTGTATTGAGTTCCTCCTTTCATTCATACGCAGCGAGTGTATTTTCTATTTTGTCAATACTCCTCGTCTTGACACTAAATTTTCTTGTTGAGAAAAAGCTTCAATATTTCCATGACCATTATTCTTCCTGATGATGCTTCTAACATGCCTTGGCAAGGTTTAATAGCGAGTTATATGCAGAAAATATTTTGCTTATTGCTCGTCTGCTAGTTGCTAAATGCGACGTACATCGTACAATACGTATTTGAGATTTCCGTACGTAGTTGTCTGTATTTGTGTGCACTAGATGGACATTACTTGTGCCTTTTTTTTTTATCCCATTGCTGATTAGCTGATGCCTGACTAGTGATGGCCACGGACACTCGTGGGAAAAGCGGAAAGCTTGGTCGAGGTTTCATGAATTTAGATATGGTTTTTCCACGTGGCGGCGCAGGGATGGCTGGTTGAAGATGAGGGAATGATGAGTGGCTAGAGGCGAGGCCTGGCAGCACTTTGGGACGATGTGGCAGCACTCTGGGAGGATGTGTTGCTGATGATCGCCTCGTTACATGCTGTTGTTGCGCACCATATGTACGTTATTGGTCCCAGAACGCAATGCCGCTGCAATCCCACCGGGTGGTAACCGCTCTGTAGGCGCATCCGCGTCAACCAGGGCTTCTGCAGCGTCCACATCACCTGATTTCCTAGACCTGTGAGAGAATTCCTCTTTTTCCTTTTTTTCTTCTTGTTTAAATATGCCACCTCAAACCATCTGTGTTGTATATGCACCGAAGGAATAATTACATCAAATCGATTCATGTGCCTTTGTGGCTCCTATAAATGGCATTTGTTTAGATTTATGAGCCAAAACAATATTTGTTACATTGTCAGTTTTGTCACATAACAACCTCCATCCATATATAAATATAAAGAGTTAAATGCACCGTAGGTCCGTTAACTTGCGGCCCTATCCTAATTGGGTCCATGAACTTCAAAACTGGTTATTTGGTCCTGAAAAGTTTGAAACAGGTTCACTCCAGGTCCATTGGCTAAATTGCAGCCCAGTTTTGCCTACGTGCCCAGTTTTCCCTACGTGCCCAGTACACCGTGGCATGGGCCAGCCCAAAGTGGTCACGTGCGCCGCACGTGATAACCCTGCCCCCTCGCCACTTAACAAAAAAAGCCCCTCCGCATTTCCCCATCCCACACCCCAGCCCTGACCAAGGGTTTGGGTTCCTCTTCGTCGCAGGAGAGGCGAAGGGGCGGCAGCAGGAGAGGCGGTGGTGGAGTGAAATCGGCATCGGGTTTGGACGGTCGCGCGGCGACGGCGGTTTGTTCTCCCGGTGTTGAGGCCACTGCTCCCCGGCGATCGCGGTGAAAGCACAGGATGAAGGCCAGAGTGAGGCGCGAAGGGCAGCCGCCCCCCGATTACAGTAAGTGCCTTCAAGTTCCAATCTTGATTGCTTTTCACAGTGTTTTGGTCATGATAAGGTTAGCTGTCGTCGTGGATTTGGTCAAATCGTGTTTTAGCCGAGGCTAGGGTTACTGATTTCACTATTTAAGGTCGCATTTCATGATTACCACCCCCTGAATATGGTATGTTCTTGTTGATGTAGGTGGGATTAGTGGTTTGTTCACAGTAGAGATACATCACAATGGGTTTTTTTCTGGTCATGGTTCAAATCGGGCCTACCTAGATGAGAAAGTGAACTACATTGACTATGTGGAAGCCAAAAAATTTAGCCCACAGAGCTTTCAAGACCTCAATTTCATGCTGCATTATCAAAGGAACCCTCATTTGAAAGTGTTTTGGTTGCTTCCTGGTTTGGAATTCCCAAAGGGCCTGAGGCTGGTTGTTTCTGAGAAGGACATTATAATCATGGCTAAAATGGTTGACAAGGTGAAGACACTAGTTATCTATTATGATCATGAGGTAATGAAAACAGGTGCAGAATGGGATGATGTAGTTACAAACCCTATTGCATCATTGCCTAGAGTTATTAGTCCTTGCAAAGGTCAGAGCAGACAGAGTTGCAATGAGGCAGATGATGAAGGGCATGCACATGAAGATGGCAACTCAAGTGCAGAAGAAGGAGACAGCTCAAGTGAGGACTATGATCTTGATGACAGTGATTATGACTTAGAGGCTGATGATGACCTTTTTGTGGATAATGTTGATGAAAATGTGACAGATGAAGGGGCTGGCGGAGGGAAGAAAAGTGCTAAGGGAACTAAGAGGTGTGAGCAATGACAGGGAAGTAGAAGATGGATGCCAATGACAGCCCTCAGGTGGCAAAGAAGCCTAGAAAGAAGACTTGAATAATGGCCATGTAGCTTTTGTGATGTAAATATGTGATGTAGCACCCAGAAAGAATGTGATGTAACACATGGATGCTGATATCATTTTGGTTCAACAAACTTAGTCCTAGAGTAACTTAGTACAACAAACTTAGTGTTGCAGCCGGTGAAAGGGTGGTTATATTTAATTTTGCTTGACTGGTTGTCATACCAGTTTGGAACAGGTTATATGCCTGCAGTGTCTGTAAGATATACGTGGTACTGGGTTTGGTTGCCATGAATGATGCTTGTTAATTATTCCAATGCAATGTCAAATGTTTGTCTTCAGTATTCTGTCCACATTCTGTTAAGTTAGTATCACAGGTTTGTCTTCAAAATTCAGTCAAAATTCTGTCAGAATTCTGTCAAAGTCCAGCAATTTGGGAACATCAATGGGATGATACTAACTTCCATTCCATTGCATAGTTATGGTCAACACAAGTTTTTACATGATCAACACAACATGGTGCCATTCACTTCACTAACAACACTAACAGGATCAGCACCTGAACTACAAGCATACAAACACACAGAAAACACACAGCTTTCAATGCCACAAGCAGTTCATCCCTAGCTCCTAATTCCTTCACCATTTGTTCCTGTCGAGGTGGCACCAATCCTAAATCCTCGGATCTAGATGAGGATGCCTCCAATTTGGGAACTCTTGTGCTTTGCTCACCATCATTGGCCAACAATGAAGCCAACCTTCTTTCTCTGCCCAGGGTTATGAGGTGCTCCTCATATTCATCCTCCTAGTAGAAAAATGGGCACCCCGAATTCCTTGGCAACCAAAATGCAATCAAGATCCATATGAAACTCAGCAAGCAAACAAGATTCGAAAGATCCAAGAGCGCTCAATATCCAAACCCTAACTAACCTTATGCAACGGGCAACAGTAAAACACTTGCCCTCTGCTGTGGTCCTGCATTGAGATCCGTAGCACCACCTTACGCCGATAGCACTCCGAGCAGGTGATGAGAGGGAGGTCGAGATTGCGCAGATTCAGGACCAAGCCGGTACGCTGCTGTGCCATGGCGAGGTCCGTGCGCGGCGCACCAACCACCGGAGAGAGCCAGAGGAGCAGGGGCACAAGGGAAGAGAGGAGGCGGGTGTGGGGGCTTTTTTGTTAAACAGCAAGGGGGCAGGGTCATCACGCGCGGCGCACGTGACCACTCTGGGTCGGGCCATGCCACGGTGTACTGGCCACGTAGGCAAAACCGGGCTGCAATTCAGCCTGTGGACATGGAGTGAACCTGTTTCAAACTTTTTGGGGCCAAATAACCGGTTTTGAAGTTTATGGACCCAATTAAGACATGGCCGCAAGTTAATAAACCTACAGTGCATTTAACTCATATATAAATGAAGTAACACGATCATGTCTCCAATGTGGACAGGGATACTGGCTGTGTTCCAACAGTTCCATACATGCTGAGTGCTGACTAGCACAAAGCGTGGAGCCAGAATATTACCAGGGGAGTCACACTATACTCTCCTTGCTGATGATAACAAACAGAGTTATGCTCCAGTAGACCTTATAAACCAGAGTCGGATACTTTGAGGAGCACGAGACTTATGCAGTTCAGTGCAAGCTGAATCTCCAAGAAAGACCAGGAGATTCGTTCAGTTTACAGAACACACAAATGAGATCCCGGGAGGCCAGGATGGTAGCTGACTGGCTGTCTTGGGCTCCGCCACGACCAATCACTCTGTGCAGCCTTGGCAGCAATAAGTCCACAGATAACGCAATTTGTATATATGGGCAAAGAATTGGGGTTTAAAACAGATCAGTCCAGAAAGACACTACAATATAATCGTATATAACCTCCTCCACCATAGAAATTTTAAAGGAAAAAATATACACTGTCGTAACATACAATGAATGACATGTACTTATGTGTATCCACAAAACCACATAGCAATCAGATGGTACTTGGTTGACTATTGCAATTGCTTCCATATCCTACTTGTGCCCTCTGAAGTACATGTATACTTTCTGCATGCAGCAAGCCAGCAAACGAAATAAGGTCAAACCAGTGCTGGTATCAGACAAACCAAGTTCTTCAAAACATGTTGACAATATAAACAAAAAGACAACATCGTTCACAATGACTGACTCCTGATGTGACATCCTTGCCCAACTTACCATTATTTTTTTGAAGACGTGTGTGTTCAATTATGTACATTTGTACAGACCCTTATTAAAACAAATACTATGAAGACAAATTAACACAGAAACTGCAAAGACAAGGGCTAGAAATAGACACGCTGACACAGAAACGCAAAGCCGCTATTGGAACTATGAACCATCCAAACATTGCAAATGCAAATGCACCAAAAAAACATAGGTGTAGAAATTGTAACTGTATTGCGACCCTAATTTTCTAATTTTAAGAGAACTTCATTTTGTCGAGAGCTATCCATAGATTTGGATATCTAGAAACCTGGAGAAAAATGTAGTCACAGATAATAAACAGGATATATATTCTATAGAAGTCTATCAGGTAACAGCAGATATTTGAAAGGTCAAATGGGCATTTCCAGTTGTTCCATGCATAACTATATTAATCTCAAATGGGCATAACAAGAAACAAAACACATACAAATCACTGTAAATGGTTACCAGTGAACATGCCTACGTACCCCATGTGCAACAGGAACCAAGATATAACATAAAGGATTTTCCTAATACCATGAAAATTCAGAAATAAAAGGAAAATGCATAGGAGGGAAGGGATGTCATAAAATGGCAAACATGAACGATGGATAGGCTACATACCTGGAGAACCCATATGCTCACAAGCGTCTCCAAGCAAAACAAGGCAAATCCGACAAAGTAAAAGATCTGAAGGGGAAGAATGACTTACATGTCAGAATCTTGCACTTTTTACCTTCTAAAATTGTAATGAAAATTCATTGCAGACTAAGAGCATAAAGCTCCTTGAATAAAACAAGTACAGTTGCTCCTTTCATAGCTATGAGGTGAAAAACGATTAAAGAAATGTCTCTACATGTACTCACCCCAACTATTGCATGATCAGAAAAGGTGTCAATTGCAGCCAGTATACCCCTGATGACAAACGATGTATATTTTTCTTAGAGCAAGATAGACAAACCAAAAACCTATGAATCTTGCATAGGTGTAGATAATCCATCTGAATAGTAAGCATTAAGAAAGGTATATAAAGATTAAGCAGATAATAGACATCGCCATGTTTGGCAGTTGGCACAGCTTGTCCCTGGTCCCTTTCACAGACTAAGCAGAAGCTATGCCAAGTGGCAGGATTTGTAGCAGCTTATCAATAAACAAAAACCTTGAATGAACTGAATAAGAAGAAATTGCTTTTGACAAAAAATAATAAAATCCAAAAAGCAGATTTTGCAAAAATCACAAGCCATGCCAAATAGGACCTCAGAGTAGAGCGAAATGAAGCTCAAAGCTTAATAGCACAACTTTCTAGGTGCTGCTAATTGCTATTAAGTAAGAGTGAGCATACACAAATACTGTGGTGATTATATACAGGGGATGGTGGATGATGAAATTTCTTTACTCAATAAAAGTGCAATGCAATCTGTAAGGAAGCTTACGTTAATGATTTTCCGCGGAATACAACTGGAGGAGCAATGGCAGCAAATATGCAAAAGGCAATGTGGAGCTATGCACAACCAAAGATACACAAAGTAAGTAAACCAGGTTTATAGCATAAATAGCATTTCAATGTCAAGAATGCGGAAGCCATGTCTTGATCTAGAAATTACCAGGTAACAAAGGAAAAACCATCCAAAGCTCAAAGCACTGTCAGTTCTGTTAAACAAGTTGGCAGAGAATTAGTACAAAACCGCTGGTAGTGCCAGAGAACATAAAGCAAAGGTCTATCAAGTTAATTAAAGCTAAATACATCTGGCACAACATGTATCCTACTTGACTTCAGTTGGATCAGAAAATGTTCTATTGCCTAACTAAAATATTATGCATGTTCAACTAAAAGGAAATGAAATACATAAAGTTAGCATTATGAACTAGTGTATATTAATTAGTATTTATGGCACGAAGCATCAAGCAATAGTCATATACCTCATTGCTCGGTATAGAGGTCTATACCACATCAAGTAGGACAAAGGGATGCCAAGCATGCCATAGATGGTAGCCAGGAAAAATAGTTTGGAATCTGCAAGCATGAAAATATTCAAGATTTAGAGGTTTGATGGGCTAAATTCATAACAGTGCACTAAAAATGAGCACTTGCCTGTACTTAAACTACAGGTCAAGTACAATCAGAGTAGTAAATGTGGGGTGCAAGGAGAAGCAGAAGATATGAAGGGTACAAACTAGCTACAATGAATGAACTGCTAAGCTTACCTCCCCCTCTGATCCAACAGACTATGACAGCAATAAAATTCCAAAAGAGACAAAGCACAATACCTGTACATCATTGCAATAAACAAACATCCCCCGTGAGATGGTAAGTACAACTGTGCAACAATGCAAACTCCTGAAAACACTAAATATAGACATCCAACTACCAAGCCAGCTCGCGAACGCAAGATACTGCAACTTCTGAGCGTTTGCTGGTATCTCATTGGCAATATCATGGTGGATGATTGGGAAGAAAGGCGGCCAGTTCTTGTCCTCCATGGGCACCCCAGCTACAACAAAAGGATACAGTAAGCCAATAATACAAGACTCCATAGATAAGTCCAATTTGCAGAGAATGCGGAAGCATACCGCTCTTGAGAGCTTCCTCCCTCCTCCTGATATCCTTGACCCCCGAAAATTCCAGCAACGAATAGAATATTCAGTCAATACCCATGTCATGAATTAGTTATTAGCGAGAATCCAAGGGAACAGCAAAGCAAGCACGCATACCGACTCGCGCCTCCTGAGATCTGACTCCCACTGAGACAGCTCCTTCGCCTTGCCCTTCGAATTCTTCATCATTCCAAAACAGAGCCACATTAACACGCACGCTCCGTCGCTCCCTCGATCACTAAGCAAGCAATGAGTTAGTAGAGAGAAGGAGGAGCAGGAGCCTCGCTTACGTTCATGGTGTCGAGGGGGATGTCGACGGTCGCATCGCCCCTGCCGCCGCCGCCGCCGAACCCCGCGGGCTCCGCCTGCCGGAACCCATACTGCGATTTGACGCCTCCGCCACGCGCTCCTCCGCCTCCATTCTGTACAGCACCAATTCAGCACCTCGTTAGCACGCTCCAGAAACCTAACGCCCGAGATCTATCTCATCCGAGATCTGCCGGCACCGCCGAGACAAATAAACCCAGAATGTGTGTTGGTTAGTTGGTTGGTTGGGGGACTGGAGGAGGGGGGAGAGAGAGCACAGAGCAGAAGCAGAGCAGAGGAGAGGGCGGTCAGGGAGGGGTTACCGAGAAGGGGTTCTCGTCGGCGCCCTCGTCGAAGGGGTTGGGATCGTGGTGCATGCTCGCTGCCGTGGACAGCTCGGCCTCGGCTTCCGGCGGAGCAGCGAGTTGATCGGTGCTCGGTGGGCTGCGGTCGTTGGCGCGGGGAGACCTGGAGAGGGAAGAGGTGGGAGGGGTGGGCGTGTCGGGCGTGGTGGAGTGGACTTCACTGACCGACTACCCGGGGTCGCTTCCGGTTCAAGTTGCTGTCATCTCTTTTCTTTTCTCCGTTTTTCTTTCTTTTCGCTTGTTTGTTCGCTCAGACTTCGTGCTGGCAGGCGGGGCCCCGGGAACCGGACAGGACACCACACCGTCATTTCCGTAGTATTTTTTGAGACACGTCCATTTCCGTAGTTTTCAAATAGATTTATTTATTACAATGTAAAAAAGGTTTTGTAATTAAATTAGCGATACTTGTCAGTTGTCCCATAACATAACTATCAATAGTTTTTTTTAGAAATATAGTTACAGTGACATTTTTTTGAATCCATAACATAACTATCAATAGTTTTTTAAATAATATAGCTCCAATGACATTGTTTTTGAATGAGTAAATAAGGATCCCATGAACTAACAACCAGTTAACAAGTGAGTGGACTAACAACAATCTAAGACTAAACTTATTGTTAGTTCACTAGTCTATAAAATCTAACTATTAGAATTAGTAATTTTACTAGTTAGCTTATCACTAGTCCCATTTGATTTAAACGTGCCCTAATTTAAAGGAGTGGTAGATCCAAGAGTTTCCTTGACCTGGACAAGTACAACAACGGATCAATTATCATTTTCTCTGCCTGATTGAGCAATGCAAGTTTGCTTCCATTTAGAAAAGAACTCGTGACTTTGTATCTTTTTTTTCCTTTTTCCTTGCTTGGTATTTTAGCAAAATCATTGTTTTGTATTTCTCGGGTCGCTCCCGCTCGTTGTCCACGGCGTAGTGTGACTCTTGCGCACGCCCTTTCCCTCTCTCGCGTGAGTGCTTGTCAGTTTTAAATAGAGACAAGAAATTTTACTAAGACTGTCGTAGAACTCTAGTTTATGAGTCTCTATTTTATAGGATGGCTAAATTTTACAATTTTGAAATCTAATTTTATCTGGTCTTTTGGAGTTCTCTAAGTTGAATGTTATTCTTTCAATTTTTATACGTTATCTATAAGCATCTCGAAAGTAACAGGGCACGTCCCTTTTAAAAGATGACCATTTTTATATGTCGCCCACTTTATTCTAATGTTACACTTAGTACTAATTAATAATCAGCTCACTAAAAATCAGGGAGAAAGAGAGATCAATTATTAATAAAACCACTCGGACAGGTCAATCGCTACTTGTGGATCCATCAGTGCTCCTCCCTGCGGACAAGGAGCGGGGACTGCTCCGTTCAAGGCTCAACTACGAGAAAGCTTGGAGCCAGAGCGGGGGCCGAGGAGACGATGGTCGGGATCTTCTCCAGGTTCTCCGCCGGCGCCCACCGCCGCTCCAAGAGCGTGGCCGTGAGTTCTCTTCTCGCCCTCTTTCTCCTTTCCCTATCATGCCCCACTTTGTACTTCCATGTCGTTTCTGCTGTAGTTTACTTCCCCAACTCCAAGAAGGGATCTGCTTGTTTATAACCATATCAAGTCAACAGTAGGTTAGCTTAGCTTGTTGAAGCCGTGCAAGGGTCAGATTTGGGCTGGTTTCACTTGACCCCTATTTGTTCATGGGTGGATTCTGCTGTCCCAAGTACTCGGTATCTCACCTTTTAGTTCCTCTTCTGGGATGGTCTTAGCTTGCCGTTTTTGTTGGATTTTATTTATTTCTGGCATTCCATTGAATTTAAATGTCCTTGCGGCTCAAAAATTGGGGAAAATTGAGTGCTTTTGTTCTCACTATAAATCTGTTCATTAGAAATTTTACAGTTACTATGTAGTCAGGTGGAATTAATGATTGGGTAAAAGCCAAGCATCAGAAGTAACCCTAGTCAATTTGTGCAATTGGACCTTACTGTGATCAAGTCTCGCCTAATTTTTGGGAATTCCACTTTCATCCTGCAGGAGGTTGTCGAGACGTTGGCCCCCAACATGAGTACAGGAGAGTCTGATCCAGCAGCTGTCCCTGTTGAGAGCCCTCATGGTATTGAGGTTGGCGTTGAGTTCAAGCCGGTGGAACACCCTGTGGAACCTCTCAATCTTGATGAGCCAGTAAAATGCCCGCTTCCTGAGCCATCTATACTGCATGTAAGACATCCCCTCAGTACTGATTGAAAATTGCTCTAGAAAAGCACGTTGTTCATAAGGCAAGTAATTTTCTTGTCATCCAGCATTCAGCGATGAACATTATTGGGAAACCATTTTATGAATCTTTCTTGTGTTACAGAATTAGTTACTCCATGCTTGAACTATCATTTCCCTTGTAGCAAAAAGCATCATGCGGTGAAAACTTACTGTTGTCTAGTTGCTCGCTCTTGATCGATGGATGCTAGGATAAGAGGATAAGAAGGACAAGGTGTTTTCAGTATCAAATGCAGACCATATTAGCAATCTTTCCTGTGTTGCAGATTTAAGTGTTAACCATATTAGCGAACTGCCTTTGAGTTGCATAATTTAGTGTGGTGCAAACAACAAACTGCCAGATCTCATATTACCTTTCTGATTAACAGTCTGGTTTTGTACACTTGAAGTTCAATATTTCCTTAACAGCAAACCATAGGATCTTTCAGACTTATTCCCCTTACTGGTTTTATTGACTGATGGTCTGATGGATGCTAGGATGGGAGGATATGGAAGGAGAAAATGTCTTCAGTCAGCACGAGGGTGAGAACAGACTTGCCGGTTGTGAAGGAAGGGTCGCAGCTTGAGCCTGACAGTAGCAGTGCAAGGTCACGATCTTCAGTTCCAAGGCGTGCCATATTGCCCTCAGTAAGTGCGCCTGAGCACAACATCCTAGCACTGCTTGACGAGTGCGATGTCTCTGGGAGCCATGGCTCTGCTGAATGAGCTCGAGTTGGGCGTCGCCAGCACATTGTAGCTAAACTGTGTTTTGGCATTTACCTCTGCCTGTATCTCTTCCACTTGTCAAGCGCCACGAGGTGATCTGAATATGGCAACCTTATGTCTGAAAACAATTGGAACTACACTACAGATCTTTTGTCCATTGTATATCTATAAATACGAGTGAAAGCATTTTGGGGAAGATGACTCGCACTTGTTGAAGGCAGTAATGGTTACTGAAACACTTGGTTTTGTGTTGTAACTTTGCACTCTTGAGTGCCAGCATGCAGCTCAATCTGACGCCCAGTTGTCAAGTGCAAACTGTATTGGAAATTTTGTTACGGGTAAGCAGTGTTGCTATTTACAAATCCCAACTCGCTTGCCCGTAGATTTGTTGCCTCTACCGCCGCAGTTGCTGCGCCGTCCAGCAGGATGGCAACTTGGCATCTGTTTCGGCACAAAAACCAGCCAGGCCTCTGTCACTGGGCTCGTGGCGATGACATGCCTTATCCGTTTGGTTGTGACAAACGGCAATGCTGCATCTACGGTGAGAGAATGTCAGGTATACGTACCTATCGACGGCGCAGGACACTATAGCGCACCGCCGCCGAACATGGGTGGACGAAACTGCTCAATTCAGTCACGGCCAGATCCTTAAGATACAGAGCAAAAGTGCAAAGCAATGCCGAAACCATTACAGCTACTGCCGATTATTTGTCAGTAAATCAGACCATTTTATTGCAAGCATTAGTAAGAAGACAGAAGCCTGGCCAAAAAGTATCATGCATCAAAACGGCCAGCTTTTTGGGTGTGACCTATCGCCGAAGTCATCACAAGCCACATGTAATCCTCATCTCTTATCAAGTTACCATCGCCTACCATCGAGGACCCTAGGGTGAATGGAGCAAAAGAATAACACGGGCCATGGAAAACGCCTGTCCGATGAAGCAATCTATATATAAAAAAAAGGGCGTACCCAGTGCCGTAGGCTCCCGCACTGCGGGGTTCGAGGAAGGGAAAATAGCCAACAGCCATCCCTGCACAAATGTGCAGAGGCTGGGGCTTGAACCCTGGATTTCTTGGTCACAGGCGGTAAAGCTCTACCACTCAGTACATGCCACGGCAAAACGGGGGTGAATGAAAAAAAAAATGGTCAACCTAGGCATTCTGCTTTGGCTCCTCACCGGCTAATCTTCTCCGCTGCTGGTGCTCAGCAACCTTGTAGTCCACAACCTCGCGGAACAAGCCTGGGGTGAGCTCGCAGTCCTTGCTCCCATAGACCGCAGCCTGGACGCTTGCCATCATCTTCGCGATCTCTCTTCCAGAGAAGCCCTGGGTCTTGGACGCCGCCTCCCGGATCAGGTCATCAGTGATTCCTTTCACCTCAATCTTCTGGGGCTGGCGGCGGAAGAACCAGAGCCAGCTCTTCTCATGTTTGGCACCGGCTTTGATGATGTACTTATCCAGGTATAGCTTCAGGAGCTTGAATCGCTCATCTTCCCCAGGCAGGGGAAATTCCAGGACCTCATCGATACGGTCAGCAACAGCAGAGTCAAGATCACCAGGCCTGTTGGTGGCAAGTACAAGGACAATGTCCTTGGATTGGTCACCTGTGCGGAAGAGGAGAGCATTCAGGGCACTCCTTTGAGCTTCACTCATGTAAGTTTTGTTCCGTCTGCAGGGTACAAAAAATCAGTCTGAGATGTCAACACTACAGTTTCCAAGTTAAGGGTGAGAATACTACAAATTGCAAGTTAAGGGTAAGAAAACACGGCTGCAATATAATTGGATCTTATAGCATATACTCAAATAGAAAGACAGAAAAGCGTTCTGGCAGAATTTCTGGACTCCATGTTATGATGCTGAAAATTCAAATGGTGCCAAGGATGTTCATTCAAGAAAAGTATCTGAAAATTTTGTTTCCACTTACTCGCACAAGAAAGCATCTGCTTCATCTATGAAGAGGAGCAAACCCCTATTAGATTTCTTCGCCCAGTCAAACAACTGATGAATCTTGGTGACTGCTTGTGATCCCAATGGTGCAACATCTCCACCAGTCATTAGTGCATAATCTAATCCCTGTAAGTGGCGACAACATTAGTGGGACAGTAGCATTTAAAACGTTTTTATTAATGCTGACATAGATATGGTCTATGAAACATACAGAATTGCGGGCTAGTTCTCGTGCTGCCATGGTTTTCCCTGTGCCAGGAGGCCCATAGAAAAGCATGTTCCTGAAAGGAGCTTGATGAAGTTTCGTATTGGCTGTGGCATTAGCAAGCTGCTTCACCCTCTTTTGGAGAGAAGAATTTAGAATAACATCACCAAACCCATTCCTGTCCTTCCCTAGGTTGCTTCCACTCTTCAGTTTGCTAATCAGGGTACTTGTAGCACGTGAGAGGGAATCAGAGAAGGGATATTTCCCTCGTGATGATTCCCTTATCAGTGATGGCTGACCTAGAATACGATCAACATAGCCCCAGACTACTCTTGCACCTTCCCTGGGGAGAAATATGTTAATCTATGTAAGGGCATCAAGCAGAAAACATAATCAGAAAATCGTAAGCTTTTAGTGCATGAATGAAGAGTGGGGGAAAAAGTTACTCCGAAAAAATCAACACAAGGATAATTTGTGCAGATTACTCTTGAATCATTTGAAATATATGCATTGATCTTGAAACAAAATGTGGTAGATACAGGAATCATCCAAAGCAAATGAAGGGACAAATTTAGAAGGAATAGAGCAGCTGATCATACCGTGACTACTACTAGAATTGGTTTCATATTCATCATTGAGTTTAAAAGCTGAGAGGTGGATACACAGCAGCAGTTTAATTCAGTAACTTATAAGCTATGCAGAGTAAGAAATAGCAGAGTTATGGTGACTGAACCACTCAACTAAAACCAAAAATTGAAAACATAGATCATCATGAACTTCACCTTGTTGTGTATATCCCTGCAGCAAGTGCTGTTATACCTCCCACTGCTACCACTAGCTTATTTTGATCAGTTAATATCGTTCGCAAACCACCTGGGGAAAAAGAGAAAGAAGATATCACACAACAAAGATGTCACAAAGATTTATATGTCACCACTGATGTTTCACCATAATATAATAAGCATATAAAAGACCCCTAACATCCCTAGATTGGAAGTTGGATATAACATACGAGTAAATAGTTTGAATAAAGTAACATTATGCTAGTAATGGTACCACTAGTATCCAAATACCAGTTTTAATTGCAAGTAATAACTTTGGAAGTTTTACCAAATCGGCCAATTTAATTGACAAGACATTAGAAATAGCTTAAGACAACTGCAGAAAAAGGTCCAATAAAGAACGGTTCACTTAGTAAGGCATACCTCCTATATGCTCAAAGGTTGTATTTATCACTTGGATCCACTTCTCCCTGTCAGCATTTATCTCCTCCAAAAGCAATCGCCTCTTCACATCTTCAGTTTGCCTTGTTACTAGTATTCTTCCCTCTGCCTCTGCCATGGCTTTCTCTGCAAGGGTCTTCTGCTCTAGCTCGGCCCTGTGCTTCTCTGTCTGTCTCCGCTGTTCCTGAATTTCCTTCTCAGTCGCCTGCCTGATCTGCTCTAGCCTAATCCCAGATTCCTCTTGCATCTTCACGAGCTCCTGGTTCCTTATCCTCTGCGCCTCATGTTCAGCCTGCAGTCTCTTCCTTTTGAGCTCATCCTCGTACTGAGCTGTTTGCGACTTAAATTTAGCTTTTTGTTGTTCAAGTTTTTTTCTTTCTTCGAAATCCACCCGTTTTAGATCCTACAAAATGGTTCATGTTACAAAATAAATTTAAGCACAATATAATTCATGAAGTAACAAAGCAAAAAATATACTCCGTCCATTCAAATTTTAAGTTGTTCTGGCTTTTCTAGATACATAGCTTTTACTATTGTATTAAAACATGTCTAGGTGCACAGCAAAAACGATGTGCCTAGAAAAGCCAGAACGACTTACAGTTTACAAATTTTTATATGTTGATCACCAACTTGCAAACGGTCAAGAAGGTCACAGTAAGTACAATATGGCCGCACAATTCAGGATTTCAAGAATAAAGAATTATGTGAAGCAATTTGTTAACTGCAGCATAGAATAAAAATCAGCCATGAACAGGAATGCAAACACTATGGAAACACATGACTGAAGGTCCTAATATCCATGGCAATTATGAATTTGTGATGCTCATTTTGGAATTTCCAAGGGGGCACAGAATCTTCATTTATAATCTTAAATCTAGAAACTACATTTTTTTCACACAATGTTCTCCAAATTAGCTCCTTACTGCTTACCCCAGATGAGATGAGCTTGGGACTTGCTATGCAGCTATTAAGATAGTTGGAGTAAGTGATAATTCCTTCGTGCAAAATATCATAACCAACAAAATGAAGGCCAGCAGTGATGGGATAAGAGATGTCTCACAAGGTCGATCTCGGCCAGTGACTTCTGCAACTCGAGCTTCTTCGCAGCTATTTCCTGCTGGCGCGTCTCCTCCCGCTTCTTCATAAGCTCGAACAGCTGCACAACCACGGGTGAATGAAAACAGCCCCCCAGTCAAAACCAGCCGTTGGACAAAATAAAATAGGGAAAAGAACCGAGGAGAGAGCCCCTCGAAACATGCCCACCTTTTTGGGGTCCTGCGACCGCTTGATCTGATCAAGCGCCTCCACCCCACGCTCCAGCGGCTCGGGGTCGAAGCCCGCGGCACTCGTGCGAGGGTGCTGCGTCGAAACCTTCCGCGGCTCCTCCGGTGCTTCCGACGGCGGCGGCGATTGCTGGGGCGGCGGCGCAGCGGGGGCAGGGGCCTGGGCGGGGGCGGAGGAGTAGAAGCCGGGGAAGCGGAAGGTGGAACCGCCCCCGTCGGCGTGGGCACGCTCGGAGGAGAGCGCGAAGAAGGCCCCCGCGGAGACGGCCGCGGCCGCTGCCTTAGCGGCGGCGGCGGCGGCCATGGTTGTGAGTCGTGTGGGTTTGGGCGGGTAGGGTTTAAGGCTGGCTCAGGCTGGCCGGCCGTCCGTTTTTCGATCAAAACCGCGGTAGGAGATGCGAGTATTTGTGCGTGGGCAGGTCGTCTTGCGGCCCAAGAAGGTCGGCTTTACTCTCCTTTCTTGTTCTTGGGGTACAACAGAATCAAGCAGGGGTGCTCTCTAGAGTTCGCTTCTGATATTTTTTCGGTGGGGACAGTGTCAGTGGCTTATTGCGATACGTTATGATGACATATGACGCCGTTTTATAGTTTAGTCAGCATTATTTATTTGTTTTGTTTATTTATTCATAAAAATCAAATGATTTAGTATGATTTGTAATTGTAGCCGAAATTAGCTTTAGGGTAACAGAGCATGAGAGTTCATAGATGGCCTATTATTTATTATGCAAATCTTCTACTAATTGTTAGCCAATAGTTAACCAACCATAGCTAATTGGGCTAATATGAGCCTCAACTAGTAACTAGCAAGTAGCAATGTATATCAAACATGCCACCAAGTTTTCTTGTCACGCTTAGAGGAGTTCATGAAATGAACAAAGAACTTCATTTCAAGTTACCAGACATTTTTATTTTTCAAAAAGTATAGCTTTAGTTAAGATACATTATGTCTAGATGTATAGAAAAAAATTATGTATAATTTGAAATAAGGGCAGTAGCAATAAGACTTCTTTTACCAACACACTGAGTAAATCATTCCAGTTTTTAGTTGTAGAGATTGGAAAATGGGAGGAAAGGAAAGAGCTCTTCAACCATTTTATTTTTGAGAAACCGCTCTTTGACCGATTTTTATGAATTATTCTATAAAATACACGCATATGAATATATATACTCAAATTCTATCCTATAAAGACATTTGAAAGACCGATAGATTTAGAGATTCTCCAAGTTAACAGTGACATCTCGTTGTCCACGAAATAAATGTGGATGACTTAAGGTTGATCCGATGGTTATACCAAACGGCCCACTAGGATCACGACCCAGAGAAAGTCACCCAAACGTTAAACCAAGCCCACGAGCCCGCTCGCGTTAACCCTTTCGGCGTCGTTTCGACGCGCCATCCCGGCCGCGGCCGCCGCCGTGCCTCGTCGCCGAGCATGCCGCGGTGGTCGTCCCCGAAGGACCCCGCCCTGGAGGCGGCGCTCCGGCGCAACCGCCGCTGGGTCGTCAACAACCAGATCAAGCGCCTCCTCCTCCGCTTCCCGTCCCGTACGGCGCCCGTGCGCTTCCTCCAGTCCCGCTTCAACACGCTCGATCTCATGGGCCGCGCCGCCAACTGGCTCGGCAAGTACCCTTCCTGCTTCGAGGTCTTCTCCGCCGACGCCGGTGGCGGTGAGCAGGAGCCGCACTTCGGCTTCACCAAGCGAATGGCGGCGCTCGTCCACGCGGAGGAGGTTGCCGTCGCGGCCTCCGAGCCGGCCATGGCGGACCGCCTCGCGCGCGTGCTCATGCTCGCTCGCGGCCGCCGCCTGCAGGTTTCCAAACTCGCCGCGCTGCGGGGCCCTCTCGGCCTCCCCGACGACTACCTCCTCCGCATCCTCCCCGCCAACACCGACCTCTTCCGCCTCACAAACCCCTACCCACACCGCCGCAACGCCGCTGAGCTAGAGCTCGTCAGATGGGCACCCTCGCTCGCCGTCTCCGCCGTCGAGGCGACCGCGGCCGCGAGCGACTCAACCCCACGGTTCACCTGCTCGCTACCGGCCTCATGGGTCAAGTCGCACGCCAAGATGGAGGATTTCAACTTCTCCACGCCTTACATCTCGCCCTACTCGGAGGAGTGGGCTTTGCCGGGCACGGACGCCGAAGCCGAGAAGCGATCGGTGGCTGTGGTACACGAGCTCCTCTCTCTCACCCTGTGGAGAAAAATGTCAGTTTTGAAGCTGGAGCATTTTAGGAGGGAGTTTGGGCTACCAGAGGACACAGTGAGGATGCTGCTCCGGCACCCCTGCCTCTTTTATGTGTCGAATCGGTACAAGATACATACAGTGGTGCTCCGTGAGGGCTATGAGGGGTCAGAGCTGAGGGAGAAGGATCCGGTGGTGTTGGCCAAGGATCAGCTCGGGGAGCTCATGCAGGAGGGGCTGCATGAGTATAACCGACGGCGGCAAGCGGTGAATTTGGAGAAGAAGAGGATGAGAGGGGAGGTTGAGGTAAAGAAAGAGAAAGAGGTGGAGGATGTGGAAGCGGCGCGCTTGGATAGTGCAGAGAAAAGGGAGGAGAGGAGGCGATTTTATAAGGTGTTGTTCGGTGATGGCAATAGGTAATTCCCCTAGAGGCAGGTGAACATCATCAGTTCATAGCTTACTGATTGGGGTTTGAGCATTTTGCCACTATGTGGTGCATGAAAACATTGGCCCGTGGTCATAGTCTTTAGGATGCAATATGGTTGGCAAACTAATGCAGCTGAAAATGGTACCAATGTTTGTTGCTGTCTTGTCGCAGGAATGGAACTTGTTGACTATTAACTACAGTAGAATATATATGGCTGAAGAGAGGATCCCCACAGGCACCAGATTCTTTGATCTGTCCACGATTGCAGCAATTTAACCATTTTGGACCAAGGCAATAAGATAAGTATTGTTGCAGAGACAGCAGAATGTGTTGTGGCAAGGGATGTGGTTTCTTCTGTTGGCATGGGATCTTGCTGCTATTGTGGCCATCTGTTACTCTGTTAACAAGTGTGCCATTTGCTTGAGCGGAGAGAGAAGAGGTGGAAAACATTTTCTGTTCTCACATGGATTTTGATGGTAGGGATGAGTGCAGTGGGTATGTCTTGACTCAGGTATAAGGTCTGCTGCTCATGTTGTGTGATGTTATAAGGTCTGCTGGAGTACCTGGTTTGCTTGTTGCTCGTGTGTCACATCAGCCTTCCCACTAAGCAGTGGGGAAAACAAAACCAGAGAGTTCTGATCTGGTGTTAGGGTACAGTGATTTGGCGTGAGGCCATCGAGGGATCCTTGGAGGTGCCCGATGTCCTCCCTGTTGTGCCTTAGGCATCAGCAAGCAACTCCCATGAGATCTCTCTATCCTCCTTTCTTTATACTTCCATCTATTGGTTTGAATGTGAAACATCAAATGGGCAGTGTAGCTAAACTATTTAGGATCCAAATCAGTGTTCTTGTTGTTGGCTAAACAAATTCTGATCCACGCCCTGAATATTTGAATTTTGGGATACATGAAAGTGAGGGGCTGAGGGCCATGGCTTGTTATCTGAGGAAAGGCTATGCGTAGAGATCAGAAACTCTACCTCACAATGGTGCATTGGGCAGAACCTAGAAGATACTGAGGCTTGTGCTTCCAGTACTGACCTTGAAAGTGTAAGCTGTCTCTTTGGTTGTAAACCTTTAAATGTTAATTTTTCTTCCTCAAATTTCTATTACATCTTTGCCACCAAGCATTTCTTGCAGTGATCAATCCATTATCATCAGCTCTAAATTAAGTATGGCTAAATTATTTGTAGCAATGAAATCTTATATGTTTATGGACTCCAATGGAAAAGGCCTATATCCCATAGGACTCCTGGGTGCGTTGATGGTGGTGCTCTTTCTGCACATATGTAGTTTCAGATGATTCTGAATTCTGAAAGCAGAATTACTGCTCTATCCTTTTTTGAAAAGGATTGTAGGTTAAATGCCATAAAGGACTAAATTAGCACTGGAGTGTTGAGCCTTGCTTGTGCTGTGCTACTGAAAACTATACTATAGCATGCTAAGGTCCCTATCAAAGTAACTTCAGCTATTATAATTTGCTGGTCTTCCTTTAGAGAAAACATGCCGTGCAATCTCTACACAAGTATGCTACTATACATTATTCAATTTAAAATCATGTATGCCCCTTATTATTCATTTTCATTCTGACAGGATCTACAAATGATGAATCCAACTATGATTTTTTTAGTAGGAGATCCTGTCCCATGGATCTTATGTCCAGTGGGGATTCATTATTGAGGCATGTAGATCAGAAGCTTTGAAAGATTGGATGAGGCTGATGGTATGTAGGATCGCGCACATCAAGTTCTGAAGGTCAGTATGCAACCCTCTTCTGAGCGACACCAACCAAAACTGGTAAATTAAACAATGTAACTCAGCCACAGAACTGATGAAGGTGGTCATGTGGATACGACCAGCCGACCATTGTCTATAGCGCAGAGGATCATCATTCCAGAGGCTAACTACCCTTTTGAGGACAAGCATTATGGTCTAGATGTCATGGGCTCATGGCGAAGCTGATGTCGGAGACTGGCAACATCCGATCCAACCTGCTCATGCCTGGTTGCCAAAGGAGGGAGATGGCTTCAAAGCTAGCCATGAAAATGGTATTCATGTTTGGTGACGATGATGAAGAAGCATTTGAGAATGTCAGGGAATTCATATAATCATGCATGATGGGGAGATTTGTACAGGCCAACGAGCTCCTCACTGCCTAGGGCCTTTCTTATGATAATGGCTTTTTTTCTGTGAAAATTCTGTGCCACCTGGCCGTTCCATATATGGGAAGGGTTCGGAAGCACAGCAATCTTTTGCTGAATCTTTGCACTTTTTCTGTTACAACGACTAGTTTGTGAGTGTGAGTGTGAGTGCGTGGGGGCATTTAGGTCTTCCAATACTTCCATTTGGAAACATCTCTGAAGCTCTCTATTGATGTGAAACTTTTATCATCTATCTCTTCATAAATATAGTGTCTTGTAAGCATATTTAATGGCCAATAAACTCTATAAAACTCCCTTTGAGATTGGCCTTACATCCTTTCCCGTTCATTCTCTCCCACGCCTATATTGAGGTCAAAGTAGTTAATCTCTCCTCAACCCTCTTTTATGTGGGTTGCATGATTTGTGAGAAATCTAGAGAGATGGGTCGAGAGATTTGATGGTTGAAAGCATCAGCTAAATCTTTAAGAACTTGTGTGCTTTGTCAAACAATTTATCAAGCATTTATTACTCTCAAGGTCAACCTCCTAGATGGTTAGGTGTTGACCCGTGAGCTTATGTGCTTGAGGTGGTACGTAGGACATTTTGTGAAGACTGACTACACGCTTACAAGCGAAGAATAATAATGAAGCGAGCAAAGACGGCGAACTAGGCCTAGCTAAAGCTTGATCTTTGATGGTCACTCGTGATCTCCTCGATCAATAAAGATATAAGTCCTTCCTTCAAACGAGTCAAATTTCGAAAAGCAAATCCTCATTTATTCACTTGCATTTGTTTACTTTTGAGTTCTTGCTTTGATTTGTGCTTTTTTATTAGACTAGATAAATGTCCGTGCGTTGCAGCGGGAACACTAAATACCACGATAAAATATGCATGAGTGTGTTTTACTATGTTGGTTCAAATGATATCACATAAATCTTCAAGAAAGATAGATAATTTAAATATAACTCTAAATTTGATCACAAAATTGAAACATCAATGTCATATTGTTCATACTATAAGAACCTATATAATATCAGTTCATGTTTACGATACGCAAAAGACAAGCTTGAATTTCTTTAGGAATTGTCACTTTTCTTGAATTGTCGTTGTATGTCAATAGTGTGATCATGAGGTCATTTCGTATTCCTCGGCCATCCTATCCTATACATAGTCAAATATAGAACAAGAAAGAACAATCAGAAGCATTATTATATAAATAAATCATTGATCAGAAATAGCATTTTCACTTACCATGTTGATCCGTGTGACTTTCCCATTATTCAAAGCCGCCATTAGTCGTATAACACGGAAACCAAAAAAACTTCTAAAATATAGAAATGAACTGTTAGCAATTTATATTATAACAAAATAATATAGTCATTATATTATTATATGGGACATTTTAAAGGAACTTACGTATCTATATCAATTGGAGTGCCATCTGAAATTATACTTTTCCAAAAAAAGTTTTTTTCTCCCAATGGTGACCAAGAATTATTATCCACCGTATAAATCCATAATATTAACAATATAATAGTTAATATAAATTGCAATTAGCACTTTATATGTCAAGCATGACATGTAAGGCTGGCAGCCTTGGAGAGTGGAGACCCTAAGCAGTGTCGGAATTCATTTCCATGTTGGTAGGGAAATATCAAGTGTAATCTTTGTTCAGGTTAGTAAGCAGATTATTAAGAAAATGATATGAAACTACTTAGAATAACTACCATAGAGAATAGTTACTGACATGAAGCAATGATCCTTTCCCAAACAAAATTTTGCAGTTACCTGACAAAGTCCAATGACCACCCAAAGTATCAAATTCATTTTTCACATATTTTTTTTGGCATTCTTTCTGGAATTTGTTTCCATCACTACCGGATTATTATTTAGAACAAATCATCTCAAATGTATAAACCATTGCTCTCTACAGTTTTGATTCAGTCATGCCGTGCGGCTCGTCATGCCTCCATGGACGTGCTGTTTTCGGTGTACGCAAGGGCCTCCTCCTAGCTACCGACGTCGATGCAGTCACAGATGGGATGAGAATGCGACGATTCCGTGTAGATGGCGCCCTGGTGGCCGGCGGCGCCTGTTACTGCTGCCTTTTCCCAAGTCTCTCCGTCGTCGACGTGTACGTGCGCATGGGTCCCTTCCTAGCACCACGCCGTAACAGTGGCTGCGATGCCATCGCCCATCGGCCGGCCACCGGCTTCTGTAGCTCCTCCGTGCGCGGTGCTCGGCCATCTAGATGGTAGATGCACCAGCCTCCCGGCGCCTACTGCGGCTGCCTTGATGCAGGGCTGGTTGTGGCGCGCCTATCTAATATCTATATCGGCGCCGCCGTCGGAACCCCAACCAACTCACACCATCGACGATCGATCTACCCTCCCTCCATACAGTTTTAGGCCCAATACGAGCGAGCGATCACAGTAACCACCCAGACTTCGCAGCAATCAATCCGCACGCGCGGAGGAACACACCAGGCGGGGAACAAGGAAGGGGATGGGGTTACCTCGAGGCAGGAGCAGTCCTGCTGGTGGCCGGCATAATCGTTCCTATCTGCCGCAGTGATCGCGTCCTTTTTTACAGGCCGCAGCACGAGAAGGATGGCAATGCTGCGGTTGATTTCAGCGAGAGAAGGAAGGCACCGGTGATCGCGGTCGTGGCTGTGATCGTGGCTTTCTTTTGGGGCTGCGGAGTCACCGGGCGGCCGGGGGTTACGGGGTGTTTGCGGCCGGAGGTTACCTGGAGTCAGCGGTGCGTATGTAGTCGGGCAGAGCGAAGGCGAGCGATGTACGTCGCTTCACCGGGTAGAGTCTAGGTTTGGTTTTTTTTTTAGAGTATAAGACTTGCATCGCTTTTTGGTTGTAGGGATAGAGATTTCTGAATACTCAGGCCTCACTTCGCTTTTCAGATGTAGAGATTTAATATTTAACCCGTTATTACAGTATATCATCAAAAGCATAGCAATCTACAAAGTCAGCAGAACAGGCATTAGAAAAGGCGAAAATTGTATGACTTGCTAAAAGATCAATGAAGCTTGATTTCCAAATCTCTGGTCCCTGGCTCACGCTGGGGCATAATTTATTGACAATGGAGTGCGAATCAGGGAACAAACAGTATAACATAATTTTGTTAAAGACTTATAATGCCACAACGTAATACTCGCAAACAAACTACTACAAATTCTAATGCATACACACCAAGGAACAACCAAAGAAAGATACAGTTTTTAAAAAACAAGCAGAGATATTTTCTTTTGCCCCCTTGAGTGGGGAACGTTTGTTGTCTGCAGTCGGGTTGGCTCTGAGATAGAGTCTCAACTGCTGTCAATTTCTTCCCTAGATCCGCTCTCTATTTCTAAACTTTGTGCTACCTGTTACATGTGTATTTCCATTATCGTTTAATGGAAATGGGGCTAGGCCTCTTGTGGGAAAAAAATGCCGAGATATTTTCCCCAAATTCCACCACAGGCGCACCAAATCAAGAAGAGACGGCTAACTGATCGTGTTCTCACCTGAATCATCCCCTTCAACCTCCTCTGACGGACGAGCACAGCGCGAGAGTCACCCACGTTGGCGACCTATAGCATGTCCCCAGAGATGGCTCCGAGCAAGCGAGCAGGCAGCAGGAGCCCACAGTCGCGGCTTCGCCTCCGACGAGCATCTCCATTGCCGATCAACATTCTTCGTCTTGTCCTTCAGTTTTTGCGCCAGTCGCCGATCCCATGGGCACGCAGCCCCGCTGCTGCCCATTGGTCACGCCGCCGCCTCAGGCCACAGCCCTGCACCTCGCGTTTGTGCCCCGTGAACCAGCCTGCCCCTGTGTGCGGCATCGACGCAGAGGGAAGCCCAGTCGCCGCTACCTGCTTCGCTGTGCCGCCACCCTGCTCCTCCCCAACGCCCTCATCGCAAGCGCGAGCGCGGAAAACGACGCCGCTGGCCTGACCCGACTTCTCGCACCGTGTGATATAGCCGTCGCTTCCATGTCGTGAGGATGGGGGAAGAGGTGAGTCGGAGGATTAGCCGCACCGCGCCGCCTTGCCCTTGCTGCCCGCGCCGACGTTTGGAGTGGTGGGGAGAAGGCCGGGTGTTGGATCTGCGGGGCGGAGATCGGATGCCGGAGTCAGTGTCGCGGCCGACGTCTTCACCGTCGACGTCGGCGTCTCAGGCGGCGGGCGGTGGGGTGGGGTGGGGTGGGGGGGGGGGGGGGGTGGGGTAGTGGGGTAGGAGGCCCAGTGCCAAGTGCCGAGGTCGGGTGGTGTAGCGGGGAGGAGGAGGCGGGGTGCCGGGTTCAGCGTCGTGGCGAGATCGTGGAGAGTGGTGGGGCGCAAGTGCCAATCTGCCGAAGGATCGTGCGTCGGTTGCGCGAAGTAGAAGCCGGGCGAGGAAAGGAGCGAGGCGGGGTGATTAGGCGCTGGGCGGACGGATTGGTTACGGTGGCGATATTATTTGGGTCCTTTTAGGATTAGGATCTCCTTGGTTATGTTATCCTTATTATCACTTTTCCTATCTGTTGGTCGCCTGGATTTCGTCCGTCCGTACAGGCGACACACGGCGCGTGCGTGGGTGACGCGAGCGGCAGCCACAAGTCGTGGTACTTGTCGAGTCTGACCGTCAGTATTTTTGAGAGGCCCGCAACCGCAAGTAGGGTTCAAAAATGTTATGCGCACCCATAACAGACTCGCGTTGGTGGAGCTTCTCCGGGCGGAGGGTGCGACCAGCGATTCCTCTGCCCTTCTCCGTGCTCCTCGCCGTCCAGGTGCGGTAAAGCCTCTGCTCGATGATTTGGAGGCTTGGTTGTGGCCGCCGTCCGTTGAGGTCGTAGGTACCTTTTAGCAATTCCTTTTCCCTTAATTTGTGCTGTTTTTGGTGTTTCTTCTAGATCTAGATGTGTGGATATCATAGTTCGATTTTATGGTGTCTGAATATAGTGTGTGGTTCGATTTCATGGATTGCATGGCTTGTGTGGTGGGGGATTCAATGGAATGGGGGAGTGGTGAGTTGTGCCATGACGGCGGGTTGGTGAGAGCGCGGGGTGATCTGCTGCGCTCAGTGCTAGCGCGGCTATTTCTGAAAGGGATTTGTGTGGATGAGGCCGGCGCTACCATGCATTTTTTGCGCCGTCGTATTGTGGCTTTTTTTCTATTTTTAGCTCTTTCTGTAGATCTCGTGTTCTCTCGTGGTGGGGTGTATGACCTTCTCCGTCCTCCTGTGCTTGTGATTTTAGAGAAAGGAGCTTCGTTGATGTCAACTTTTGTTGAGAATGGAGACACATTTTGCTGATGTCTGGTGCATTAGATTCAAATCCTTGAGGGATGGTGCTCAGCTAGATTAGTTGGGGCGACAACTTAGAGGAATGGACATTGTCATTGTTTGAGCATGTATTCTGTTAGTTTTGTTATTTTTGTCATGCAGCTCTGGAGCTTGTCTGATCCAGGCAATGTGGGGGAGGGGACAATCTTTATCTTGCTTACCACTCTATGTATATCTATTGTTGTATAAGCCTGTCAGTTAAGCTATCAGTAGTCTAGTTCATTTCCTAGTTACTGTAATGCCCTTGAGCTTGCTTAGGAGCCAAGGAGTCTAGCTTTATCTACTTTAGCACTTTATGATATATGTTGTAGGAATATGCTCTAGGAGCATCTTGTATTCCAAGCAAACATTTTGGCTATATAATAAAGCAAACCCCGAAGGGTCATGGTGCCTTTGGCTTGCCCAAATCCTGTGTCTATTGCCAACAATTGGCATCGGAGTTAGGTTACCAGAGAGCCTAAGTTATCTCCTTTCCTACCTACCCTGCTCTTGCTCCTACCATGGCTACTTCCGCCGAGCGCACCGCCGTCGCCGCCAAGACCGTCAGGGATGGTGCTAAGGATGCCGATGAGGTCCAGGGCAACCTCAACGGCAAGGCTGCTCACCTGAAGGCAGTAGAGGAGGCGGTAGCAGCAGCCATCCAGGCGGCACGGGACGCGGCCAAGGCGGCGGAGGCTGCCGCCGTGAAGGAGAGAGCAGAGGGCAGCGGGTTGAAGGAGGAGGAGAGGTTGTACGGAGGGTCGACCGGGAGGTCTAGGAGCCCTCACCGCAAATGGTCCCCATTCTCGCCGCCACGTCATCGCGGGCGCAGCGACGGGCGCCACCAGTCGCCAGAGCCGCAGGTCGTCTACCACAACTCTGGCAGCGGGACTGCATGGCCGATGCTGGACAAGACGAACTACCACGAGTGGTCCTAGACCATGAAGCTGCGAATGCAAGCTCACAACTTGTGGGACGCTGTCGAGGGGCTTCTGGTCTCGTTCCGGGAGGATTGGCGGGTGATGGAGGTGATCGTCGCCATGGTGCCCAAGGAAATGGGCATCCCCCTCATCGACAAGCAAACCGCAAAGGAGGCGTGGGACGCCATCGCTGCAGCGAGGATCGAGGTGGACAGGGCCCGCCGCATGACGATGCAGCGCCTTCACCGCGACTAGGAGAACATCGGCATGAGGTCGGGTGTGCAGGTCAAGGACTACGTGCTCCGACTTCAGGCTCTGCATCAGCAGCTGGTCTTCCATGGCTGCCGTGACATCGACGAGCAGCAAGTATGGAGAAGTACCTCCACATGGTGCTGACAAAATAGCCCAAATCATCATTGCCATCGAGCAATTCCTCGACTTTGATGCACTCACGCTCGAGGAGGTGACCGGGAGGCTCAAGGCGGTCGACGAACGGGAGCAGCAAGCATCTTCGGAGCCGATCTCCATCGGCAACAAGCTGATGTACACGGAGGAGTAGTGGAAGGCGCACTGGAAGAAGTAGAAGAAGGGCGCGGATGACTCCGTCGACTCAAGATCCAAGAACCAGCGCAGCGGAGGCAAGAAGCAGAGAGGCCGCGGTGGCGGCCGCGGCAGAGGCCGTGGTGGCGGCTGTGGCAGCGGCCGTGACGGGTACGACCCCGCCGTTGACGATCGTGGGCCGGACACATGCCTCTACTGTGGCCTGGAGGGCCACTGGGCACGGGACGGCCAACAGTCGCGTCGCGAGCAAGGCGACCGTGGCGATGGCGGCAGTGGTCGCCGTGGTGGCCGTGGTGGCCATCGTGGTGGAGACCGCAGAGGAGATCAGCGTGGTGGGCAGCGCGGAGGTGGAGAACAAGGAGGCCGTGCCCACTACGCCGAGGTAGAAGAAGAGGACGGTGCTCTATTCCTGGCACATGGCTTCGTCAACCTCGATGAGAGCTCACTGGCGTACACCTTCGTCGCCCAAGATGTGACCTTGGAGGAGCCGCGTGCTTGAGCCGACCTCGTCCGAGATGGACCGCGCGCTCAAACTGACCTCGTCCAAAATGGACCACGCGCTTGAGCCGACCCTCGAGTTCGACCCCTCGATACTGACCCGCGAGTTCAGGACCTCGAGCTCGACACCTCGACACCGACCCTCGAGCTCAAGCCCTCAACATCGACGAACCCCATGCTCGGGCCTACCTCAACGTCGACGGAGATGGGGAGAAAGTCAGAGGATGGTACCTCGACAGCAGCACCACGCACCACATGACGGGCCACCGTGAGCTCTTCACCGACCTGAACACCAACGTCCACGGCACAGTGCGCTTCGGGGATGAGTCCAAGGTAGACATCCGTGGTGTCGGTTCCATTGTCTTTTAGGGCAAGACCGGTGAGCATCGAGTCCTTCAAGGCGTATACTACATCCCTGCCCTAAAGAACTCGATCATGAGTCTTGGGCAGATGGACAAGAGTGGATCCCAGGTGGAGATTGATGACGGCGTGCTGCGCATCTGGGATCGCCGTGGCCATCTACTTGCCAAGGTACACCGAGGGGAAAATCGGTTGTACATTCTTCACCTGGAAGCTGTCCAGCCTGTCAGTCTTGCGGCGTGGAAGGATGATGAGGCATAGCAGTGGCACGAACAATTCGGCCACCTGCACTTCGACGCACTCTGGCGGCTGAGCAAGGAGGAGATGGCGTCAGGAATGCCCAAGATCGACCACGTCGAGCAGGTGTGTGACACCTGCGTCACCACCAAGCAGAGGAGGTTCCCATTCATGGCTACGATGGAGTACCGAGCAAAGCAGCAGCTGGAGCTGGTGCACGGGGACCTGTGCGGTCCCGTGACGCTGGCGACCCCTGGCGGCAACCGCTTCTTCCTGCTAATGGTGGATGACGCGACTCACATCATGTGGGTCATGCTTCTGCTGTCCAAGGATGCCGCCGGGGAGGCCATCAAGAAGGTGCAAGCCACCGCGGAGCTGGAGAGCTACCGCAAGTTGCAGGTCCTTCGCGCGGACAACGGCGGCGAGTTCACTGTCGCTGAGTTCACCTCCTACTGCACCGACAAAGGTATAAAGCACCATTTTTCTGCTCCTTACACTCCACAGCAAAATGGAGTTATTGAGCGCAGGAATCTATCTGTGGTGGTGACGGCACGTGCGCTACTGAAACAGAGGAGGATGCCGGCTCGGTTTTGGGAGGAGGCAGTGATGACTGCGGTCCACCTCCTCAACCGATCGCCAACATGCACGCTGAAGGGGATGACCCCCTACGAGGCGTGGCACGGGCACGTGCTAACGGTGCACACCTCAAGGTGTTTGGCTGCGTCGCCTACACCAAGCGGCTCACTCAGCTCCACAAGCTCGATGACCACGGTGAGGCCGGTGTGTTCATCGGCTACGCGAAAGGGGACAAGGCTTATCGAGTCTATGATCTGGTGACCCAGGCATATCGGCTACGCCATGATGTCATCTTTGATGAAGGACGTGGCTGGGACTAGGCCTCGTAGGAGCCTGGTTCATCGGTGGCGACGCAGAGCGACTTCACCGTCGAGTACATGTGGTCGGAGGTGGTGTCTGGAGCCTAGAGCCCGGCATCCCCATCTCCAATTCTTTGCCACATTCTGCTTCACCAGGCTTTGAGCTGGCGGTGGCATAGGACTCAGCTCCAGCCTTGCCATCCCGTGCGCCGCTCGCATCGCCTTTATCAGCGGCTTTGCCAACGCCCTCACCGGCCCCGCTTGAGTCCCAGGTGGAGCACGTGACTCCTCTGGAGGAAGATGAAGACCGGCTGGTGCGTGCTATGATGGGGAGCCACTCCGCTATCACACCGTCACCGACATCATCAGTGATCAGCCCACTCCACCACCGGCGCAGTGTTTGTTCACGGAGCTGCATCTCATGCACTCCGGCGAGTCGTCCATATGTTGAGGCTAAAGATGATCCTGCCTAGCGTGCTGCAATGGAGGAGGAGCTGCACACCATCATGGGAAACGGCACCTAGGAGCTGGTGCCTCCCCATGCCGGCCACCGCCCAATCACCCTAAAATGGGTATTCAAGCTGAAGAAGGACGAGCGCAGCGACGTGATCAAGCACAAGGCAAGACTCATTGCGCGTGGCTTCATGCGGTAGGAGGGGGTGGATTACTAAGATGCATTTGTGCCAGTGGCTCGCATGGAGTCTGTGCGCATGCTGCTTGCGCTACCTACCCAGGAGGGGTACTCCATATACCCTCGCAGCTAGACTTTGGGCTGCTCGGTCAAGATGACCCGCCAAGGAAGCTATCGACGAGTTGCCAGAGCAGACTTGTCGGCGAGGTGGTCGATGACGTTGGTGCAGAAGCGGGCTGCACCACCTTCATGGTTCCGGTGGTCGTCACTACGCCGGTGGTCGATGAACGCGCTGACGGTGCAGGTCAGACCCACCTCAAACTCCATGGAAGCAAGGAAGAAAACCATCTAGTTCGCCTGCTGATCAGATCACACCTCCTACCTGGTGCACCACTGTCGATGAAATCTCCTTGGCAGTCTACCATGGGATACCTCGAGGTAGTAGATTGCGGTGAGGGCACGCTAAGATCTACGATCTAGATGTGAGACACAGGACGAACACACAGGATAACCAGAGTTTATCCAGGTTTAGGCCACTCGGAAGCGTAATAACCTACGTCATGCGTCTTTGCTATTGTATTGATGAGTACCGGAGTACAATGAGATGAGATGTTATGCCATGTGTTCTAGGGGGGTCCTTGCCCGCCTTATATAGTGGGGGGTAAGGTTACATATCTAGGGTTTTCCTATGGTCGGTTACATTGTGCCGTATCCTTGGAGTACACGACTAGATCTAACCGACTAGGACTCCTTGCGTGCCAAGCAGTCCTAGGCGCCCGCGCGGCCCACCGACCTGGTCGGTAGCGGACCACGGGCTCTGTCTTGTCGTTCGGCCCACCGATTAGGATGATGATAGACCAGCCTTCGTCTTCTGGTCTGGGCCATCTGGACCGAGTAGCCCAAAGTCGGGTTGTGAGGGTATACAGGGTCTATACCCCCACAGCTAGTCTCCGAGCACCATGTATCTTGAGGGAGTCGCCGTCTTAACCTGTACTGAGCAGTGAAGATGCAGACCACGTAGTGCCGAGCAGTGAAGACGCCAACCACGTAGTGCCGAGCAATGAAGATGCCGACCACGTACTGCTGATCAGTGAAGATGCCGACCATGTGACGCCGACCAGCATCGACGCTGATCAGTCAGCACCATCCAGGCTTCTCCTGAGCAGTTCGTAAGTATGCTCCTGACTACAGCTCCCGTCTAGGAAGGCGATCTGTCGAAAGATGCATGGTGTTCCAAGAAAAAGAAAAAATATTTCCACGTCCTGAGACGTGGGCCCATGTTAGCACGTGACACGAAGTGTAACTAGGACGCTAACATGAAGGATCCATAGAGGCAAGGGTACCAAACCAGGAACAGAAGATAGGCCCAAGTCACCGCGAGGTGACGTGGGCCCACGTAGTCCCGAAGCTCGATAGAAGATAGAATATGTTGTATTGAGCTTTTTAAGAAAAAGTCAAATAAAACACCAGCTAGACATAGAAAATGCCGAATACCCATTCTAGAACCGAGAACAGAAAATAGGCCCAAGTCACCGTGAGGTGACGTGGGCCCACCCAAGCTCGATAGAAGATATGATATGTTGTATTGAGCTTTTTAAGAAAAAGTCAAAAACAGCATCAACTAATCGAGACCAGTATTAAAGGACTAGACGTGTTCCAACTGACTAGCAGTCCCCAAGTGTACTCAGGACGAGTCACAAGCTCGATCGGGTTAAGGACACCGAGAACTTATGGTTCGTGAGCACCACTAGATGGGAAACCGCCATGTAGTCCCCAAGTGTGCCCGAGACAACTCACAGGCTCGATCGGGTCGAGGACACTAAGAACCTATGGTTCGTAAGCACCACTGGGTGGAAAATTGCCATGCAGTCCCAGGTAAGTCCTGGACGAAACAAGGTGATCATTCGGGTATCTGACAAAGGGCTCTCTCCAGTCGGGCTGGGAAGGTGCTGCCTACTCGGTTGACTCATCAACCGGCAGGTGCTTGCTACCATCATCACATCCCTGCTGGTCGGGGTAGCTCTGCTCAACCTCCTTTGCTTTGCCACTAAGCACCGCTACAAGCTGGTCAGTAGCGGTACTAGGCGCAGGTGCTTCATAAGCCTGATCGGGGATCGAAGGCTTAATCAAATCTTCGACAAAAACACCAGGTGGTACCTCGGCTCGGGACGATCCGAGTTTAGACAGTTCATCAGCACCTGTGTTCTCGGCATGTGGTACGTGAGTGAACTCCAGTCCGTAGAACTTATTCTCCAGCTTGCGGATCTCGGCAATATAGGCATCCATCTTTTCGCTGACCACGTCCCATTCTTTGTTGACCTGATGGATGACCAAAGCAGAATCTTCGTACACCAGGAGTCATTTTATGCCCAGCTCGACTGCGATACGGAGGCCATGGCGACGAAGACGAAGCTGTACGGTGCGTGAGACCGAGCCGAGGCGACAATGACGAGTCCTCGAGCAGCACGAGGTTGGAGACGAGGTTGTGCGGTGCGTGGCACCGAGCCGAGCAATGACGACGAGTCCCCGAGCAGCGTGTGGTCGGAGACGAGGCTATGTGGTGCAAGGCACCGAGCCGAGCGAAGGAGACGAGGCTATGTGGTTCATGACACCGAGTCTAAGAGGCGCAAGGCTGTGTGGTGCGTGGCATCGAGCCGAGAGGACGCGAGGTTGTGCGGTGCGTGGCACCGAGCCTAAGAGGTGCGAGGCTGTGCAGTGCGTGGCACCGAGCCTAAGAGGGGCGAGGCTGTGCGGTGCATGGCACCGAGCTTAAGAGGCGCGAGGCTGTGCGGTGCGTGGCACCGAGCCTATAAGGCACGAGGCTGTGCAGTGCGTGGCACCGAGCCGAGAGGCGCGAGGCTGTGCGATGCGTGGCACCGAGCCTAAGAGGCACGAGGCTGTGCGGTGCGTGGCACCGAGCCTAAGAGGCGCGAGGTTGTGTGCTGCGTGGCACCGAGCCGAGAGGCGCGAGGTTGTGCGGTGCGTGGCACTGAGCCTAAGAGGCGCGCGGCTGTGCGGTGCGTGGCACCGAGCCGAGAGGACGCGAGGCTGTGCGGTGCGTGGCGCCGAGCCAAAGAGGCGTGAGGCTGTGCGGTGCGTGGCACCGAGCCTAAGAGGCGCGAGGCTGTGCGGTGCGTGGCACCAAGCCGAAGTGACGCGAGGCTGTGCGGTGCGTGGCACCGAGCCTAAGAGGCGCGAGGCTGTGCGGTGCGTGGCACCTAGCCGAGGGCACGAGGCTGTGCGGTGCGTGGCACCGAGCCTAAGAGGAGCGAGGCTGTGCGGTGCGTGGCACCAAGCCAAAGAGACGCGAGGCTGTGCGGTGCGTGGCACTGAGCCTAAGAGAACGCGAGGTTGTGCGATGCGTGGCACCAAGCCTAACGTTGAGCAGTTGGACCAACTGGGCGATAAGCTCCGAGCAGCCCAACTGGTCGGCGGTGAAGTCCATGTGCCAGGTGGTGTGACCACCTGAACGATGATCCTTGATCCAGTCTCTCAGTGTACGGAGTGTGCTCGGCAACCAAACCTTGTCCTAAAAAATAAACATGAAGAATGGTGGTACATGATGTACAAATAATTGATCTAGACATGTTAAGCGGGTGATAACATATATGCCATTTTTAATATATAGTCGTAGAAAAAATGTCGATAATTAAGTTTTGCCCCTGCCCTCGAAGCGAGCTAACTCCGTCAGGTGACTAGGGATGCACTAGTGAACAGCGTAGGATCGTCAGGATCACTAGGTACCTAGTACCGTTAGAGAGCGACTACCGAATCTTCTAGTGCCATGTAGGCAGAGCTGTAACACATCGTAAGAGGATCGAAGACTAGTAGGACCATCAGGATCACTAAGTACCTAGTACCGTTAGAGAGCGACTGCCGAATCTCCTAGTGTCATATAGCGCGGAGCTGTAACACATCGTAAAAGAATCGAAGCAGTGTTTTGTGAAGCCGTTCTCGACGGACAAGAAACAAAATTTAATTATGACTTATGCAGTGCGCATGTATAACAAATTATGTACGGATGTAAAGTTGTACGGTGAAAACGTGTATATAACGATCGCTGGAAAATTAATTAACACATTAATACTTAGCTTGTTTGACGCCGTGGTCGATCAGACAACGTGGCCGAGCAGACGGACATCTCGGACAGCATGCTTTTGGTTTGACGATAGCTCGGATAGCTCGTCGTGGCTTAGTCGGATTAGGGCACGCAGGTGAACGTGGCCTTCGCACCGCGATGTAGATCCAGATGCGTGTAGGTGCTTGATTTGCGGCAACGATCTTGCGTATCCGATCAGGAATCTTGAGCAACAACGGCATGCAATTAGATTTTGCCAACAGAAAGCATGCATACGTACACATATTTTGAAGTATTTACATTCAACAATATTTAATTATAAAGCAACTTGACTTAGCTTGTGGACGATCATTGTCATGTGTAGATTGGATCCAGCGGGTTGGCCGCTACGTTCGACATGCTCTCATCAATGCACGTCATCGAGCCAAGCTGCGGGACTCCGTATTCCACAAAGTACTTCCGTCAGACGTGTTTCAGCATAGGTCGTCGTGGTCGTTGCATGCTTCTAAAGGACGAGGTCAGCGATGTTTCCGATGGTCAGGTGATGGTCAGACCATAGTCAGATTTGGATCTGGACGGCCTGAGTAGTCGGTATGGCTCGTACGTCCTTACCGACGGCAATAAACGATGGTAAAGTCGTCCTTGGCAGATCGATGTGGATCAACCCATCAAGGAAGCTGTCGACGAGTTGTCGGAGCAGACTTGTCGGCGAGGTGGTCGATGACGTTGGTGTAGAAGCGGGCTGCATTGCCTTCATGGTTCCGGTGGTCGTCGCTACGTCGGTGGTCGGTGAACGCGCTGACGGTGCAGGTCAGACCCACCTCAAACTCCATGGAAGCAAGGAAGAAAACCATCTAGTTCGCCTGCTGATCAGATCGCGCACCCCTACTTGGCGTGCCACTGTCGATGAAATCTCCTCGGTAGTCTACCACGGGATACCCCGAGGTAGTGGATTGCGGTGAGGGCGCGCTAAGATCTACGATCTAGATATGAGACACAAGACGAACACACAGGACAACCAGGGTTTATCCAAGTTTAGGCCGCTCGAAAGCGTAATACCCTACGTCCTGCATCTCTGCTGCTGTATTGATGAGTACCGGAGTACAATGAGATGAGATGTCGTGTCGTGTGTTCTAGGAGAGTCCTTGCTCGCCTTATATTGTGGGGGGTAAGGTTACATATCTAGGGTTTCCCTATGGTTGATTACATTGTGCCGTGTCCTTGGAGTACACGACTAGATCTAACCGACTAGAACTCCTTACGTGCCAAACAGTCCTCGGCGCCCGCGTGGCCCGCTGACCTGGTTGGTAATGGACCACGGGCCCCGTCTTGTCGTTCGGCCCACCGATCAGGATAATGATAGACCAGCCTTCGTCTTCTGGTCTGGGCCATCTGGACCGAGCAGCTCAAAGTTGGGCTGCGAGGGTATATGGGGTCTATACCCCCACAGCCGGTCCACCACATGGACGTCAAGTCTGCATTCCTCAATGGAGACCTTCATGAGGAAGTCTACGTCTGCCAGCCACCTGGGTTCGTCGTCGCCGGGGAAGAGAACAAGGTGTACCGCCTCTGCAAGGCGCTCTATGGTCTGCAGCAGGCACCTTGGGCGTGGAACACCAAGCTGGATGCGAATCTGAAGCAGATGGGCTTTGAGCAGAACAGCCATGAGGCGGTGATGTACGAGCGGGGCTCTGGCGACAAGCTTTTGGTGGTCAGGGTCTATGTGGATGATGTGATCATCACTGGCGCAAGCAAGCAGGATATCGAACTGTTGAAGGCCAGGATGAAGTCAACCTTCGAGATGAGTGATCTCGGCCTGCTGAGCTTCTATCTGGGCATTGAGGTCCAGCAGAGCAGTGGTGGCATCACACTTCGTCAGAGCCACTACGCCAAGAGGATCCTGGAGCTGGGTGGTATGTCGGACTGCAACCCAGCTGCCACTCCCATGGAGGAGCGCTTGAAGCTGAGCAAGCACAGCACAGCAAAGGAAGTGGATGCAACTCAGTACAGGAGGCTCGTGGAAAGCTTGAGGTACTTGGTGCACACTCAACCTGATCTAGCCTTTGCTGTGGGCTTTGTCAGTAGGTTCCTGGAGAGACCGACAGTTGAGCTTCTTCAAGCTATGAAGAGGGTTCTCAGGTACCTGGCTGGCAATCTAGATTATGGCCTCCACTACACCAGAGGTACTTGCAAGGCAAGGTTTATTGGCTACAGCGATTCAGACCTAGCTGGTGACATGGATTCCAGCAAGAGCACCACTGGGTGTCTGTTCTTTCTTGAAGATAGTCTGATCAGCTGGCAGTCCATCAAGCAAAGATTGTTGCTCTCTCAAGCTGTGAGGCTGAGTATATAGCAATGACAATGGCTGCAACTCAGGCATTGTGGTTGTTAAGACTGCTTGCAGAGCTGCTGGGAAGGAAGGTGGAGGTGGTGGAGCTTAGGGTCGACAACAAGTCAGCCCTGACCCTTGCAAAGAACCCTATTTTCCATGACAGGAGCAAGCACATCAGGACCACCAAGTACCACTGTTAGAAATATGACCTAGAGGTAATCATAGAGATGATGATATTCCGATTGTATCTATGGCATGCATTAAGTGTTCATTGAATATCCATTATAGACAACTTGTGTTGATTGACAATTATGTGAATTGTCTGTGGAACTCAATTACTTGAATAGTTATTCTAAAGTTGTCCCTGGTTGGCATTCTTGTGAGAACATACTTGAATATTAGACCAGCACATGTATTAGTTGATGGCTATGTTTCATAAATCATGGACATAGAGATGTCGAACTAATAATGTGGGCACATGTGAGATATGTAGGCTGGACTGACCCAACTTGAGATTGTCTCTATTCACATCATGTACGTTATGTCCTTAGACCTGAGATTGTGGTATGTACTCAAGATGTGAAATGGCCTACTTAGGGATTATCAAACGCTGCTCCGTAATTGGGAAGTTATAAAGGTGGTGTTCGGGTGTCGGGAAGCATGCTATGAGACATAGACAGTCAAGATGGAATTTACCCCTCTCTGCATGAGGGAGATATCACTAGATCACTCAAGTGATTGGATCAACAAATGCATGGCCATGCTTGGGTTAAGTGTTAACCCACGAGTTGAACCATATATCAGTGGCAAAGGGAATAACTTGTACGTGGTCGTAGTGGTTTGTCTGATATGATCTTTACGTATGCATAGGAGTTGTCACGCCTTGCTAGAGGCCGCTGTCAACTATTGGGCGAGTAGGAGTACTCGGTCCATGTCTATGTGTGCGTGAACCCATAGGGTCGCACGCTTAAGGGCTGGAAGCCTACGAGTTGGACCCCGATTAGACAAGGCTTAGGGTTCCTGATGGGCCTCCAGGTCGGGGTCGCATAGGGACGCCTATATAAACAAGGGGTAGGGAGAGGCAAAAGGATTAGATCTGAGATCTATTTAGTCGTCGTCGCCCACTCTACGCTCATGTCTTTGCTCATCATGGACCTAGCAGTCCGGTTGCGCATTGCTTCTTCCCGCATGTGTGAGATACCTTGGAGGTGCTGCATCTGCGGCACAAGGACAAACCTGGTCGGTCACGGTGGTCGACAACTGGTCGGCGACTAGTTGGACTAGTCGGCGACTAGTTGGACTGGTCGGGAATGTGCTCGGACAATCCACAAGCGAAGGGTGTACTTGACGGACGACCACGTAACTGCATGGCACTGCTGCGACGCGTTCGACTACATCAAGTCTTCCGCTGCATCTGCGCGTCTAGTGGTAATCTCGTGACCTATATCTGGCAGTAGATACTGGTTTATAAGGTAGAAAAGTTTTGTTTTCTGGCTAGCGTAGCACCCTCATAACCCTACAACCACTTCATCAGAGACTGTGTTGAAGATGGTACAATCAAGACTGAGTTCACACCTACAGCAGACCAGCTTGTAGATATCCTGACCAAGTCCCTCGACAAGGCCAAGTTTGAAGAGATGAGGGGAAGAATTGGGCTCAAGGAGATCAGCAAGTTGAAGAACTGTCAGGCTTAGGGGGAGAAATGTTGTATAAGCCTGTCAGTTAAGCTATGAGTAGTCTAGTTCATTTCCTAGTTACTGTAATGCCCTTGAGCTTGCTAAGGAGCCAAGGAGCCTAACTTTATCTACTTTAGCACTTTATGCTATATGCTGTAGAAATATGCTCTAGGAGCATCTTGTATTATAAGAAAACCTTTTGGCTATATAATAAAGCAAACCCCCAAGGGTCATGGTGCCTTTGGCTTGTCCAAATCCTATGTCTATTGCCAACATCTATTGCTATCAATGTGAATGGGGAGATCCTCATAGATTCAGCTAAAATGTTGCCTGGTAGTGTGTTTTAGCAATTGCATGACAAACACCTCACACATTTAGGTTAGCTTATGGACCAAACATGCCAGAAAATTAAGTAAGTTGATAGACCAAAGATATCTCCTCTTTGTTCACTTACTGAGATGGTACCTCTATACTGCTTGTGTTTTCAGATTTTTACCTCTATATATACTACTGATTCATATTGTGTTCAGTCTTGTGGGCTTTGTCAGTGGGAGTCTCTGTAAGATTCTTTGAGTAGACAACATTGTGGATTTCTTGCCTCCGTTTTGATTGTCCAATACCATTTATTTCCTTTTCCGCCATTCAGATATCTTGTAATGCTCCAAGTTTCAATGTATGCTATGCTTGTTTTTGCTTGGCTGAGACCTGTGAGCAAGGAGAGGAGATCGCCTCTGCTGTAGAGTCCATTTCCAAGTCAACTTTAGATTGGGCAAATTTGAAGCCCAGGCTGTGGCTGTGTACGCATTGATTGTGCAAATGGAACAAGGGTGCAATGAAGTTAGTTTTTAGAGCTTTGAATTTTTCTTTGAATTGTCTGTATCTATCTACTATATGAATGTGTCAGTGGTGGTGTCTACTTAGTAGACTACGAGTAGTACTTGTTAGCAAGAGTTGAGCTGAGCAAGCAGTGATCTGGAATGGCTGCTACTTTCATTTTTTGTTGGGAGATGTGTTCATTTTTGTTAGCTCGGCTCAGTTTCATGCATGTATATTTTTCTCTCCCTTCCCACACACATTTATTTTCTCTAATGCAAAATTGGTATGCAGATTCAGTTTTGATGAATTTGTTCAAACATCAAGTCTTTGAGAATACAACAGATGCTTGCATATTCTCTTTGCCTTCCATGGTGAGATTTCTGCGGGTGCCATGGGTGCTCATTCAAAGTAAGATAAAAACGTGAGCTATATTGTTCGCTTTATTAAGTTGGTTCAACATACTTGTTGTAATTATTTTGCTTTCCCCACTATAATTAACTATGGAGTTAAGCTGGCAACTTTGAAATATGTTTTCTAAAGGTAGGAGTGATGAGTTAAGCTATCACAGGTCTATAGGTCAATTGAAAATCTTTTTTACCTTCTTAAAATTAGGAAGATTATTAAGAGCTCTCGTTTTCTGACTTTTACACGTTAGGCTCAAAGTTAGTTCATTCCAAGAGTTTGTGTACCTAATTCTGCAGTTGTGAGCATCAAAGAAAAAGAAATTACGTGATTGCTTTGGTCCTGCGCTTATATATCATTTTTCCTAAGAATAGTCTACTCTGTTGTCTTGCTTGCTAATATTTCTTTCAATTTTTTTCATGTCTATTGTGAGTTGACTACACTGCCTTGTTTGCTTGTTAGCAGTGTGATGTGAAATCTATATGACAATATAGATTCTATATCTGTCTAGTTCTCTCGCACTTCCTCTCTCTCATTTACATAACTGCTTTCTAGAACATGCTGAAGCTCAATAGTAGAAATTGCATCTTCAAAAGTAACAGTTACACTAATTGAAACATGCAATTTTATTTTGTATTGTCTGAAATTATCGACATGGTATAAATAGTATAACAATTGATTATGCAACTGGTTGAAGGACTTTCAGTCTCAGTTCCACACACATATCTGGTGTCACAACTGATTGTAGGCCTTAGTTTTTGTGTGTGCAAAGTGTTGTGTGTCAGTTTGGACTCTAATTGGAATGGTATGCTTCTGGCAGCTCATACATGTCGATATAGACAGGATCATTCAAGAGTGGTTCGTAGGATCTTCTTGTATAGATCAGATTTGTAGTATTTGTAGCTTGTCACTATCCTACTAATTTTTCATATTTAGGGAATCCTTGTTTGCAGCTAGATGTGAGGGTGCTGAACTGACTCAAGTCTTACCTTATATTTTTGTAGATTATGTGAGGGTGCTTAACAATTGGACGATACAGATCGTGAGAATTTGTGATTCAAAGGAAAAATGTCTGTGTGATTTATGCTAGCACACCTTTTCCTCTGTTAATTGTGATTTGTGCCGGTTCGCACCTAGTGTTTGTCGTTGTCCTTTTATAAAAAAAAGTTGTCTTATTATAATTTATGCTAACACATCAAACTTTCTTAATTGTGATTTTTGCCAACACACGCCTCTTATTTGTCCTTGTCTTTGCATAGAAAAAAGTTGTCTCTTATGATTTGTGCTAGCACACCTTTTCCTCTGTTAATTGTGATTTGTGCTAGTTTGCACCTAGTTTTTGTCCTTGTCCTTTTATAGAAAAAATTTGTCTCATTGTAAATTGTACTAACACTTCGAACTTTGTTAATTGTGATTTGTGCCAGCACACATCTCTTATTTGCCCTTGTCTTTCCATAGAAAAAAGTTCTCTTGTGATTTGTGCTAGCACTCCTTTTCCTCTCATAATTGTGATTTGTGCTAGTTCGTACCAAGTTTTTATCCTTGTCCTTTTATAAAAAAAATTGTCTCATTGTAAATTGTGCTAACACATCGAACTTTGTTAATTGTGATTTGTGCCAACACACACCTCTTATTTGTCCTTATCTTTTCATAGAAAAAAGTTGTCTCTTGTGATTTGTGCTAACACATCTTGAAATCTGTTCTTTGTGGTTTGTACCAACACATGCCTCTTATTTGTCAGTGTCCTGACCATAGTTAACTACCTTTCTGCATTTTTCTGCCAGTGTCCTGATATTTTACTTGGCTTTCACTCTCCAGTATGAACCAGAACTTCTCCCTGGATTAATTTACCAGATGAAGCAGCCAAAGATTGTGTTGCTGATTTTTGTTTCAAGCAAGATTGTTCTGGCTGGAGCTAAGGTTAGCAGCCATTTCCTGTGCCTTGGTCTGTCCTGAATATATAGGGTACATCTGAGCTATTATTTTTTTTTTGTGAGTGAGTATATCTAAGCTTTTCTCTATCCAGGTGAGAGATAAGACGTACAACCTTTGAAAATATTTATCCTATTCTCATAGAGTTCAGAGAAGTCTAGCAATGATATGTAGCATCTAAGTACATGTTAATGGGCATGAGTAAATGGGGATTGCTATTCAACTATTGTTTATGGTCTCCTTTTATCATTTTCTTTATGGTTCTATCTTGATGGGTTGTGTGATCATTTCAGAAAACATAGTAAATTTGCCACTTGTATGCAGATAAATTATTGGAAGGAGAGTTTTAAAGCTGGCTGCCAGCTCCAACTTCCAAGTGTACATATAATCGGGACCTCGGAGGAGCCTATGCTGCCTATCAGTGCCATTAGACCTGGTGTGGTGCACTTGTCAATGTCCACATAGCTCAATTATCCGTATATTTTACTGCTTATCATTGTTGAGACTTATAACATTATCCTATCTGTTAGATTTCCAAATTTTTAGATAAGTATGAGTGTGAATCCTATCTGTTACTAGTTTCTGAGTTAGTCGCTGAAAATGTCTTTTTATGTTACTGTATGGAACCACAACCATAGTTCTTATTTAATTACAGCTAGTGCTTGTAAGTTTGCTCTCAATGTGTTCCCGTCGAATAGTTTCGGGTTGTTATCTGGTTGGGGGGCCATGAGTTTGTTAGTTGTGTGGTTGACCATAAAAGTTTTGTCTATACTCTCATGGTAGCCTATGTTTAATTCTTATCTTCAATTCTCTAGTATGGGAAACACTAAACTGAATTTCAAACAGGCTTAAACAATTGCAGTCAATTATAATGTAAATTGCAAGTTACGGGGACTGTAATTTCTGTTGTGAGCATATGCAATATGCTGTGGTTGAATTGATTTGCCTCGTGGTTGTTTTTTCCCTGCTAACTGGTCTAAGTGATCTATCTATGTGTTTAAATAGGAATAACTTGTGCTCTGTTTTACTTTTTAGGAACCCTGAGGAGATCCCGTGGGGTTCAGTTGGTGCTGATTATGTTGTGGAGTCTACTGGTGTTTTCACTGACCAGGAGAAGGCTGCAGCTCACTTGTTTTAGATATTTTTGTTGGTCTGATGACCACTATCCTTGCCATCACTAATAAGCTTTTTTTGTCATTTATGGGATGTGAGAATTTGCATACACCCTTTATGCCCTGTTGGATTATTTGAGGGAATGGATCACTAAATAAGTCAGTCCAGAGGCATTTGACATTTTTGGTCATGATGCCACCAAATAACAGTAAAGTATTAGGATAGGGTCCATTTTTATCTTTTTTATAGTTCAAGTAGCATACTTCATCACTAAGAAGCACTACTTGAGTCTCTGCCTTTCTTAACTTTGAACATATTTTTTTCTATGAACTCTGAACTCTTGTGATTTGCGCTAACACATCTTGATCTTTGTTATTGTGATTTGTGTCAACACACCACAGTTTGTCTTTGTCATTTCATAGTGTCTGATGTGCAATGCTTATATATGCCCAATGATATTTAGATTAATTAGTTTCTCTTTCTATTTCTAGGATAATGAACTTCCCGGAATAATTGTAATGCAGTAGTTTCTAAAACTCATTCATTGGGATTTAGTTGTGGACTGAGTTATTTCTATGTTTGATTCTTGTAGAATGAGGATGGAACGAAGGTTGAATAAAGGCTGTGGAACCCTTTCTGTTCCTATCTGGCTGCTGCTGTGTTTGTATGTTCTCTTGCAATTAGTGTTTCATGTGTTCTTTGTTCGTCTGTTTCATGCCCTCCTGTTTTAGCTTATTTGGATTCATTTGTTTAGATCAATATCATCTTGATCCACTGACATTTGTGCACTTTTGCTCTAGTAAAATATAACTGTTGCCTTTATCTCTGTTGGCTGGACCCCCTATGCTATTTAGTCATTAATCTTTAGTCTTTGATTAGCTTCTTACAGAAAAATTCTCTAATAATTCATCAGTCTTTTTATTTGATGTTTCTCACATCTATTTTCCTAAAAGAAAGCTGAGACATTTTTTGGGTTCCTTATATTTATCATCCAACTGCTAACTGTTCAGCTAGTTATTTCTAGTATAATAGGTTTTGACAGTTGATGTAATTGGATTTAGGGGATGTTTTTCTAATTTTTCTCAGTGACACTGTGACAGATAACATTTCAATTAAAGACATGAAGACGTCTCATTTGTTTAATGCTTGTTTCTTTGCCTATTCAGGCCCACTAGGTTATCAGCTAGGAGTTGAGGGCAATGGTTGTCGGCAGAACTCAATCGGTCCTCATGAATTACCTAAGGTGCCCTCAAGGATACAACGACTCTGAGCTTGGCAAAGTGAAGAGTGATTATAAGATGATGGCATTTTAATGTACCCTCTGAATAGTACATCATTTGGGAAGTCTCCATGCTTAGAATTTCATTGCACTCAATGTGCACTTATCATTTTTCCCTATAATAGGAATTGGATATTGCAATTGTCAAGGCCACAAACCATGTTGAGCGCTCATCAATCCATATGCAGTAGTACTAATTCACTATGCAAGAAACGTCTCCGTTAACCCCTAAATATTGTTGTTAATTAGATGTATGGTCACTTGATGTTACTCCAGGCTTTGTCATTTAATAAATGGACAACTAAGAAATTCTATTAACTTAAAATCTGTTCTTTTGTGCTTGCTCTTTATCTATACATTCATCAACTATTTTCTTTTGTACCAGATCTCTATAGCGAGAAGATTATGAGAGATCTTGCTAGGCACAAACTGAATTTCTGAAGGTAGTATCCACTTATTTGTTATCAACCTATTATTCTTGTTAGATATTTGCTTGTTCAGTAGCACAAGTTAACCACACTATTAGCAGCTCCACGTGCATGAGCTAGGTTTGTGTTTATATACATGTACATTATAATCGCATTAAGAACAAGTACTATTTGTACTATTTGAAATATGCAATTTGTATATTTGTGTTTTGTAATTTTAAGAGAATCAGAATGGTGATGCACTCGATACAGACTATTATTTTGATTGGCTGGAGAGTGCAGTGGTAAAGTTATTATTTTTTGTGTGTGCTTGTACGTATGTTTAATGGACCGATAGCTTCATTTTGGCCCAAATGAGCACCAATATTAGTCAGCGGGTATCGGATCATGTGCCCGTTAAGGCTTGGCGGGCCCGGTATCTGGTTAGTTGGGTTTCCGGGTTTCTTCGCGGACCTGTTTGTACAGACTGTTACCGAAAAAGATGCATGCACAACAGATCTAGCCCTTGGATCCTCATCCAACGGTTCAGGATGTCGCCTGGGTTTTTCTCAAAAACCCAGACGACTGGGATATAGCAAGTCCCCCTTATTATTGCTGGTGTTTTGTGGACTTGCTAATGCACACCTCCAAACACGCACCTCACGGTTTAATTTGTGGAAGTTCAACACCTAGCACATATATTGCAAAGTTTTATTGTTATTAAATTTAGACAACTACTTCTAGGTGACATTCGAATCCTTCCATAAGTGCCAAGCCCAGTGCAATTTCATACATGCTGAGAGTGGTCCAAATGATCAATTTGATGCTTACTATTAGAGGAGCATATGCTTTTAAAAAAAATGTTGGTGTCTTGCTTTCTCCGTCTCAAATCTGAGATGACCCATGATATTCTTTCTTTCTTGCTTTCTTTTTTTGTGACTACCAGGAAACAAACAAGAAGCTTTTACATTGCTGCAACCGTTAGCATGTTTAGAGATCCTTAATATCACAAAAGAAACAAAGGCTAAAGTAAGCGCTCCGTGCCTTTAGTTTGAGCAAAACTGATTCTTGTTTCACCGAGGAGAAGTTCTGGATAAATTGACTGTCTTTGGTTTGAGCAAAACTGATTCTTGTTTCACCGAGGAGAAGTTCTGGATAAATTGACTAGTAGGTGGGCCTATGTTGTCAATGTCCAGTCTGGAATTGGACTGCTTGGTGGCTGCCCCGTTGGACTTGGACCTTATCCTTGAGCCTAATTGGTTTGTCGCGGCATCGCCTACGCCTAGCTGCCATTTGCCCACTCCAACTCCTGGATGACATTCAACAGCTCAAGAAAATCGCAGCGCTGCTCTCCAGCCACAAAATCGCTTGCACGTGGGGCCCAATAGCGCGGTGTCCATATCTGCAACTGCAAACCTCACGGTGGCGAGAGAGACGCCCGATTTTTACCCGTCGCGGTAACCGAATCTTGTGAACACATGAGCTCCATGTGGCCACCGGCCACGGTTCCGCAATGGTAGTTTCGTCACACTCACACTGCCTCTGCTCCACCGCTCGCCGATGGTGCTAGTATGGTGGGAGGTCTAGTTCTGTCCCAGGCGCAGACGCACCAGGCCGCCACGCCAAGAACCGCCGCACCGGCGCCGGCGCAGGCGTTGGAGAAGAGGCCGAGGGACCAGGCACAGCCATGTGGCACAGCGGCGGCGGCGGCCGTCTCGGTGCGGAGCTTGGACGAGGTCAGGAAGGCGCACGCGCGGCACATCAAGCTGGGCCTCGACCGCTGCCCGCGGCACGCGCGGCCGCTGCTCGCGGCGTGCGCGCTCTCGGGATGGCCGGGCGGCATGGAGCTCGCGGCGTCCATCTTCGAGTCGCTCGTCGAGCCGGAGGCCTTCGATTACAACACCCTGATGCGCGGCCACGTCGGTGGCGGCCGCGGCGGCGGCAACCGTGAACCGGCGGCCGCGCTGCACCTGTACGTTGACATGCTGGAGGCGGGCGTCAGGCCTGACAACTACACGTTCCCGTTCGTACTCAAGGCGTGCGCGCAGCTCGCGGCCTTGCAAGAAGGGAGGCAGGTGACAGCTTCAGCTCGCACTCAACCAAGAACTGTGCTCTTCTGTAATCTTTGACACATTGGGATTTGACATTTCTTTGTTTCCATTGGCAGTTGCAGGCGCACATCGTGAAGCTTGGGTTCCAGCACGACGAGCACGTGCAGAACAGCCTGATCAGCTTCTACGGCAAGTGCGGCGAGCCGGCGATGGCTCGTCTGGCGTTTGACCAGGTGGAGGCCGAGGAGCGAACGACTGCTTCCTGGAGCGCACTCCTTGCGGCGTACACGAAGGCCGGGCTGTGGGGCGAATGCCTCAAGTCGTTCGGCGCGATGGTGCTCGATGGGTGGAGGCCCGACGAGAGCTCCATGGTCAGCGTGCTCTCGGCGTGCACGCACCTGGGTTCCTTCGACGTCGGGCGGAGCGTCCACTGCGCGCTGCTGAGGAACGCCGCGAGCCTGAACACCATCATGCAGACGTCCCTGGTGGACATGTACGCCAAGTGCGGCAGCATCGAGAGGGCCGCGGCGGTGTTCGACGCGATGGAGGACAAGAACGCGTGGGCGTACAGCGCCATGCTATCCGGCTTGGCGATGCACGGGGACGGGCGGAAGGCGCTGCAGGTGTTCGACGTGATGGTCCGGGAGGGCCACGCGCCCGACGCGGCGGCGTACGTCGGCGTGCTGAACGCCTGCAGCCGCGCCGGGCTGCTCAAGGACGGGCTACGGTGCTTCGACCGCATGCGGCTGGAGCACAAGGTCGCGCCCAACGCGCAGCACTACGGCTGCATGGTGGACCTGATGGCCCGCGCCGGAAGGCTGGACGACGCCCGCGCACTCATCGGGAGCATGCCCACGGGGCCGACGGACACGGCCTGGCGAAGCCTGCTGAACGCGTGCCGGATCCACGGCGACCTGGATCTCGCCGAGCGCGCCCTAGAGGAGCTGAGGCGCCTTGGCGCCGCCAACGCCGGCGACTACGTTATCGTGGCGGACATGAACGCCAGGGCCAAGAACTGGGCCGCCGCCGCCGCGCTCCGGACAGAGGCGGTGGACTGGGGCCTCGCGCAGTCCCCCGGGTTCAGCGCCGTGGAGGTACGCGGCGAGCTGCACCGGTTCGTGTCGCAGGACATGTCGCACCCGCGGACGCGCGACATCTACGAGATGCTCCATCAGATGGAGTGGCAGCTGCGGTTCGACGGCTACAGACCTGACACGTCGGAGGTGGCGCTGGACGTGGGCGAAGAGGAGAAGCGGCGCGTGGTCGCCGCGCACAGCCAGAAGCTGGCCATGGCGTTCGGCCTGCTCAACACGCCGGAGGGGGCGCCGGTGAGGGTCGTGACCAACCTTCGGATGAGCAAGGAATGCCACGCGTACAGCGCGCTCATCTCGGAAATCTTCGCGCGGGAGATCGTCATCAGGGACCGGAACCGGCTCCACCGGTTCAGGCGCGGGGCCTGCACTTGCAGAGACTACTGGTAACGGTTCCGTTGGTGTGAACTGTGATCGATGGTGTAAATATCAACAGCGATTTCTTTCTTTGTTTCTGCAATATATTCAGTGTATGTGTGATTCCTTTGCTGTGAATGGAACAGTACATGGCTACATGCTTCGACAAAAATGTTTTGAACATTTGCTGTTACTTCAAAGGCTGAGGTTGCTATGTTTGATGCCATTTGGATTAAGACAAAAAGAGATATGGAAGTTGGTAGGAGTATATTTCAGGAGGGCCTGATTTTAGACGACAATTTCAGTTAGTACAACTAAAATGATAACTAAGAAAAGACAATTTTTGTCAACCGAAAACCGGAACCACAAAACCCTGCTGCTAAGGAACAGCATTTTCAAGGCTTTGTTAGCGAAGAGGACACCTCAAGTAGCTGCATTGCATTATATATACAAGAAAAAATCAGGTACATTGCGTTTGCCTACGGCGCTAGTTCCAAACCGCCCAACTTTGCCTTGCACTTGAAGCGGTGTTTAGTGCCTGAAATTGACAGTATTCCATGTAGGTCCTTTTTTATTTACCACCAGAGAGGGGATCCAGTAGACGTGGTTCCATAAACAACCTGACTCAGCAACTTCGTTGTTCGTTCAGTAAGCCAACCAGAAACATTTTTTCTTTTATGAAAAAAAAAGCAGAAACATCGACAGGTGAGCTGAAACAGCTTCAGCCCTTGGGTAGCAGACCATGGCTAGCAAAATAGCTTGGGGGCCTTTTTGGAATTTGGAATGAAGTATTATTTTTATAGGAAAAGCAGAGGAAATAAAAACGGGGGAAAGTTTTATGAGAGTAGGAGGAGCGTTTGGATCAAAGGATTTTGTTTCTCCTAATGAACACTGTTGCAGGCTTCTCATTTCAACGGAGCTTGTTTTATTATTTTTATAGTTTATTTGATTCTATCATTCTGAATTCCAAACACCACAATCTATATTTTCATGCGTTTTCTCGTTCCTGTTTCCGTGTTACTTTTTTCTTTCTTCAATTTTACATCTTTCTGCTTAATGAGAAATGCGGATGTCGTCGGAAAAAAATTTGCATTCCTTTGTTCGGCCGTGAGCCTTCGGGTTCAGGGGTAGCAAAGCGACTGAACAAAGCTGAGATGACGGCTGGAGATGTCGCAGATCAGATTGAGAACGAAGCTGCGCAGCTACTACGTCTGATTGGAACCTCGTATGAATGCGCACCATGCATCAACGTCCATCCCGCTGAATTCCAGTGCTGTAACTGACAGATACGCATGGCGGATGGTAAAAGCAGCCGGCGGCCTCATCGATCGTGCCGTGGGCCGTGGCCACTCGTTTCTCCACAACTCCTCTGCCCCGCTACCTGGCGCCGACGGACGCCACGAGTCGATTGCCCGGCCCCAATCCCAAGTCGCACTGCAGCGTGGCGATCCTCTTTTTCTCTCTTCTTTTTTTAACAAAAGTTTGTACAGTGTGCTGCTTAACTTGGGCACGAGCCGGGCCCCGGGCATGGCACGTTCACCTGGCTGCAGGGTGCAGGGGGTGCCACCCGCCAATACTCGTCCATGATTTTCTTTTTGACAACAAACAACAATATATATTAACAGCATGTTACGTGCATCTTTAAGAGGGCACTGATGACCATGACTATTTTAAAGACATATATTTTGCATATCGTATTAAGTTGGTACTACAGATTGAAGAGCTTCCGTAGCTAGGCCATCAGCCATAGAATTTGAAGTCTCGTTAATCTTGTAAATGTTGGTCTGATGAGTGGAGACAAAGTTGTCAAAAATCTAAGTAAAAGTTTGTATTCTCTGGTCAAAAGGATTAGTATGATCCTCAGAGTTGAGGAAACACACTAACTGCATGCAATCTGACAAGAAATATATGTCGTTGAAGTGAAGTCAGTTCAGCAACCATTACTGCTAGTGCAAAGACAGCCACTTCCGCCATGACGACGGAATGGGTAGGATTCATTTGATTTGTTTGCACCGTTTGTACCTATGAATTGACAAAAAGTATTCCCATGCTGGCACTCCTAGTGGATTGTGACAGTTGATTAGGTAGTGTAGAGGCATCCACATTGATCTGTCTCAGAGATCAAGCACGAGATCGGCCTTACTCCTATTGTCCTGTTTAGCCGGCAAATTTTGGCATAATTTGATATATTTAAGCTTATTTATTCTCACAAATCACTATTAAATCTGTCAAAATCTGTTGGCTTTTTTACCGACCGAACAGAACTTAGGAGTACAAGTTTTTTGTGACGGCCAAAATTGGCAGAGGGAAAATGGAAGGGTTAGGTACGAGCGAACCGCAGCCAAGAGCCCAAGACGGGGCGCTCCACTCGTTCTCGGCGCTGCGCTGCCCGCTGGCGAGACGAGTCATACGTGGACACACAGCCACCAAACCCTGCGAAAAAAAAGAACTCACGTTCTAGAACTATTGAAGACGCTCTGAGATGAATATGACCAAGTACTTTTTGAACAAAAAGTTTGAATTAAGAAAAAAATACATACTTACGTACCATTTTGGGCTGGAAAATGAGCTGCAGCCTGCAGTGGTGGCTGTCGGGCGTGTACGCACAGCTTCCACATGACCACATGCATCTCCTCCCTCACCTCTAACCATACCTACCCGCGCGAGCGCGCTCTCCCCCGCCGACCTCCGGTCCCGGCTGCCTGTTGCTGTATATTTATTTCCGACCCCGTCACTTCTGAGTCCCAACAGCGCCACTGCCGTGTAGCTAAGCGCCATAAGCCCGTGCCTGGTACGCAATTTGGCAGAGGAAATGATCACGGTGGCAGCACCAGCACCGGAGGCGGCGCAGCCGCAGGTGGCGGCGGCGGCCGTGGCGCCCGCGGCGCCGGAGGAGACCGTGTTCCTGTCGAAGCTGCCGGACATCGACATCCCCAGCCACCTGCCCCTCCACGAGTACTGCTTCGCGAGGGCGGCGGAGGTCGCGGACGCGCCGTGCCTCATCGCGGCGGCCACGGGGCGGAGCTACACGTACGCCGAGACGCACCTGCTGTGCCGCAAGGCCGCGGCGGCGCTGCACGGGCTCGGCGTCGGCCAGGGCGACCGCGTCATGATCCTGCTCCAGAACTGCGTCGAGTTCGTGCTCACCTTCCTCGGCGCGTCCTTCCTCGGCGCCGCAACCACCGCCGCCAACCCATTCTGCACGCCGCTGGAGATCCACAAGCAGTTCAGGGCCTCGGGGGCGAAGCTCATCGTCACCCAGTCCGCCTACGTCGACAAGCTCCGGCACGAGGCCTTCCCGCGGATCGGCGCCGCGAGCGACGGCGGCGACGCCAATGCCACCCTCACCGTCCTCACCATCGACGACGCGGCCGACACCACGGAAGGCTGCCTGGCGTTCTGGGAGCTGGTCACGCCCGCCGACGACGCCGCGCTCCCGGAGGTGTCCATCTCCCCCGACGACCCCGTGGCGCTGCCCTTCTCGTCGGGCACCACGGGGCTGCCCAAGGGCGTGGTGCTCACCCACGGCGGCCAGGTGTCCAACGTGGCGCAGCAGGTGGACGGCGCCAACCCGAACCTGTACATGCGGGAGGGCGACGTCGCGCTCTGCGTGCTGCCGCTGTTCCACATCTTCTCGCTCAACTCGGTGCTGCTGTGCACGCTGCGCGCCGGCGCGGCGGTGATACTGATGCCCAAGTTCGAGATGGGCACGATGCTCGAGGGCATCCAGCGGTGGCGCGTCACGGTGGCAGCCGTCGTGCCGCCGCTGGTGCTCGCGCTGGCCAAGAACCCCGCGCTGGAGAAGTACGACCTCAGCTCCATCCGGATCGTGCTCTCCGGCGCCGCGCCGCTTGGCAAGGAGCTCGTCGACGCGCTCCGCGCCCGCGTGCCGCAGGCCGTCTTCGGACAGGTCAGCATCCACTGTTCCTTCCCTGCTTCGCCGCGACATTGGCATATGCATTGACATGAATCCATCATATCGGTATTTAAATTTTGTCCAAAAAAACTTGCTATTGTACTTTGCCCACTAGACATTCAATGTGACATCCGCATTTATTTGACACCCACTAATTCGGCATAGAGATGGTAACTAATCAGCATGCCTAAATGAGATGAGTGCAAATACATATTTAATCTGTCTGAGAAATCTTCGAATTTCAAGTTTTATGGAACCGAGGTAGAAAGCTAATAACTACTCTCTCTTATCTTTTTTATCTTTCGTTCTTGCTTTTCGAGAATTGAAACATAACTGAAATAAAATATCAATATTTGTTTGTAGTGCATGTTAACTAGTTTGATTAAATATGCCGTTGAATCTATTTTTATAATAAATTTGTTTAGAGATATAAATATTATTAATATTTTCTATAATCTTGAAACAAATCTTATGGTGACAGTAGTTACTGATCGGTTATCATGGGATTCCAAGAGTCCAGATAATAAAAATCTCAGAATCAGAATCGTGGAATCTCATCCAAACAGCGTAGGTTGTAGTGAATTTTAACACGCATGCCCATATAATCCAATAAAGCATATCAGATTTTTTTTTTGTCTTTACACGATTCTCAAAATCCAATTGGATCCAAACGGGATCTTAAATAGGGACAGATGGAATAGTTTGACCCAAACAAACCGTCCATTCTTCAGTTTACAACGGTATAACCGTATAGTCAGACACACAAACCTACTGTACATCCAGAACCTCTACGTACAACCACGCGTTGAAGTTCCCCTTTCAACTGCGACTGTGTGAGCTACCATTCCAGCGCGCTTCAAACCATCTGACCCTTGAATCGCACCTGCGTGTGCGTGCTATCCAGCATGCAACACGAGTGTTGGATCGGATGCTCGCTCGATGGACACGTGCGTGCAACGGTGCAAGCCGTGACAACCGGTCACTTCTGTCGAGTCCTGGGCAAGGAGCCAAGCCAAGGACAAGGTGACTTTTCAGTCATATAACTGCAAACTGCGAGTCGCGACGACAGATGATTGAATGGTGTCTGATCGCAACGCGTCGCCCGCCCTGGGTCCGCGGTCGCACACGCCTGACGGCCTGTGAGCCTCTCGTCCCACCTACCACTACGGCATGACATCCAGCTCGGGCAAGTGGCCTCCGGCAGCCTCTGGGGGCGCGTTTGCGAGGGTGGCTCAGGCCGGCCTTGCGCTCATGGGGTGCAAGCTCCGGTGTTTGCGGCCTTGGCTCGCGAGCGAGCCCGGCTCCCATGAGCCAGAAACGACGCCGGAGCCCGGCTCCCGGGAAACGCCGGGGCCTGGCTCTGTCAAGCGCGTTGGGTGAGATGAAATCACCGTCCGACTGCTCCTCTCTAATCCACCGCTACCTTCTCCATGCTGCCATGTGCGCGCGAATGGCAGCTACGCCGCTCTGCCAGCCCCGCCCCCGTCGCTTCCACCTCGTGTGCGCCTCGTCTCCTCCGTCAAGACGGAGGCCCAAGCCTCTCGCGTCGAGATCCGCTGCTCCCGCTCGAGGACGCTGTCAGCATCTTTCTCTCCATCGACGGCGCTGGACAGCTACAAGGCCGTGATGTCGCTGTTGCTGGTGGAGGCCGACGAGCTGAGGCCACCGACACGCGTACGATGTCTCCGTGCTCACCGCGCGTGGGATGGTGCTGCACAACTTGCTCGACGCCGTCGAGGTGGCCAACGCGCATGCCAGGGCGGCGCAGCGGCCACCGAGAGCAGCAGCAGGCGGAGCGGCGCGAACAGCAGCAGGCGGCGACGTGAGCTGCCATGTCCACCAGCTGCTCGACAAAATGTCAGTGAGGCCTTGGCTACCACATTGCTGTGCAAGGTAGCCACATTTCTCGGGTATGGCACATGGAGGCAAACAAGACGAGTTGCAGCAGTTGAGCCTGGCCGTGACTGGCCTGGCCCTCACGGGCGGGCCGAGCCAGCTGCAACCGCCCTCGCAAACGCACCCTGGGTCTCGGCTGGGGCGGCACTCGACCCGACGCGGCGCCTGGCCGCGATCCCAGTGCACGCCTCCAAAGCGCTCTGTTTCACCGTGATTTTGATTTTTGGACGAACCGGGCGCGCAAAGGTCACGCTGATCGATTGTCTAACGCTGTAACGCGATGTGCCGGTGCTGCAGGGGTACGGGATGACGGAGGCCGGGCCGGTGCTGTCCATGTGCCCGGCGTTCGCCAAGGAGCCGACGCCCGCCAAGCCTGGGTCGTGCGGCACGGTGGTGCGCAACGCCGAGCTCAAGGTGGTGGACCCCGACACGGGCCTCTCCCTCGGCCGCAACCTCCCCGGCGAGATCTGCATCCGGGGCCCGCAGATCATGAAAGGTACAGTAATCGATCATTTAACCGGGCGTACGGTTGCACTAGTGACTGCACATGATCACTGACGGAATGTGGTGTGGCGCAGGGTACCTGAACGACCGGGAGGCCACCGCGAGGACGATCGATGTCGACGGCTGGCTCCACACCGGCGACATCGGCTACGTCGACGACGACGACGAGGTCTTCATCGTAGACCGCGTCAAGGAGCTCATCAAGTTCAAGGGCTTCCAGGTGACACACCCTACTGTATGAGTCGGTAACTCTTTCAGTTTCAGGCTTTTGCCTCCAGTTTTCTGAGAACCGTAGCTGTAACGCCTGTCGTGCAGGTGCCGCCGGCCGAGCTCGAGGCTCTGCTCATCGCCCACCCATCCATCGCCGACGCAGCCGTCGTCCCGTAAGACCAGCCAGCTGCTTTGGAAATTGGAAACCACTAAACACCGAGAGAAAATCGCTCGTTCTGATGCCTGTATATGTATGCGCGTGGCAGGCAAAAGGATGACGCCGCCGGCGAGGTCCCTGTCGCCTTCGTGGTCCGCGCCGTCGACTCCGACATCGCGGAGGATGCCATCAAGGAGTTCATCTCTAAGCAGGTACTCAGTCACGCCGCCTTGCTAATGGTTTTTGAACGATAGCCCGGCTCTATCTCTGATAGTTCTTGTGTGCGCCGCGCTCATTTGCAGGTGGTGTTCTACAAGAGGCTACACAAGGTGTACTTCACCCCCTCCATCCCCAAGTCGGCATCCGGGAAGATCCTGAGGAGGGAGCTGCGCGCCAAGCTCGCGGCGGCCGCAACCACTTGAGTCTGAGGAGCCCGAGACCCAGAACCCCAATGCCTTGATACCGCAACCACTTGTGGAGCCTGAGACTCAGACCCCATGCTTTGTTGTCTTGTTACATTCAATTCATTTGGCAGTGGCATTTAGTCCCATTCAGTGTATGTGTACGACCGTGAAACATGAGGTACCGACAATTTAAGACGTATCAATATGCTTTGTATGCGAATGCTTCCTCAGTTGAGGACCACCGATTTATTTCTGTGATGATTTTATTTCAGAAAAGACTGGATGATTTTGACCTCATAATATTTTGACCAGTGATATGCGGCATAAGAGACCTGCTCAATTAGCCAAAGCATAAGATATGAGCTTGAAAAATGCTCACTGTAGCAAAGAACAAAGATTCAGCAACACTGGACATTTTCCCCTCGTCGAGGCATAATCTACCATCCAATACATTCATGGTCATGAGATTCATCCATGAAACAAGACTGAGAAAGTGTAGCAACTTAACTGAACAAACCACAAGGGGCAGGTATGAATCGTATGCGAATAATAAACAATCGATCCAAATCCTAAGAAATCTTCAATCTACCGAGTGGGTACAGCACCAGAAAATAGCAAGTACTGGCTGCGATTATGGAGAGATATTTAAAAGCTGATAAGGTCATCCGTCTTCGGATCTGGCTTTTTCGGCCCTTCCTGGGAGGAGCTGCTACCTCCCTTCTTGCCAAATATCATCTCGTCAAGATCATCAAGAATATCATCATCTCCACCTGACCTTGCTCTCGCGGGTTTTCTGACAAGGGCGTCTTCATTGCCGATAGCAGTTGAATCTTCATGTTCTGTGGCAATCGGTATGACAACTGGTCTCTGTTCTGCATGCTCCGAGGCCCTGGGCTGCTTCATCTCCTCGTACTTCGATAACACTTTCTGGACCTCATCGTTCACGCTCAAGGCCTCAAAGAGAACAGCTTCATTGTCACCAACAGTCTCAATAATCCTCTGGATAGTGTGCTGAGATTGGTAGCATTGTTGCACAAGGGTGGCTGTCAAGTCATCCTGTGGTGATAACAAAGTAGTCAAACATTAGATAGTTCAATTTGTGCTAGTTCAACAAACATGCCTATTAAAGTTTTCATTTAGCAAGAAAACAGTTGGCTTTAATAAAGGATGTTACAGAACAGTGCAAAACCATATACTACTTCAGGATGCAAACAACAGAAAAGGTGTAAAAAGTTGAAATATTTACACTAATCCAACAAAAAAGCTGCAGTAGCTATAACTTCGGGATGCAGTGGATGTGATTGTTAACAGGGAAAGCAGTTAGCCAACTATGCTCAACAAAACATGTTGTGCTTTTTCAATCATTCTGATTCCTAAACAACTTTATAGAGCAGCACTATATTAAGTTAACAATCAACATGAACAGCAAAATGTTTTCACTACATGCAATGAAGTAGTCAATCACTTTATCACCATAAATGCAGCACGATCAACAACATACATCCACCTGCCCTAGGAATGTTTCATCAGCAACATGACACAATAAGCAGTATCTTTTACTGCAAAAGGTCCACCAATGAAATATCATGTGTGAAAATATCTAATCACATCATGATGATTAATAACTTGACAAACAGAATAAGAGAAAAGTTAAATGAAATTGGGACACAGTACCTGCAAAGCATCCTGTTCAGGGGAAGATGATAGAACAGTTGAAAGAAGTTCTGTGCTGTTACGAGCCACATCAAATGCTTCTTTTGTTTCTTCAGCAGTATATGTATGAACATGGACGTCTTCGAATGCCTGCTGGGGCAAGCTTGTGTCAACATCAGCTTCGGCAACTGATCGTGGTGGAGTAAATATGGGAGCCAAGCTCTCATTGTCACGTCCAGGAAACCGCACTCCTCTTGATTTCAAGCTCTATACATGGAAATGACCATGTCATACAGTGTAGCTTATGGACACTGGTTACTGAAGTACAAAAACATTCTGTGCAAGGATAAATCATATTGATCTTCTGCAGCTCTACCCCATTGTATTTTCCGATAAGATATGATATCACAAGCCGTTCCATCCGTTCCATTAATCAGAAGTAATATGCAAAGAAATTAATTAGACATTGTGTGGATGTCTATAATAATTAACAAGAGATAATGTATTTCCATCACATGTCATATCAAAACAACCAGTAAATTATTATGAATAATAAATCCAGAGCTACAGGAATGATACAAGTGCTGCCTAAGGCGCTCATGAAGTCATTATAAGTACTTGGTGAGCTCAGTTGGTTGCACAGAAATATAACCACAAAAATGTAGGTAAACTATTAAGTACAAAAGCATAAAACTATGTTAAACATGAACAGCTCAGTGATTGCACTAAAGTAGCCTTACTTCAGCATGTTGCTCCTAAATTGTATTTTCCCCTATGATTGCATCATGGAACAACACAGATTATTGTAATTTTATCTTTTGGCATGAACTAGTAGAAGAAAATAAACCACTGCAGTATGGTTGTATGAGTCAACTGGAACAAGATATGGTTGAAACAATGGTAAAAAGAATGAAGGCTTGTGTTTGCAAACCTTGTATGTTTCCTCATAGACTGGCAGATAACGGAGTTCATCACCAGACTCCCCCCATGCTTCAATCAGCATAAGGGTCTTGTTCCTGTTATTCACCACAGTCTGAGGGTCATCAATCAACCTGACCATCTCATCAAGAACCCGCTCGGCCGCAACCTCTGAGAAGGCCTTCTCGCAGTTCTTCACAATAGTCTCAAGCAGGACCAAGGAGAGGTACTGGACCCTTGCATCCTTGAGCATGATCCTCTTCTTGATCCCACGGATAAGCTCCACACTGTTAACCTTCTCCGTGTTGATCAAGTCGCATATCTCCAAGTTTGAGTTCCAATCAGGACCGTCCAGATTCTCTGAGGTAGCGTCCTCGACAATCTTGTCAGCTGGAGTCTGCCCCTGGAACAGCTCCTTCATCTTGAAACTCATGGAGCTCATTCCGGCCGTCATCTTCTTGCTGACCTCCGTCCCGGTGATCTTCAGGCGCTCACCAAGGGCGCTAACCTTGTCCATGAGGTTGTCACTCATTTTCGCTGTAGAAACTCTGAATTAGTCGATAATATGGGCATGCTGCAGTTAGATAACACATTGACGTGATGAAAATCTCATGGCAAACTTGAAGCGGGCGTTACAAATCCCCGGATTCTGCAAACTAAATTGTACAACCCTGAATTCTGCACACTAAATTACACCTTGGGTAGACTAATGTTGCGAGCTGAGGACGAAAAAACTACTTAGACCGTTTATACGGTTTTGATTAACAAATCCGCAAAGCAAAACGAACTCGTAGAAGATCCCGTCCAAGCAGGCTAGGGTTTACTCACCACCAACAGCAGAACCTAAAATAATAGTTGATCCAAGCCGATCTCCACCCCACGGCAGTCCAGCACCGGTAGAGGGCGACGGACGGCGAGGAAGACGCCGGTGGAAGGAGAAACCCTGCCGGTTCAGCGGCTGCGGAAGAGACAGCAGGAGATGAAACGGGCTATGAGAGGAAAATTGGGGGAAACGGCAGGGGAAGATCGGGATACTGCACACGGAATTTTTGGGAGGAAAGCAGGAGAAGCGGATTAGCAGCAGGGGTTGAGGAGGGCCTAGGCGTACCTCCGCCTAGTTGTAGTTGTAGCGGCTTCTCTGACCCGTGGATTCCTCCTTTTTTCTTTCCGCGTAGTTGTAGTTGCTTCCTGGCGAGTTCTCCTGCTGTGCCTTGCTGTTGCTGTCTCTTTTGAATAGTTATTGCTTCTAGACCAAACATAAACCCCGTTCCTCTCCGTCCTTTTCAATCTATGATCTATAACTATATAATACGCTATTTCTGAATACATTATTGTTTTCCCCGACCGAGCATTTGATAGGTGGGTAACTTTAGTCATATAGAAATAGAAATGAATAGGAAAACTGCAAACACCCACCTCACCTCAAATTCCTTGTAGGACTCAAGCGGACATCAAGAAGATACTTGTAAACAATTTCATAGGCGATGAACTTATATAAAATTCAAGCTGAATGCTTCGCCAAACACGGCTCTTTCAGAGGGCTGATAAAACATTTATCCGTTTACCGCAGGCTCCGACTTGGCAGCTCGGAAAAACGTATAAGCAGGTCAACGGCGCAAGGAGCATTGTTCCCATGGGGACATGCCACGACTTTAGAAAGGTGCCGCGTACCGACCACCACCGCCAAACATCACGACGCGCGGGGGCAGGCAGGCCGGCAGGCAGGCAATATCACAACAGCTCCGGCTTTAAAGAATTCACACATGGCGCCACGGACAACTCACAAGCACCAAAACTTTCTGCTCGCACTGCTTAGCAATCAACAACTACGGATGGAAGCTGCCAAACGGCACGGGAATAAGCGAGGCTACTCGTGCTTAGCACAAATGACATCCTGCCTAAATCAGCCTGCCAAAACAGGTTACAAATGGCAGCTCTATATACATGACGAAAATCTGATAGGTTAATGCAACAGTTAACTCTTTTACCCAATTTTCTGCCTGACATCAATTGATTCACATACGTAGCTTGAAATAGCAGTGACAAGCAAGACATACGAGCATGGTAGCCTAGCATGAAATAGCAGTGACACAGTACAGACACAACTCCAGCAGAATATTCATACTTGAAGGCGCACGGGCACCCAGCGATGGTTCAACTTGCTTGTTCTCAGACATATATCTCGAGACGGCCATAGCCTACTACACTACGGTCTGGAATTTTTCGTAGATTGCTGCATGAGGTACCTGTAAACAGACGTTTCAGATTCATGATGATGCTAACATATAGTGTCATACACGGACATTAAGAATCAAGTGTCACATACTGAATACTATTTGATAAAATTACAGGTGCAATGCACTTTTCTAAACCTGGACGTTACGAGTTGGGAACTTCATGGTTCTGGAGCTCTAACGTTCGAAACCAATTTAGGCACATCAGTCAATTCAATAAGTATGTGTAAACAAGTCCTTCCGATTATTTATGGTGAAATATAAAAGCAAGAGCTGACTTATACGATAATGGAGACAAGTGAATGCATATCAACCCAAAATGTGGGGACAACTACAAGTGCCGAGACATGTGAATGATCGTTGACAAAGAAATAACAAAATTAATGCAGAGACCTATAAGAACAATGCATCACTGCAATCTGAAAATCAAACGTTCAAGGGATAAGGATTACCTGCAAGTGTAGAACCCAGCAGCATACCATGAATTCAAGAGAGCAGCAAGATCACTATCAAGATTTGGGTTCATGCCCATGTTCGTGCTTTCCTCCTTTCCAGTATCAGATTCGTTTCCTATATTGAGGACACAAGGTGAGTAGTGAGACGAAATATATATGTGCATTACCTGACGCAAGCAACCAATTTGTATACATTGGATGTGAGTTTTTGGCTCTTTGTATGTGTAATGTGCGCATTCATAAAACTAGCTATTCTGGCAAACATATTTTAAGACATTTGCAGAAAAGTGCCACTACTACAAAAAGGAAGTTACTTGCTTTGGATGCCAGGCAGTCCAGATATTGTACTTCTCATAAAATTAAAGGCACCTTCAGCAGTCATCATTGCAGCTTTAGCAACTTGATCATCATTGGTAGATACGTGAGTTGGCGCCCGCATGAAGTTTGAAACACTAGGGTATGCAGTGCTTGCACCTGGGCATTGATCACCTGAAAAGGATTGTATTATGTAGTCTATTTACATGCAATGGCATAGGCACAATACATATGAACAGATTAAGAAGGCACAAAATAAGGCACCTACAAGTCAATGATACGCTGCAGCCAGCAGCAGTAGGTGGCATACAAGCAGAACCTCCAATTGGTTGGCCAGCTGAACAGCAGGAGACAGATACCAGGGGAACGTTCCAATTGCAGCATGAGGATTGAGTGGTGGAAGAGTGAGGATCTGGTGCTGTGGCACTATAGACCGGAACATCCTGCTGTTGGGTTGTAGAAGCATATCCTGGTGCTTGATAATTCCAATAGTTTGCTTGCTGGAGTTGCTCAAGAATGTTCCGACTCTTCTCCTCAAGCTCATAGTATTGTCTCAGCAATTCATTGTACTGCCCAGTTTGCTGGCTTGAGCTCAAATTTCCATCACCATCAGTAGTAGCATCTGTAGAGACTGTCTTAGAATCTGATGAAACATGTGTCTCTTTGCCTTGATCGGTTTCTTGAAGAACTTGCTCAACAGTCTGTCTTTCTTCAGAGGGCTGCTGTTGTGTCTCTGACTGACCACAGGGTGCACAGTTGGCATCTTCCTCTCTGCACCTTTAAAATGTACAAATGAAATGAAACTAAACTCTATCATGTCTTCCAAGAATGTAGCGCCAAGGCAATATCATATAATAATTTAAAATTAGATATATAAATGACAAATAAGCATGGCCAAATCATTGGGAATATCAGGTAGACAATAGCAGATGTCCTTAAAGAATAATCTGTGACTAATTTCTACAAATTGTATAAGTAATTGATGATTGCAGGACATTGTCATCCCAAAGCTTTAGTTGTCTCCATCAATTAAACTGTGAGTTCTGATTCCAAACAGAACAGTGGAAACCAATATGGGAACAGCAAACAGCTATTTCTCAACAGGCTACCTTTTTTGTACCAGTCCCAATAATCATGTGACACTAATTATGTAAAAAACTACATTTGCTATGCATAGTAAAGGCACAAGCTATACAAACTAGTTCACCACTGAATCAAGCTAAAAACATCAGTGTAGTTACCCGTCCGCTGCTCCAGCAGTAATTGGCTCCTCTTCTTCTGCTGCAGTAGTAGCGGTAGCAGCAGCATGTTCGGTCTTCCCATCCTCACCTGGCGCTCCTCGCTTGCTCTTGCAATGCATTTCCTGCCAATCATCAACAATTAGCCTAGTCGCAAACAAACATTTAGCAAAAAGGGTAGCCCAATCCAATGTACATAAATTTCCAATCACGATGCCGATAAGGTAAAACCTCAGCTCTCCATCCCCGATTCCAAAACCCCCAGCGCGCACCGCGCCTACCCAACGATAAAACCGACAGCCGCCTGTCAAAGCCCCCCAAAACCCTAAACCCTAGCAGCGGCGGCGGCGAGAGGCCGGCCCGGGAAGTCAGAGAACCCGGAGGAGACGAGCAAGCATACCATGAAGGTGGACATGGCGCGGTCGAAGGCGTCGACCAGCGCCGAGTCGTCCCACAGCTCGCCGGCCTTGCCCATCCCCGAATCGCGCCGACCTCTCTCTCCCCCTCGCCCTCGCGAAACCCGCGGCTTCTCTTCCTCGGCCCTCGGCAGCGCCGCCTTTGGATTTCGAGGAGAGTGGAATGGAAAGGCGCATTCCCGATTCGCGAAGCCAGAAAAAAGAATAGGAACCGCACGTCCGTCCCGTCCGCACCCGGCAGGCCAGCCCATATTTGGGCCCATAGGTTGGTCCAGCAGAGCACGTCGGGCCAGCGTGTCTCATGCTGGACCTGGACCTTTGCCACCACGGTACGCGTAACTGCCTAACGGGCCATTGGTAACCCGAGCGAGGCCTGCTGTGGTTTCAGTGGCTTTGTGACGAGTACCGGCGGGAACCAGCAAAAAATAGAAAAGAATCCCTCCAAGAAAAAAAGCAAAAGAAGAACAGAATAATAAGTATTTGCAGAACCAAAGGGACGGAGCAACGCGTCATGTCACGGTGGCGCGCGTCTAAAAGAGGGACACGACGCGAAGGTCACGTCATCCATGCATGATCCATGGGGGCTTCCTTGTTCCTCTCGTGCATGCGAGCACGGGCGTCAGTCAGTACATATCAGGGCCGGAAATAGGCGGCAATCAGTTTGCAAAACGGAGAGGATGCATGATGGTTCGTCAGTTGCTCAGCCTCACGTCACGCGTTGCTTACTGTATGTTTTATTATCCTGTGTTTCTTCCGTGGAAGCATTGCATTTGTCCAAAAGGTTACAGTATACATGATCTCATCTCACTTGCATGTTTGAGCCTTGGATGGAAAAAGCAGAAGATTTTCTGCTTCCACTGCAAAAGGTTCAGTGGGTTTCAAGTGTGTGTGTGAGGGCCTAGTACGAGCGACGGAGAGAGAGAGAGTTGTGTCTAGTGTCGTAGGCTTTATTTGTTTCAGCTCCAGCTTGCTCTGATTTTACTGATTATTTAATATTCCTCTCTCACTATTTCTCACCTGATTTCTCACCTGATTCAATTTATCTGATTCTGAAGCGTGAAACAAACCCACCCGGCTATGGGCTAGTATATGGCAGATGCACGAGAGAGCAGAAAAGAAGGACAGGGGTTGGCGCCTTGAATGCCGGGCGGGTGCATGCAGCATGCACGCACGTCTGGTCGCCGTCAGGTCCGGGATCGGTCGTATCCGCATTGGGCGCCAACGCTGCGCGCCCTGCCGCATCCTGCAGCAGCTGCCTTCAATTCCCGCGATCGAGGCCATAGCTCGCCCGCGCGCTCTCCCGTCCCCAGCCAAAGCCGGCGTCGGTTGACGTGATGAGACCTGAGACCTCCGTCCACTCCCTCCGTCGCCGGCCGGGCCGGCCATACTGTTGCGTCTGCGCCCTGCTGCGGTGCTTCCCCTAGGTAGCAGCAGGCACAGGCTAGAGTACCTAGCAGCAGCAATTGTTTAGCCGGCGGCCAGCCAGCCACCCAGCAGCAGCAGTACTCGATCGCTTGTTGCTTCTCCTTGGGGCGCCCCCCAATCATAGCGTAATGGAGTGCCTCATCGTTCATTTCCTCCGGCCACTTGTTCTCTCTCTCTTCGGTCTTTGCTTCTCGACCCTCTCTCTGTTCAAAGCCTTTCTCCTCCTCGTCGGTCTGCGTGCAGTCTGAGCGCCAACCGCCCTCCCGCGTCGTCGCCCACAGATTCTTCCTCCAGCTTAGTATTGACTAGTTGAGGATGAGGAGTTGAGGAGCACGCAGTTGGGCTTCTGATACTGCTGCTTCTCGTCAACATCAACAGGGGGGAAGAAGAACCGCCAGCGGCTACACCCAAATCTGCTGGATTGTTTTCCCTCGGATTTTTTTTTTTCTGACTGGATTCTTGTATCTAATGGTATAGTATCCGTAAATAAGAGCAATGAAACAAATATTCGTTTTTCCAAACAAATCGACTTTCTTGCTGCGATAAATAACAGTGCATGTATGGGCGATCGAGTACGTCCAGCCCCCGACTGACCGACGACTGCTTGCTGCATCCCGCATTGGTCGCACGAGAGCTCGGTTCCATATACTAGTATCTGACAGACTGATGAGACCACGTGCCTGCTGCGTCTGCGAACGCAAAAGTAAGACGCTAGCTAGCGGTGGTAGTACTAGCTTTTGATGCAATGCTGCTTCAAAGTCAGTGCGAATTCGAACGCAGGCGGACCAAGGCAACGGAGCAGTGCAAGTGGCCGCCCGGTCGGGTCCCGTCGCTCACGGACACACACGTACGAGTATGGCAATGGCGTTGTGCGTACGTGCGTGCGAGCTGACCAGAGAGAGAAAGCCAAGCCCCAGTGCATGGCGAGACCTGCGCTAGCTGCAGCAGGGGCCGCCCGTACTAGGGCTAGCTAGCACTAGCAGCCGGAGGCCGGCACTGCGACCAAGCGTCCCTGCACTGTGCTTCCCGCTGCGGCGGCTGCGCGTCTGTACACATTTGCGTCGTCCCGTGTCGTGTCGTCGTCGCGGCCCCTTGTTGCGTTGCACGAGTTTGCATGCACACGGGTGTGGGCGTGTTGGCCGGCGCGCGAGCGAGCGAGGCATGGGCATCAGGGCCAGGGCATGCATGGATCCCGCGGAAATCACGCGACGCTGGCTGGATTCTTCTCCCTGTACTGTACTCGTTTCGTGCCCTGCATGGCTGCATGGGACGATGGGCGCCATGCAGTCGCGACGCGGTCAACCACGCAAGCTCACTCAGATCTCAGTCTGCAGGCGACGACGCTGCGTTGCTTGTGCTGCTTGCCTTGCAGTCGTACGGGTTGCCGGCCACCGCTCTTGCTCTTAATCCGTGCATGCAACTGTGCGTACGATACATGTAGCATGCATGCTCTCATCTCTCAGTCTTTGCCGGCCACCGTCGTTAATGCTCGTACTGGAAATTCACAGTGCGTGTGTCAGAGCTGGCGGAATTCACTACTCATAGATGATCAAGTCAAGCTATATATATAAAAGCAAGAGAGCCAGAGACTGGTCGGGTTCGATGGTAGCGCGCAGGGATGGATATCGAGCGGCTCGTTACGGCTCGTCTCGTTACCACTCGACCCGACTCGTTATAATTCGTTATACAAATAAGATGGATAGAAGCCTAGCTCGACTTGGCTCGTTAGCGCTAGTTTGGCTCGTGAGCCAAAGCACAAACCATATACATAAAATTTATGATTGTAAATCAACAACGAATTATGCTATCGTCCATGACCATAATCTATCATTATTTATTAATTGATTCTACCGACTCACAAAATATTTGTTTACCTTGGCTTGTATGGCTCGCGAGCCGCTCATGAGTTAGATCTAGCTGGGTCGTTATAAAACGAGCTAGTTCATTATATAATGAATTAAGCTTGAGGAGCTAACTAGTTGCAAGTTTTTTTTTTCTAGAGTACTCTGTCTCCAGTGGTACTCCGTAGATTGGTAGTGTAGTTTCGAAATGGTAAAAACCGGGAGGATCGATCGGAGGAGCTGGGCTCGGATCCATGGTGGACCGGGCCAGGGAAGCTAGGAAACAAAAGTCAGGCAGCTATAGTTCGGCTATAGTTCGAGGGTAAACGGTGGTGGTTGTATCAAGAGAGGTCACTTCAGTCGGTCCGTCCGGTCGATATATCAGCAGGCGCGTCCGTCCAATATCCATGCATCGGGCTGGGCAGTGGGCACGGGCCACGGGCCAGCTAGCATCATCCCTCAGCTCGTCGAAACTCCTTCCTTCTGTACCCTGAAACGATTTGACTTGAAATCCTTCCTCCACGCCGCACGCCGCCCTCTTTTCTTTCTTTATTGATGATTGACGCAGACAATTGCATGCACGCATCCATTTCATACACACAGGGGTGTTCCCTAAATGGTCAAATTCACATGCACCTGCGTACAAGTATTATTGCTGCATGCTTGCGTACTTGTAGCACTTCTAGTACTTGGAAAATTTTATGTGATGTGGAGTATTCCATTGGCACGCTCTCAGAGTCCCAAAAATAAGTGCACTTCTAGATGTAGTCCACCTAATCATAGTAGGTTCTTTTCTCTACTTTTGAAATCCTACCATTACATGCTGAAATAGCTTTCTGGTACAAATTATATATATATATATATATATATATATATATATATATATATATATAT
>CM041637.1:10512340-10549360 GCA_023333625.1 Bothriochloa decipiens
TGTTTAGTTTACGAAAAAAAAGTGAACCCAATAAATAGTATTATTTTTGTCTTATTTAGCAAATATTGTTTAATCATGGACCAACTAGGTTCAAAAGATTCATCTCGTGATTTCCAACTAAACTGTATAATTAGTTATTTTTTACCTATATTTAATGCTCTATACATGCAGATAAAAATTAATGTGATGAAGAGAGAGTGAAAAAACTTGGAATTAGGAGGTCAACTAAACAAGGCCCTAGTAGTGTAGGAAAACGCTGCAGATAAGAGAATGTTTCAGGTAGGACTATAGATGACGATGATTCTCAAGAGACCCTGCGCCAGGAGAGCCACACGCCGGCGAGATTCCAGGTTAGATATGCCGAACAGTCTCTCTCTAATCCACCTTGGGCTGGCGACCAGAACAGCTGAATGAATACCTGAAACAACTTGGTCAGAGTAGTTGCGTCTTAATAGTAATTTAACCAAAGGATAATTGTGATGATAAGCTCATCCCACTAACACTGTGGGGTTTGGTCGCTCGTGAGGGGCAGGGCAGGGCAGATGGTCCTTTCCAAAACCAAAGTCCCAAGGTGGCCGCACCTGCACCTGCTAGCACTGTTCCCCGTTAGCTAAGCTCCGCTCCGGGGCATGGGCAAAGCCTCGTTTCGTTGAGATATCGCCTGGTCTTTCCAAAGTGCCGTCGCTCTCCGCGCTCTCCGCCGGACAGCGACGTGGCCGCGTGTGTCCGTTCTCTCGGCCGGGTCGCAAACGAGCAGCGAATCGGGAATCGGGATGCCAGCCGGAATTAGCAAGGGAAATCACAATCAGGCGAGGAGGGCGAAAGGGAACAAGAACAGACCAACAGTGACCACCCAATCACCCAATTGCATTGGGCGCTCGCGGCGTCGCGCCACCCAATCACCGCCGGACAGCGCGCTTGCTAGCTCGTTTCGTTAGGTTCGTCGCCGTTGACGGACCGGGCCGCGCGGCCGGCCCCGGGCTCCGCTGTCACCGCACCGAACCGAACCGAACGGAACGCGTCCACGTCGTGCCCGGGTGATGACTGATGAGTGAGTGAACCCGGCTGATTCTGGCTGCGGAATAATCGCTTCCACACGTGACTGAGGTGACTCGTCATTGTATTTACCCGTCCCGACGAGCTGCTAGCGGCAGACGTCCGGCCGTAGCCGGTAGCCGGTCGCGTCCATGTCCGACCTGTGATGCGGCCTTTTTTAATGTTCCTGTCCATGCACACCCTCAACTCGGCGAGAAGATGCCACGGCGAGTAACGAACGAAAACGTGCTAGTACTAGCTTTCTGTTCCTGCCGGTCATCGACTCATTAGGAAACGAGGAATACTAGTCCGCATGGTGGCACTCACTGGAGCGGGCTGGTCTCGCACGCTATTGAGAAGTTTGTGGCGTGAGGGATCAGTTCGTGAGGATAATGATCGAGCTGGACTCCCTCTCGCTTAACACTCATCTTCTGATCTTCATGGACCTCAGGATGTACAAATAATAATCCCAAAAAAAAAGGACAGTGCTACGCCGGACAGTGTCCACTAATTCGGCTCAATAATAACTCTCCCTGCTCATGTCCTCTCGACGCTCGCGAGGGAAGGTTGGCCTTTTCCACTTTGAGCAGATTGAGATCGCCGTGCCAGGCAGAAAAGCTGCCTTGCGCGGCCGCAAGCGTGCCGTCGCTGTCCTGTCGCCGTTCTTCGTCATCGGTGTGGAATGGAACTGTATAACCGGATAAACTGTACTGATCATACGTGGTGTACACATATAGTGATACATAAGTGGCCTTTGGCCACGGTTGTACATGCGCGAGCGGCTATGCGTGCTAAGCAGGAGCGTGGGCACCATGGAGACCAGGCGCGCATGCGTGCGGTAGCACGTGCTCTGCGGTTGAGGACGTTGACGAGTGCGTAGCCATGGCGCACGAGTCCGTTGGAGACGTTGGCGTCGCTGAAGACTCGGGCGGAGCTCTAACCTTTGCGGTGCTCCGCTGACACCGCCCGCAATGTCAACTTCGACAGTCTGACGGAGAGGCTGTCTCTGAAGTCGAAGAAGAGCGCCGAAGGGAGCCCTTTGGTAAACACATCGGCTAGTTGTCGCGCACTGGGTACATGTGTGACGCGAAGCTCGCCAAGGCTACTTTTTCCCGAACTAAGTGTATAACAAGTTCGATGTGTTTGGTGCGTCGGTGATGGACGGGGTTCCGGGACATATACACCGAGGAGATGTTGTCGCAGAACGCCACCGTTGCCGTGGGCACTTTGTATAGAAGTTCGCCGAGAAGTTGGCGTAGCCATGAACACTCAGACACGACATTGGCTATGGCGCGATACTCAGCCTCGGCACTTGACCTCGATATCGTGGTTTGTCGTTTAGACGACCACAAGATGAGGGATGAGCCAAGAAAGACGCAGAAGGCCGACGTAGATCGCCTCGTGTCCGGGCATCCAGCCTAGTCCGCATCCGAGTAGGCAGTGATCGACGGCGAAGAAATGGCATGCGGTTGAATGCCGAGGTGAGCAGTGCCCTTGACGTACCGAAGGATACGCTTGAGCATGGTGAGATGTACATCCCGCGGCGCATGCATATGAAGACAAACTTATTGCACACATATTCGATGTCGGGGCGGGTAATCGTCAGGTATTGCAGGGCACCGGCGAGGCTCCGATAGGAGGTGGCGTCGTCGATGAGGGTGTCGTCGGTCGCTGATGCCTTGCCCTTCGTGTCTGCCGGAGTAGCGACGGTAGCCATACTGAAAGCTCCATGTTTGGTTTTAGATAATTAATGACAACCTAGTGTACTAAGCTTTGTCATGAGTGTTGTGAATATGAGCAAGGTGGTACACACCAAGTGATGGAGCAAATGGATCAAGGTGGATGGAGATGGTCCAAAAGAATGATCAAGTGCTCATGCTTGGAAAGAAAATGAAGAAAAAAACGAAAATAGGCTCAAGGCAAAGGTATAAAATTGTAGGACCATTTTCGGTTTGCACTCAAGACACCACAGATGATGTGAGTGATTTAGGTTTGATAACCGTACTATTAAGAGGGGAAACTCATCTAGTGCCACTAAGTTGATTTTTTTTTGCATATGTATTAGGGCTTAGTGACATGGAGAGATGGTTGAAATATTCCTAGAAATGTCTTGGAGAATTGATCTCAAGTGCTAAAGTTGCTTTGGTTATTTGGATGAAATAGCATATGTTTTGGAATGAGATTTGTTAAGAAAGTGGAAGAAGCGCTGCTGCTATTCTTGTCCAGATGCATGTCGACCAGAGCAAAAGTGCAGTGAGGGTGTGCTGTTGACTCAGCTTGCATGCAGAAAAATCAAGCACAAGTGGCCTGCTCGTGTTATTGTATTTTGCTAAATATAGGAGCAGGGCGACATGCATATTTTGGCTGGAAAGCCTATGGCCGCTGTCGGCTTTGTTGAAGGAGTGCATGTCGGCCTCCATCTGCTCCATTTATTTGGCATGTTGGCATGAGTGCAGAGTCGCCAAAGTGAGTCGATCAGTGCAGGCTTCTACCGTATATCAGTATATGCATATGCAGCTTGTGGGGCTCGTGGTTGTTGGATCTTTTCTTAGGCAATACAAATCAGGCCTGCTTTGCTCTGCTGGCCCGCACTGCTGCCTGTGCTTGATGGGCCGCGCAGGGGAGCAGCTGGACTGGCCCGTCGACGTGCTGCAGGCCCAGGTGTTGCTGCCGCTGGCTTGCTTGCTTGCTTTGCCAGGGAACCAAGTGCTGCTGCTGTATTGCTCTGCCGCCGCCGCCTGATGCCTGTGCGACAGAAAGAAGCAGCACCTGGTTCGTTTGTCCCCGTTAGAGAGAGGAACCAGGGAGCTCGTGTGAAGGGCGCCTGCACGTGGAGGGGGCCTGCCCTCCCGACCGTTGGGGGCCATGCCGCCATCGGCCAGGCAGGCATAAGTGCCGAGCGGCACCTCTTCTTCCGGTCTCTTGGTCAGTTCACGGAAACAAAGCTCCCCTTGCTTTCTCCATCGCAAGCCCTAAGTGAAGAAAGCTCTCAGTCATTCCTTCCTCACTCAATTAATTTGAGTTTGAATCAAATGAGGGATAGTATTCTAGAGATCGATTTGAGAGCTCCACGAGGATCTCTTCCCTCTCCTCTCCCTCTCCATGGTTGGTGTTTGTTCATGAGAGGAGGTGGAAAACCCTAGGTGCATTGCATTTGTGATTCAATCTTTATGGCACTAGGTGGTGATTGTAATTGTGATATTCTTATTACTCTTGGTGATTGCCATCACCTAGACGGTTGGTGTTAGATTGATTAGTGAGGGGATTTGGTGATTGTGTCCGCCTCCAATTAAGGTGATATTTGTGAGGGGTTGTTGTGGTTCCTTGACGGAGGGCCAAATTCTAACTCTAGTGGATTGCTCGTGTCATTGAGTTAGCGCACTTGTGTGTGGGTTCTTGCGGTGCCTTGCGGGTCATTGGCTTGAGGGCCTCCAACTGAGGAACCACCAAGATGTTGGTCGACACAACGGGGACGTAGCTTGCCGGCAAACAAGTGAACCTCGGGAGAAAAATAATTGTGTCATCTCTTATCTCCCGGTGAATTGGATTGATATATATATATATATTTTGTTAGAATTAATTATTTGGTGATTGGCAACATCCTCTACTTTTCAACGTTGGTATAAAAGTCAAATCCCCTCTTTTTCATACTTGCAATATATTTTGTGGTAGTGTAGCAAGTTGAGTCGCATAGAGTAATTTATCTCTCTTGTTAGCTCTCTAATTAGTTAAAGTAGAGTCTTAGCTTTTTGAGTGCCATAGAGATTATAATTACTAGAATTGCAATACGTGGCTTGCCTAACAATTAGAGCTAGAGCAAACCGCATTTATAGCCATTTGTGTTACTAACAATTTTCTCTAGTGTTTAAATACTTTTAATAGGCTATTCACTCCCTTCTAGCCATCTAGGACCTTACACATACCTGTGCGCTCCAGAGGTCCTCGGCGTACTGCGTCGGGGAGAGAAAGAAGTCGTTGTTTGTTTGTCGAACACCAATGCCGAGGAAGTGGTGGACGGGCCCCATGTCCTTCACTTTGAAGGCGTCCTGCAGCCGCTTGACGATGTGCTGAAGAAGTCCAGTGGATGATGCAGAGAGGATCATGTCGTTGACGTACAACAGGAGATAGGCCTGGGCACCGTCGTGGTTGTACACGAAGAGAGAAGTATCCACTCTCAACTGTACAAAGCCGAGCGAGGTTACGTGCCCGATGAAGCAGTCGAACCACGCACGTGGAGCTTGCCGAAGGCCGTAGAGAGAGCGTGACAGGAGGTAGACATGATCCAGTCGTGCAAGATCGGAGAAACTCGTGGGCTGCTGACAATAGACTCGTTCTTGGAGGTTGCCGTGCAAGAAGGCGTTGGAGACGTCGAATTGATGAGCCGGCCACTTGTGGGACACCACGAGCATGAGGACGGTGCGTATAGTCGCCGGCTTGATCACCGGTTGTCGGATACCTGGATAAGGGGTACCCTAAACCTCAATCCAGGAAAATTAGTCCCCGAACAATTATACCCAAATCACCAAAAAATCCCGCAACCAGCCTGAGACACAAGGGTCCACCAGCGCGCGTCGAGCCATGTTGGGCCAACCCACGAGCAGCATCCAAGTCAAGACCACCTCCTATTAGACAGGGAGCCTCGAATGACGGACGTCCGCCTGGGCAGACGACCCCCCGTCGGAGTGACGGAGCGCATCACGGGCGGCCGACCCCCCGTCGAGTGACAGATCTCCTCGCAGGCGGACGACCCCCCGTTGATTGCCACTCCCCCTTCGGCTCACCTACTTCCTGTACGGGATCCAAAGCATTTAATGCCCCCACCAACCCCTGCCTAACCTCGTGGCTATAGCGCAGTTACAGTGGCCGGGTACAACGGTCAAATCCTCCTTTTATCGCCTGTCGATGAGATATCATCGGCGGTCCATCTAGGGGTAGACCTAAGATGTTAGATTGATCGGAAGAGGCGCATGTGATCGGGAACTGGATGGTTACAGAGACACAAGACACAAGATTTATACAGGTTCAGGCCGCCAGCGTGGCGTAAAACCCTACGTCCTGTGCTCCGTATATTGCATTGACTGGGTATGAGATCATGGTGATCTGGTAGATCGGATGACCTCTCCTGTCTAAGGACCTCTGCCCCTCCTTATATATGCCGAAGGGACAGAGTTACAAGTAGAATAGCTTATTTGGTACTATTACTAATCTATGCGGTGCACGTCGTGTGCCGCACGTCTTCATCTTGGGCTGGACCGTCTTCAAAGGTGCAGCCCAAGTATAGCCGTGAGGGTATATGGGGGTCATATCCCCACAGCTAGTCCCTGAGCACCATGTATCTTGAGGGAGTCATCGTCTTGTCCTATGTTGAGCAGTGAAGATACATACCACATGGTGCCGACCAGTGAAGATGCTGACCACGTAGTGCCAACCAGCGAAGATGTAGTCGACGTTGTGCCGACCAGTGACGATGCTGACAACGTAGTGCTGACCAACGAAGATGCTAACCACGTAGTGCCGACCAGCGAAGATGCTGACCATGTAGTGCCGACCAACGAAGATGTAGTCGACGTAGTCCCGACCAGCGAAGATGCTGACCACGTAGTGCCGACCAGCTTCGTCCCGAGGAGTTCGTAAGTCTGCTCCCGACCACGGCTTCTGTCAAGGAAGGTGGTCTGTTGAAAGATGCGTGGTGCTCTGAGAAAAAGAAAAAAATCTTTCCACGTCTCCGGGATGTGGGCCCATGTTAACACGTGATACAGAGATCACTGAAATGCTAACGCGAACAATCCAGGAAAGGATAGGCCCCGTCATCGCGAGGCGACGTGGGCCCACGTAGTCCCCAAAATTGATGGAAGATGGAACATGTTGCATCGAGCTTTTAATAAAAAACTCAACACAGCACTAACTGGTCCGTAGTCAGTGCCAAATAACGAGTTGATGCAAAATCCCAGGTATGAACCTATGGCCTTCTGCTTAGGAAACATAGCTCAGGCTCGATCGGGTCGAGGCACACCAAGAACCATTGTTCCGTAGACACCTCTGGGTGGCAAGTTGAATGCGCAGTCCCCAGGTAAGTCCTGGACGGAGCACATGCTATGTGGCGCATGGCACGGAGCAGAGGCTGTGTGGTGCGTGACACTGAGCTGAGGCGATGATGACGAGTCCCCGAGCTACGCGAGGTTGGAGACGAGGTTGTGCGATACGTGGCACCGAGCCGAGACGACGATGACGAGTCCTCGAGCAGCGTGAGGTTTGAGATGAGGTTGTGCGATGCGTGGCACCGAGCCGAGGCGACGATGATGAGTCCCCGAGCAGCACGAGGTCAGAGACGAGGCTGTCCAGTGCATGACACCGAGCCGAGACGATGATGATGAGTCCCCGAGTAGCGTGGCCGGAGATGAAGCTGTGCAGTACATGGCACCGAGCCGTGGCGACGAGCAGTTGGACCAACTGGTTGGATGTTAAGTCCGAGTGCCAGGTGGCATGACCACCTGGACAATGATCCTTGATCCAGTCCCCGAGCGTATGGAGTGTGCTCGGCAACCGAACATTGTCCCTCAAAAATAAACATGAAGAGCGGTAGTACATAATGTACAAATAATTGATCTCCAGAGAGAAAATCAACAGGTTAATGTATTTTTAAGTACGCATGCTGTCGTAGAAAAAATGTCGACAATTAAGTTTTGCTCCCACCCTTGAAGCGAGCTAACTCTATTAGGTGACACAAGGATGCGCTAGTGAACAGCGTAGGACCGCCAGGATCACTAGGTACCGAGTACCGTTAGAGAGTGACTGTCGAATCTCCTAGTGCCATGTAGCACGGAGCTGTAACACATCGTAAGAGGATCGAGGTAGCACCTTGTCGAGCCGTTCTCGGCGGTCAAGAAATAAAGTTCAATTGTGACTTATGCAGGGCACATGTATAACAGATCGGTGCACGGATGCAAAGCTGTAACAGGGAGAAGATAACAAAGAATTTTAGTAATTTCTCAAATAAACTTAGCTTATCTTTGGAGACGTGTTGTTGTCGTGGGCGAGCGGATGGACGTGGCTCGTCGTGGCTCGCTTGATGACTCAACGACTCGATGGCAGCCTGTGTGCGCCGAATCCGTCAAGCTCCAGTAGCACGTGCAGCCAACGAAACTCGTGCTGCCATTGTGGCATGATGAGGGGCGATTCCTGCTGAAATAACCAAGCATATATATGTAGATATCCACATACATATTATATCATAATATATTGTATAGGATATTAGATTAGAAAATAAATAAGGGATATGGACTTAGCTTTGCATGCTGAGCAGATCGGCTGTTGCTGGACACTACTCCGTACGTGACGCATGCGAGTCAGATAGTTAGCTTGCATGTCCCGTAGATGTACAGCGTGCACGCATGACTAAGCTGATGATCATGAGTCACGATGAAGGTGTTGGTTGCTCGGGTGATGGTTGGTCCGCAGCCAGATTGGATCTGGGCGGCCCGAGTAGTTGGTACAACACGTACCTCTGTGCCGATGGCGATGAATGATGGTGAAGCCGTCCTCAGTAGATCGATGTGGATCGATCCGCCAAGGAATCTGTCGATGAGTTGACGAAGCAGACTCGTTGGTGAGGTGGTTGATGACGTTGGTGCAGAAGTGGGTTGCACTGCTTCCACGGTTCCAGTGGTCGTCGCTACGCCGGTGGTCGGTGAATGCACCGACGGTGAAGGATGCCCATCGCAGGAAACCGGCTCGTCACCGATTCGCCATGGACGATGTTGATGAAGAATGTCTGCCGCAGGAAGTAGAGCTGTCGTAGATGACATTGATGAAGAAAATTTCCATCTGGTTCACCAGATGATCAGCGTGCACCCCCTACCTGACATGCCAACTGTCGATGAGATATCATCGGCGGTCCATCTTCGGGTAGACCTAAGATGGTAGATTGATCGGAAGGGGCGCACGTGATCAGGAACCGGATGGTTACAGAGACACAAGACACAAGATTATACAGGTTCAGGCCACCAGCGTGGCGTAAAACCCTACGTCCTGAGCTCCGTATATTGCATTGATTGGGTATGAGATCGTGGTGGTCTGGTAGATCGGATGACCTCTCCTGTCTAAGGACCTCTGCCCTCCTTATATACACTGAAGGGACAGAGTTACAAGTAGAATAGCCTATTTGGTACTATTACTAATCTGTGCGGTGCACGTCATGTGCCGCACGTCTTCATCTTGGGCTGGACCGTCTTCAAAGGTGGGGCCCAACTATAGCCGTGAGGTTATATGGGGGTCATATCCCCACACCGCCCATACCCGGGAAATCGATGGTTCATACTACACTACGACACCATACCGAGCACTGTACGCTGTCACGCGCCCCTCGAGGCACATTTACCAATATCCATACCGCACTTCCCAGGGCTTGGCCTTATTTATTCGGGCCTCGACCCCCTCGGCCACCTCTCGAGTCGGACCTCGACACCTTCGGTCAGTGCTCCAACAACTCCCGACGCGACGTCCACAGGCATTCGCACGCCCCCGCATGGGCACGAGTCTTTCACTGACCACCTACGGGCGTCATCATTACACACATGAAGGACAACCATCGACTCCAAGCACGTCGGCACAGGGCGACCCACGCCCGGGACACACTTCTATAGCACGCACGACATGATCGGCATCTCACCTCGACGTCATTGCTTACGATCGCCCTACCAAGAGCAGCGCCACTAGGGTTTCCTGTATGCCCATGCCCTCCTTGTCCTATAAAAGGGGGTGCTGGGCTAGCTGTAAAGGAGGAACTCACTCTAACTCGCTAAGTCACACCACACACGCAGCAAGGCATAGGGCTAGCCTCCTAGACTTAGGCCTTGTTCTCCACTCCTCTTCGTACACCCTTGCTTGTATCCCCCTCTACAAGCACTTCAGTACAAGATAATACAATCTCACTCCCCCCGCTGGACATAGGGCCTTCTTTGCCCAAACCAGGATAAAAATTATGTGTTCTTCTTGCATCACCATCTGGATTAGGGAGCACGCAGTACACATTTACTCATCGGCTTAGGGCCCCCTGGGTCTGAACACCGATAGTTGGCGTGCCAGGTAAGGGAATCTGCGTGTCACAACCGCTTCCCACCATTTTCTGGATGGCAGACTCCGTACCATCGCTTCCGTTCGCTACGGTGATCTGGTTCGAGAGCTTGGAGTTTATGTCGCTAGGCCACGGCCAAGACATGGTCCTGCTCTTGGTCGGAGATCCGAGCGAAGCACTCCCGGGTGCCTACAATGGGCCCCTCGCCAGTCTCGTCACCACGCTTCCGCGCCCAGGAGGAGGCATGGCCGGCGCAGCCACCATCTCTGCTCCAAAACGACATCCACCTCGGCTTCCTCGTTCTTGGATGAGGATGCAGGGTCCCTGGTTGGGAACCTGGCAGACCTACGCCTGAGATCGGAGGAGTTGGGAGGCCTTGGCGGCAACCTGGTCTTCGTCTTCACGATGCGTTCATCGAGGAGCCAGGTGTGACCTCTCCGGCGGGCGCAGCCTCAGCGCCACCTGATCTGTTGCCGCACGGGATATACAGGACTCGCCGCCCGTTCCCGTTCGGCCTGGACAATGTTGCCAGGACGTACTCTGCCGCTATATGCTCCAGTCTCGGCGCTTACAAAGACCGCCCCGGGCACCTCCTGCGCACCACTCTGGATTTGGATGTACTTGAGCCGATCCCAGAGTGCCTAGGGCCATCGAGGGACCCGGCCTGAGGCACTACACCCTTAGCATGCTCTGACGACAGCTGGAGGAGGAGCGGTGCGGGCAATTCCCCATCTTCTACACCGGCAGCCCTGACTCCGACTCTGACAACTATGACCCCATGTGTGAGTGCTTCCACATCGACGAAGGCGTCACATCGAGCAGCGACACTGTTGACCCCACGGCCATGACTGCAGCTACGGCCATGCAGGAGGCGCCGTCGTCATGGCGGATCAGGAGGAATAGCCACCAACTGTGCCAAACGACGCGTGGTTGCCTTAGGACACTCAGGACGCCCAGCTCGCGCAAGTTCGGGAAATACAAGCCAAGCTCAATGAGGATCAGGAGCGTCTGTGCCAGCTCGAGCGGACCCTTGAGTAGGAGCGCGGACATCTGCCCGGCGGAATGGCTCGAGCCAGAGCCCGAGAAGTCCACCGACAAATCGTCGGGGAGGGTGCGATCGAGCGCCCAATCTTCAACCGTGCCAGCCAAAACGTTGTCACAGCAACCATGCTTCTCCGTAACATGCAGGCCTCCTCAAACCCTGAGGCCCATCGCATCCAGCAGGAGGTTCAGGGCCTCCTCGAGGTAGTTGCTGCATAGCAGGCCAAAAGCTTAGCCTCAAGACGTTGAGGGGCAGTTTCGGAGCAACCCCCTGAACCCTCCCGACATGAGAGGGAGGGCTCAGTCCATCAAGCGGATGCCCCCGACCAAAAGAGGCGATCCCCGTCTGTGAACGCATCCGCGATGACCGCGAGCCTCGAGACACATGCCACGACATCAACGAGAACCGCACACACAAAAGCGGTGACATCGAGGCGCGAGGCTACAGTGCACATAGTGGCGGGTGTTACGACAGTGATGAGGACCGACACCGGTCCCTCGAGCCGCCGAGCCCTCGAGTCTTTAGTAGGACGATTCAGAGGACGCCGCTGCCGAATCCCTTTCGTCCTTCCACGAGCCTCGTAAAGCCAAGCCCGAGCTATGTCTAGCCGACTTCAGGTTATCATGCTAGTTAGGCGGGGCGCACAACGACCATGCCATCATCCGGCAACTCCCCCTGTTCTTATCAGAGACCGCTCGAAGGTGGCTCGAGGAGCTTCCCCTGATTAGATCTGTGACTGGACCGACCTCGTCAGGGTGTTCGAGGGGAACTTCAAGGGAACCTACGTGTGGCCCAGCAATAAGTGGGATCTTCGGAGCTGCAAACGAAAGCCCGGGGAGTCTCTCCGTGATTTCGCTCGACGCTTCTCCAAACAGCGTATCGAGCTTCCCCATATCCCCGATGACAATGTGACCCTGGCATTCATTGCCGGGACCACCTGCAAGGAGTTGGTATGACATCTGGGGCGCAACCCCCCAAAGACCGCCGATGAATTGATGGACATCGTCGCCAATTACGCCACCGGCGAGGAGGCTGTCGGCGCCTTCCTCGATGACGACTAGGGCAAGGGGGAGGCCAAGCAAGGCGATCCCGAAAGCTCAAATCGGGGTGCCAAGAACAACAATAGAAAGAAGAAGAAAAACCAGCAGGGCAAGCGCGAGGCCGCCCCTAACAATCTCGTGGCCACCGTCGAGCGCAAAAAGCCTCGAGGCCCTCCCGAGAAGGGCCTCTTCGATGAAATGCTAAAGAAGCTGTGCCCCTATCACAAGGGGCCTGCCAACCACGACCTCGAGGACTGCTGAATGCTCAGGAAGTACTTCAAGAGCTTGGGCCTTAGGAAGGATGATAAGGAGGACCCCAAGGACATGGGCGGCGACAGGGAGGACGGCTTCCCCGAGGTCTACGACTGCTACATGATTTACGAAAGACCCTCGACTCGGCTCTCCCCATGCCAGCGTAAGAGGGAGCGTCGAGAGGTTTTCTCTGTGTGGGTGGTGACTCTCTACTACCTTGACTGGTCCGTGACGACCACCCGGACCACGTCCCCTAGCCAGGGGTGTATCCGCTCGTTGTCGACCCCATAATCGTCAATACTCGTCTCTCCAAGGTACTCATGGATGGAGGTAGCAGCCTCAACGTCATTTATGCAGGGACCCTTGACCTCCTAGGAATCTCAAGAACGAAACTCCAACCTAGCATCGGGGGCTTCCACAGAGTCATACCGGGAAAGAAGGCTCTTCCCATCGGCCGCATCGACCTACCCAACTACTTCGGCACTCCTACCAACTTCAGGAAGGAGACGCTTACCTTCGAGGTGGCCGGGTTCCACGGCACGTACCACGCCATCATCGGCCGACCCAGCTACGCAAAGTTCATGGCGGTCCCTAACTACACCTACGACTGCGACGTCGAGTGCGTCGAGAATGGGGAGGCCGTCAAGGAGTCCGCAATGCTGATGGCGACCCTCGAGGGCCTCACTGCCGAGAACCCCAACCCCAAGCGCCACGCCAGCGGCTTCGAGCCAGCAGAAGACACCAAGAAGGTCCTTCTCGACCCCAGCAACTCCAACGGGAAGGCGCTGGCGATCAGCGCTACCCTCAACGACAAATAGAAAGCAGTGCTCATCGACTTTCTCCATGCAAATGCCGATATGTTTGCGTGGAGTCTCTCGGATATGCCGGGCATACTGAGGGAAGTCGCCGAGCACGCCTTGGAGATCCGGGCCGGGTCCAAGCCGGTGAAGCAACGCTTGCGCCGCTTCGATGAGGAGAGGTGCAAGATCATCGGGGAGGAAATCAACAAGCTTTTGGCGGCTGGGTTCATCAAGGAGGTTCATCATCCCGAGTGGTTAGCTAATCCTGTACTAGTTAAAAAAAAGAAAGAAAAATATAGAATGTGTGTAGACTACACCAGTTTAAATAAAGGATGTCCTAAGGTTCCTTTTTCTTTACCACGTATTGATCAAATTGTTGATTCTACTGCGGGCTCGCCCGCTTATTCCGGCTATCGCCAAATCAAGATGAAGGAGTCTGACCAGCTTGCGACTTCCTTTATCATTCCTTTTGGCATGTACTGCTACGTCACCATGCCTTTCGGCCTTCGAAACACCGGGGCAACGTACCAACGATGCATGCTTCATGTTTTTGACAAACACATAGGGTCGACGGTCGAGGCCTACATCGATGACATCATGGTCAAATCCAAGAAAACTGATGGCCTACATCGAGACATCGTGGTCAAATCCAAGAAAACCGTCAAGGATGCAGTGAGAGCTTGATGAAGTGGAAAGCAGAGGGGGTAGAGATCGCCACTTCTCTCACATCGGAGCATCTCCTCCCTGGAAGGAAGATCCTTAATGGAGAAACCAGAGGGGTCAAATTCAATGGAAACATTGTTGTCACGAGTTAATCTACGGACGGAGATTAAATTCTTGATGAGTGAAGGAGAAACAAGAACATCATTTAAATGTAAAGGAGAGGTGGCAGCGGGAATGGCAATGTGTGCTTGGTGGGTGACTGGCAATCGAGCACCATTGCCCACTGTGATGGTGGATGAGGAAGAACGAAGGGTATGGGAGGGGAGATTACCAGGGTTGGAGGACATGTGCAACGTGGCACCGGTGTCGAAGTACCAGTCAGACGTGCTCTACGGGTGATGTGGGACGCCGACAGAGTGCAGAGCTGCGTAGAGGCCCCCGGTGTCAAAGGAGTTGTCGGAGGCATGTGGCGACGACGCCTGAAGGTGAGAGGCCATCATCGCCTGCTGAGGTTGGAATGGCGGCCGCGAACCCAAGACCCCCGCGCTGGGAGCGCGGAAAGGCATAGACCATGCCTGCACCATGGCTTTCCACGGGTTGAATCCCACGGTCCAGGGCACGGTCTGGATGGTGGACTTGGTTTAGCGTGTGTTCCCGCCGCCATTGCTGCCAACGTTGCCTTGTTTTCGGCACCGATCTGAACGGTTGTTGGATCGGTTGGCGCTGCCGCCGTCGTTGTTGCGGTTGTTGCGCGGTGCGGAAGAGCCGGTGTTGCCGTCGTTGGAGCCGTTCCCGCCACCGTGCCCGGAAGGGTTGGAGGGCCCGTTGGAGCGGTCTCCGTGTGTCACGGTGAGAGCCTGCCCAGCCTTGGCGTTGGCGTCATGCTGGAAGCTGAGCTCCTCGAGGATGAGGAAGGAGCAGGCGCTCTGAAAGGTGTGTGGCGGGTACTTGGAGGTGATCACCGGCTTGACGTAGCGGTACCGCGGATTGAGGCCGCGGAGAAGGTTCAGTACCTGGCTGGGTTCGGAGACCGGGTGGCTGATGTCGCGTAGTTGATCGGTGATGCGCTTCAGCTTGGTGCAGTAGACGCTGATCGTCATGTCGCCTTGCTGCAGGGAACGCAGCTTGGCCTCCAGGTACACGGCGCGCTGCACCTCGTTGTCCTGGAACAGCCCGGCGACGGCGTTCCACAGGGTGAAGGCATCGGGGCAATCATGGCGGACGATCTCGAAGACACCCTTGGAGACGGTGGCGAGGATCCAGTTGACGATGCATGAATCAACCATGCGCCACTCGCCATCGCGGTCGGCATCGGGGATAGTAGAACGAACATGGCCCTCGAGGTCGAACTTGCCGAGGGCGGAGTCGAAGAAGTGACGCCACTGGCCGTAGTTGCCTTCGTCCATGTCGAGGATGACAGGGACATGGTGGAGGATGGAGATGCCTTGGATTTGGGAGGCCGAGGCAGGGATGACAGCATAGCTATCGTCGGAGGAGGAGCCAGAGTGGTTGGAAGAAGGAGCCATGCGAGCGGAAGAGAAGATGTGGCTTAGGAACTCTGGAAGAGAACCTGAGACGATGATACCATGTGAAATGGAATTGTACAACCGGATAAATTGTATTAATCACAGGTGGTGTACATATATAGTGATACACGAGTGGCCTTTGGCCACGGCTGTACATACGCGAGCGGCTATGCGTGCTAAGCGGAAGCGTGGGCGCCATGGAGACCAGGCGCGCATGCGTGCGGTAGCACGTGCTCTGCGGTTGAGGACGTTGACGAGTGCGCAGCCATGGCGCACGAGTCTATTGGAGACCTTGGCGTCGCTAATGGCTTGGACTGAGCTCTAAGTGTTGGCGGTGCTCCCCTAACAATCAGCGTAGTATTACTTTTGAGCTCGAACTAGTAGATCAGCTGCGGCAAGCATCGGGCGCGGCCTGACGAGCTCGGTCGGACGCAAGCTTGCGCTCCGTCACGAAGCGTTGGCACACGTCACGCTTGGCACTGTTGGAGATCTCGCAGTTGCACGGAGCGAGCAAAAGCGAAGCGAATGCATTGCCACTGGCACAGTGAAGTGTGCAGTAGGATTGCGGGAAAGGGAAAGGTGATGCAGCAGGCGGAATCTTAGGACGATTCGCTGCGAAAGCGAGAGCAGGCAAAGGCAAAGTGCCCCGAGAGGACGGAAGCCCTCGTGCGTGGTGCGCCCACACGGCTGGTGGTGGCTAACTGTTCCGCCGGCGCGTTGGTTAGTTGTCCACCTGCCCAACAAACAGCCCAAAGGGCATTGGGGGAATCTGAGAGCAATGAAGGCCTAGTAAGTTGGGCTGGATCTCGTCCATGGCCTTGGTCAGGCCCATGAAGATTCTTTGTTCAGGCCCATGAAGATTCTTTGATCAGGCCCATGAAGATTCTTTGTCCTAGTACTCCGTACCTCCTAACCTTGGTGGAAAACATTCAACCATAGTAGTCCTAATGTCCGGCACAAAAGGTGGAAACATTCAACCAGCAGTCTTTAATGGCAGGCACGAAAATGAAGAGGAAGATGCGCAGACGAGCAGAAAAGACACAGGGGCAGGTTAGTTCTCTGGCAATCGGTGGTGGGTGCTGGTACTATGCACGCTAGCGTTACATGGCACATGGCAGTACAGAATTTTTTTTTATTTTTTAATCGGTTTTTAAAATATTTTCAAAAATGACCACGAGAACAATGAATCCTGGTCATGGTTCATGCGGTTGCTCCGTATAGAAGTGCTTGGTAATGATTGGCCGATTTGTTTGATCTCGAACCGGCACCCGGGGATCATTAATGCTGCAGCAGAACAAATCGACGGGTATGATCCTCTTGTACACAGATGGCGCGCGCGTTATTTTACCGCTAATTTCTGGCGTAAGTAGAGGAAGGCAGAGGTCTGTGACATGGTAAAGAATCTATGTTATGTACGAACAGACCACGAGTTTAAAGAGAAATTAAAAGAGTTGGAGAAGGTGTTGAGCGTTCAGGGTGATGCATGGTTAAAAAAGCAATTGGAACACAAGGAAAAGTATGCATTGGCATATGACAAGGGTGGCTTCAGGTACGGCATCATGACCACCAATGCATCGGAGTCATTCAACCGTGTGTTTAGGGGAGTGCGATCGTTGCCCGTATCTGGAATCGTTGAGTACTCCTTTATGAAGTGTCACGAATATTTTGTGAAACGGTATGGACTTGTACGAGATATAGTGAGAAGGGCAAGTTTGGGAGAGCCGCACAAGAATATATGGACGAGGCAAAATTATTGACCAAAGATCAAATAGCTGAACCATATGGTCCAGGGCGTGATGTCTACAGTGTTAAAGGTAAGGGTGGCACAAGGCTGGGAGGGGAACAATATGGTGGTCGAAACTACCGAGTCAATCTTGCGAGAGTTGAGTGCACTTGTAATGTCCCTCAGATCATACATGCCCCTTGCTCCCACATGATCACGGCCTGCCAGGTGATCGGATATGATTGGACAGCCGCTCCATTTATGTCACCCTTGTACCTTCGTTCCAACACTTTGGCTGTCCGGAGTCAGGCCTTCGAGCCATACCTCGACCCGACGTAGTGGCCCGCTTACTATGGTGAGAACTACGCACTGCATCTCGACTTGAAGAAGGTAGGGAAGGGTAGGAGAAAGAAGAAGTGACTCAAGGGCAACATGGACGCTATGAGAGGAAACGGCCGAGACAAGTACGCAGGGGGATAGTTCGATGAGACCCGTAGCGTTAATCTTTGCTTGATTTGCCATCAACTGGGTCATAATGCTAGTAGGCATAGAAGACAAGCCCAACAGGTTATTAGTACTCTTATTTTTGTTGTAGTACTTGTTTTTCATATTTCTATTAAAGTTATTTGCATTCAACTTTTATTTATCATATTTAATTCCTATACCATAATTTTTTATAACATGTGTGCTAGCACTTTGTTTTCATACTTCAAACAGGATGGCTCCTCTGCAGGTTCGTCACACCATGCACCCACGGTACAACATCCTTGAGGTGGAGTACGACCAGAAGCACCGGGCACACTTTTTGAGTGACGAGAAGGAAGATCTTACTCCTTTGTGTCTGCATACACACAGCAGACAGCTCGATTGGAGTGAGCACTACGCACCGTTCATATGGCGTGCCGGATTCCTAGAGCTTGTTCGCGTTGTGAACAAAGGTTTTCCACCCCTAAACCCCGCACTGCTTAGTGCAGCTATCGACAGGTGACTTGTTGTTTCCTTCCATTCGCGTTGTAAACTTGTTGTTTTAGTTGCTGACTTTCGTTCTACCGTTGTTCATCAATGCAGATGGAGGCCAGAGACGCACACATTTCACCTACCCTGTGGCGAGATGACCATGACCTTGGAGGACGTGAAGGCTATCTTTGGCCTTCAGTTGGGGGGCATCTAGTGATCGGTCACGTCGACAACGACAAATGGAGGGAGACTGTGTTTCAGTTTTGTGGCCTCATGCCTGAACAAAAGTGAGCAATTGGCCCTACCTCTTTTTTAAATGTTTCAGTTTTGCAAGTCTTTTTCATCTCATCATTGCTTATGTAATTCAGGAGGACTTCTGGTGTCACATCGAACTGGATCTGCGAGAACTTCAACAAATTGCCCAAACACCCTACGGAGGCTGAGACGGACAAGCACGCCAGAGTTTGGTTGTGTCACTTCCTTGGTTCTTTCCTTTTCCCTGATGGGTCAGGCAACACGATCAGTTGGATGTTTCTTGAGATACTTAGCCAGCCACGGAAGAACATTGCGTCGTACAGCTGGGACAGCGCTGTTCTGGCATTGATGTACATGTAGTTGTGCGATGCTGCCTGCCGCACCACAGATAACGCGAATTTTGGGGGATGTGCCTACCTATTGCAGATTTGGTGTTGGGAAAGATGGACTGTTGGGCGGCCATCTCGCCCTCTACTTGACCCTGATGACCCTAAAAGTTATCGTTTGCCTGTAAGTACAATTGTTCGTTTCATTATTTAAACTACTTATACAAGATGCAAGAACACTATATAAATTGATGTCTTTTGTAATGCAGGAGTGGGATGGAAGAGATACAAGGCCGACTGGTTTGTTCCTCTGGAACCATGCGGAGCAGGTCACAGGAAGATCACATCAGAAGTACAGGGAGTACTCAAACACCTTAGAGCTCCTATCACAGTTTCAGGTAACCGTGTGTAAATGGTCACTAAGTCAGATTTTTTTAGTGAGAATCTTACTCAATCATGAAACTTTCAAGTAATTTGGCACCCTTGGGATGATCCAGATCTAGAGGGATACCTTAGTGAAACCTGTTGGGAGGAGTCCGACGAGTACTGCTGTGATGTACCCCTAATTTTCTATCATGTGGTCAAAATGCACTACCCAGTGAGGGTTTGCAAGCAGTTTGGACTAGGAATAGGAAGCACAATGCCACCGCTTTAATCCACCTACCCCAATTTGCATGGGTGAGTTTCTATTTAATAGGTTGTCATATGTTGTGTTTGTTCAATGAAACTGATTATGACTTTGTTGCAGCGTTGACCGCAAGAAGAGGTAGATAGAGAAGAACTGGACCGAGACGCACGCAGAGTGGATCCACCGGTGGGAGAACAGGTAGAAGATAGCGCTCAACAGTGGTCCTAACTATGACCAGCAAGAGTACAACGAGTACTTGCGGTGGCTTCAGAGGTCCTCCAGGGTACATATCTAGGTTCCATACACCGACCGTGGAATTGACGACCACTCTGGGGACGACATCATTGAGGATGAGTACGACGCCGCCACTAGGGAGGAGACACAACCACAGACAGCACCCCTTATCGCATATGTGGTACGAAACTTGAATGCGCCGCAACCATTTCTCATTTACTACAAGTACATTAATTGTTCCAACCTTTTCTTTAACCTAGTCCACAGAATTGACAAAGATGTCCAATGAAGCGGCGGTGCAGCTTTGCAAATCAAGAGGTGGGGACATAGGCCCACTTCAGGCTTTTGTGGAGGTACGCAGGAAGCTTGAACCACAACAAAAGCTTACTTTATGGTTATAGGCATGTAAACTAACTTGTCTATGCCGATTGTGAATGCAGAGGTTTCATAGGGGCTGCAAGAAGCTAGCTCAAAGGTTGACCTGCGTGGACACTTCGTGGGAGCCGGACGAGTTTGAAGAACCAACTGGCGAGACCTCCACTGTGCGTACACCACCTACCTCTGGAGTCAGGATAGCCGCTACCCATGATTCAAACGTGGAGTACACGGAGGAAGATGAGGACTACGCCTCAGGATTCAGCATTCATCGCCACAACCATGAGAGGGACGAACACTTTGACTGGACGTGGGATGAGGTGGGACCATCTCAGCTAGGGGATTCCCCTAGGACTACACAGGGAGATGATTAGGTAAGAAGAAGCCATAATTGCTTAATACGTAAAACTGCATATGGTACCTTTGCTTGAATGTAACCAAAATGAGGACTATGTGTTCATTGCAGGGAACAAGCAGTACCCAGCAAGAAAACCGGCCACGGATGACCCACCGCTGTGACCGCTCCAACGTTGGATACACTCCCAACATCTTGGGCAGCAACCCGAAGAGAGCGAGGAAGCCTAGGGAACCTTACACTCCTGGGACGTAGTTTTCAAGTCACCGATAGTTGGATAACAATGTCATGTAGTAGTCAAGGATTGAAGAACTTGTAATGAATTGTCAAGAATTGTTGAACATGTAATGGGAAGTCATGGATTGTTGAACTTGTAATAACTAGTCATGGATTGTTGAACTCTCTTATCTTTTGTTGCAAGTTCTTGCTTGTTCTATTCATGTGGCGCTACAGCTTTGTTCACTAAGACAAAAAATACTGGACACAAAAATGCAAAATTGGGCTGCTTTATGGGGCGCCATAGCCTGTGCGCCATGGCTGGGGGCGCCACACGCTGTGGCGCCATGACTGGGGGCGCCAAAACTTGTGGCACCATGGCTGGCAGCGCTACAGGGCCACAATGCATATGACATGTTCCTCGAGCCTGCAGAGCAAAATAATAGCTTCGAGAATTCAACTATTTAGGTCGTATACTCCAGCCCTTGTTGGAATCCAATGCGTAGCTACTACAGTAATGGAATCTAGGCTTTTCAGAGACATTAGAAATGCCTTTTTAGTGATTGCAGTAAATTCATCTTTTCAGGTTACCAGTACTCTCCCTCCGTTTCAGTCTGACCTGGAGTAGACTTCATAGCGAGGGAATCTAGCCTTTTCAAAGGCCTTTGGCTATAGCCTTTTCAGAGACATTAACTCCACGTTACGACGGCCACAATACCTCTCCGACTATATATATGTATGCATACCTTGAAGCAGGATCATCACACAAAGTAGCCATGTCTGGAGGTTCGTCTAGTGGGAGAGGGAAGGGGAAGGAAAAGGGAAATCCAAGTCCATGGGAGGTAAATCCCAATGCTTGGGAAGGGGGTTTGGTCCTTACGTATTTAGTGAATCAATAGAGCGCTTCCCGGTTGAGACTAAGGAAGATTTTAGTAGAGAAAATCCACTCCAAAACTACTCCAAGAAGAGGGAACCTTGGCAAAAATGTAGGCACAGTGAGGACTGCTTTGTGCAGATGTGCACCGAGGGCGACCAAGGAGGCCACCATTTCTACATATGCCCGTGTGCTTGGGTAATTTATGTTGGCTAGATTTTTTGTTGCATATGTTTCTCGCTTCAACAATGTCTAACAAGATTTTGTAGAGTTCTGAGTCAAAGGAAAACTGTGTGTTCACTAGGTGGGTAGATCCTCATCCACTTTTTACGCACCAGGACTACATCAACTACCTCCATGATCGTATCTTCAGTCTAGAAAGGGAGGTTAGCAAGGACTTGAAGAACTACGAAGAGGATGACGACAGCTTTCATGGAGACTCACACGAGGTTCCATGCACTGTTCCATACTGCTGCTGCCCTTGTCACAAGAACAAGGGGCTACCGTCCCCACCGCCTCTACCGCCCCCACCAACCCTAGGTGCATACTGTGGAGAAGGATCGATCCAGTTCAACATGTGGGAGCACTACTAGGTCATGCCAGGTTATGTGCTTCGCGTTTGTTTAAATTACCTAAGGCATGTTAGGTTTAGTATAGGACATTACTATCCTTGTTTGGTACATGTTCTCACATGTCAGCTCGTGTGCTTTGTGTTTGTTTAAATTACCTAAGGCATGTTAGGTTTAGTGCAGGACCTATGTACTCTGGTTTGGTACATGTTCCGACATGCCAGTTCATGTGTTGTGCGTGTCCAAGTATGTAATTGTTGACGCCGTTTTTTGGAACGTGTCAATAAGGATTGGGAGACTAAACTAAATCGGCAAAAGGTTGGTTGTTCTTTAGCATTGCTTCTGACCTGCCGATAGATGGTTGCCGATGAAGAGCATGTTGATCTGGATTATTGCCGATGGTGCTGAAAAGCTGATAGAGGATCGTTGCCGATGAGACAAAAAAAGCTATTGCCGATGAGATAGGCAGGAAGGCTAGAAGGTTGTTGCCGATGCCAGGGATGTGCTGATAAGGAGATAACTTCATTATGATGGGAGCGGACAGAGGATCGGCAACATAGAGCTTATGATTTTTTGTATTGTAGTTTAAGTCCAACTCCTATACAAGTTTTATTTCTTTTTCAAGAAATAGAGTTCGTATAAGGAATTAGTTTATTTCTTCTATATTTGAGCTCTATGTATTAAATTAGGACTCTTTGATTAGCAGAGTATAAATATATGCCGAAGGGTATTGTAATGGACATCCCAGGATCAATAAACAAATCTATCTTTTATCGCAATTTACCTTTACCAGTACTTTTCTTTTCGATGACTTCGTCAAGTATCTTTTCTTTTTCAACGAGTTCTTTCAAGAATCGACGGGCTGCATCAACTTGATCTCCGGCGACCTTGCAGGTTCCGCGTCTACCGAGCACGATTCAAGCTTTGACTTCCGGGCGTATCGCTGTCGTCTCGTCTGATCTGTTCAACAGTTATCGAATACCTTCTGAGCTTTGACGTCCGGGCGTATCACTGTCGTCTCGTTCGGATTTTATTCAATTTTATCATCCTTGTCGATTAACAGGTCAAATCGACTGGCACGCTTCGGATATCGATTTTGGGTATTAGCCCGGTGTGTTTGCAGATAGAATTTTGCATCAACACATCTTTTGGCACGCTCGGTGGGACCAAATCAACAGATTTATCATGAAGAATCCTGCTGATATCAATCCAGAGAACATCATCGAGATATCAGAGTCAGATCTCAAGGAGGATCAGAAGCTAGCCATGAAAAAAGCTATGGAGGATTACAGGCAGCTCTGCTTGAAGTCTTTCAGCAAGAATAGGGGCGGAAAAGTCATCCAGAAGCAAGATCTGTCATTGCCTCGGCAGGTAACCTTTGACTCCAACCCTGGTAAATTACAGGAGATGGTTAATTCTGTATTAAATCAAGCTTTGATCAACCACTCCACCGTGCTGTCTAATACTATTTACAATACTGTTGTGCAAACATTAAGAGAAGGACAAGCACCAGGATATGTCGGGTCGGCATATCGTCAGCTGGGATCGGCATCTATCAATACTCCATCGGCAACTCGAGCCATTGAGAGTATGGAAGCGCCTACTCCTCCAGTTATATCAGGACCATCTATCATTGAAGCCACGCCGATAGGATCAGATCTAATGTCTCAGGAGAGGCCTAGTACTCAGTTGAGCACAGATCTATCGGCATCGGCAGTATCAGGTCCTTCAGGTCAACTCAGTCAAACTGCTGCTAATTGGTGGGGATATGGGATGCCTCCAGGTCCATCTACTGCCAACTCTGGACTGCCTCAAGTGTATGATGTAGCAAGGAAGGGTCCAATGACATCGGCTACTCCAATTCGGCCGATGGCTCAAGTGTCACATTATTCCACTGCACCTCCTGCTATACAGCCATTGTCAATGGGATTCTACGCGCCTCCGCAACAGATATCTTATGCGAATCCATTGACTAATCCTCCACCAGTTCAACAGAGAGCTTCCACTGTAGAACAGCCCATAGTGCCATTCGTATCTCGATCTGGGTTATCTGCAATTCAGGGCAATTATGCTGGCTATCATCCACCTATACAAGAGCATCAATTGTCTGCAAGCTATCAGCCATCGGCAAGTCAGGTGCCGATGAGTTATAATCTCAATTGGTCAGGGCAAGCGCCAGTTCAACAATCTGCTATTCAGCCAAGTTATCAGGCAATGGGGACTTAGCAGTATAGTCCACAGGCAGCTGTCCAAGATCAAACATCGGCAAAACAGCCGATGAACTTTACTTCACAGATTGGTGCTGTGAATATGCCGATTCATCCAAGCCAAGTGCCACAGGGGTATGTAGAAGCATATCAACCAACGCCTCCAGTGGAAATTCAGCCAGTGCATCGGCAAGATCAGGATGCACTCTTGACCGATAAGATTGCGGAGGTGATGAAAGAGCAATTTGGGATTCAGCCCAAGACTAATACTTACTCTTATCAGACTCCGTATCCTTCAGCTTATGACTCAGTTTCTTTCCCGAATCGTTACAAGGTGTCAGATTTCACTAAGTTTTCTAGGCAAGATGATATGTCAACGATGGAGCACATCAACCGATTCATCATCCAGTGCGGGGAAGCAGCGAACAGGGATGAGCTGAGGATCCGTTTATTCTCGTCCTCTTTGTCTAGATCGGCATTCGCATGGTTCATCTCATTACCACCAAACTTCATTCTTACTTGGGCCAACCTGGAGAGACAATTCCATAAATACTTCTTTGCTGGTGTCCATGAAAAGAAGCTTACCGATTTGATGAAGTTGAGACAACGAAGCGATGAATCGGTAGAGAGTTTTGTGCAAAGGCTACAAGACATGAAGAATAGGTGCTACAGCTTAGTGCTTGATGATCGCCAGTTGGCTGGTTTGGCTTTCCAGGGTCTGTTGCCACATCTCAGGGACAAGTACGATTCTTAGGAGTTTGAAAGTCTTAGCCATATTGTGCAGAGGATCTCTGATCAAAGTGCTCAAGCTCTAGAACATAGGAAGAGCTGGAACATGAAGGTGTCCTTTGTAGAAGAGGCAGAGGAATCAGATTCAGATAAAAAACCAACTATCGCCCTGGCTGAGTGGGTAAAGGGTAAGAAGCCTATATCTTGTCCTTTTGGTCAGAAAGAGCCAGAGAAATTCACGTTCGACGTCACAAAGGCCGATAAAATATTTGATTTGCTACTTCAAGAAGGCCAAATCAAGCTGTCACCCAATCATGTGATTCCATCGGCAGATGAGCTGAAGAAGATGAGGTATTGCAAGTTTCATAATGCAACTTCGGACAGTACCAATGACTGCAAGGTTTTCAAACAGCAATTGCAATCGGCAATTGAATCTGGGAGGATCAAGTTTGATAACTCTAAAGCTCAGAGGCCGATGAAGATTGATCAACATCCTTTTCCTGCAAACATGGTGGATGTCGTAAGCAAGACCAAAGTGTTGACATTGGCAAGTGCTAAGAAGAAGGCATCGGTGGATCCTAGAAATCAAGCAACTGCCGATGACTTGAAGGGGAAAGAGATAGTTGAAGGAAACAGTAATTCCAGAAGACCTCCTAGACCTGCTCCGTACAAAATTTCAGGTGACCGCTATCGACATCGGCAAGAGGAGTTGCGTCAGGAAGAGTGGCGTCGGCATAAAAATCATTGGAGATGCCCGTTCTTCATCTACTGTTGGGAAGAAGGCATTAAATTGCCTACTGTTGATAGTTACCCCGAGTGCAATGGTTATGATCAAGCCGATCGGGCAAAGAGAAGATCGCGCTATGGTAATCAGAGCAGATACATCAATAAGCTGATCAAAAAGAGGGTATTGGTACATGATCAGTTGGGGGGCAGAATCAGTGTACATGAAAGACTGGGCAGGCATGATGACTGTTTGCCGATGAACCAAGAGGAGCTCGAGGAGATGGCTAATGCAAGAGTCCCTGATGAGGCAATACTCTGTAGAGATCCCAATATAGATTGCCCAGGCTCAGGTACGAAACTATATCAGCCCATTTGGAAAATGAAGCTTCCTCAATGGTGCCCTGAAGGTCTAACGAAGACTCAAAAGAGGAAGATACAACGGGAGCGCAAAGAAGAAAACTCCCGTGGGGAAAAAACTTAAGTATGGTGGCCGAAGCGCAAAAATGAAGGCCCATCGGCAGACATCAACATGGTTTTCATATTGCCGATGAAATTCCGAACACTTGCTTATGAAGAAAACACATAAAGTATTTGTTTAAAAAAGAGTGTATCGGCGCTACGTTAATGTCAAAATTTTACAAATTTGCCGATGCATTACTTTGCCAATGAGGAAGAAGGTTTACAAGCTCAACAATGAGCGGATGGTTGATATCACACGCAGGCGAATTTGGTCAGCTTCCTCCAGTGTCTTTGCGTCTTCATCGGCATTGCCTTCAACTGACTTGATTTTCTTTTTAAGTGCCAGCGTCTTGAGGACTTGGTTGTCCCTTTCTTGCTGAAGAATTTTGATAGCTTCGGGCATTTGGGCCTTTTCCTGATTTGCTGCGTTCAAGGATCCTTCGATCTGTCTCAGCTCTGCTAACAGGGCTTCTCTTCTTGCCGATAGTTGAGCAATTGTTTCTTCCAGATCTGCGCGGGAGGCTTCTAGTTTACCGATGTCTTTGTGTTTCTCATCGGTAAATTGCTTGTGCTTCATCATGTCCTCCTGGAGTTTTGCCTGAGTGGCTCTATCGGCAATTCGCTGGGCAGCACTCTGGTACTGCAACTGCCGACTCTCCAAGTGTGCAGCTTGGAAGAGTGCTTCCTCGACATCGGCAGGAATATGGCCTCGAATTTCTTTGAAGGTTGCTTTTACGGAATCAGAGTCCTGGATCAGTAAAGAAGTCTCCTGTTGCAGCAAAGATAATAATGTCTCCAGCCGGGATTTGGTTTTAGATGATAAAGCCTCAAGGGCTGGAGCAGAACTTTCTTCAGGCTCTTCATCATCGGGAACAATCCTATTGATAGAAAAGGAGAACAGACTGTCGGGGGAATCTTGCTCCTAAAAAGGAAAAAGTGACGTCAGCAGAAGAACCTAAGTATCAAAGATTAGCAAAGGAAGTTGACTTACTTGTTTCAAGGCAATCTCTTGCCTCTGGCTTGAAGAAGCAACTGGAAGTATAATTGCCGATGGTGTTTCCTGTGCCAGCATCTCGGTTGGTTGCTGCTGCGGCACCAATGCCGATGAAGTTTGCTGTACAGAGACAGTGGCCGAGTGGGGAGCAAGTGCCGATGGGGAATCTTGTGCAGGAACACCGGGTGATGTCTGGCTAGGCAAAGGTACTAATGAAGCAATTGGAGTTTGTGTGAGCCTTGCCCGCTTTGACAGAGACTCTTCGTCCGATGAAGCCTTACGCTTGTGCTGTAAAACATCGGCATCAGATGGCTGGGGGACATCGGCAATGATGGTTGGAGCGTCTACACACTCGGAGCAGTTGCCGATGAGACTACTTGGTGCTGTGAAAGAAATAGATGAGTAAAAGTGCTGATCCAACAATCAAGGTTTAAATAAAGAATACCTCTGGAGAATCATCAAGGATGACGAGGCGTGGCAATGAAGGTGCTGTAGGTGGAGACGAAGGGCGAGTTACCGATGAAGATTCGATTGGTGTAGCACTCGCGCCCTGAAATATAAGATCGGTAAATTACAGCAATCGACATCTGCAAAAGAAAGTAAGGTGATTACCTGAGATATTTGTGCCAAGAATGCGGCCGATTTGGTGCTCTTCTTGGAATGACCACGGCCCGTCAGAGCGTCTAGCGAAGGAGCTTTATGGCCGATGATGGATACTGGGGAGACTGGCTGCAGCTGTATGACCTTGCCGCTCTTACTTAGTGTTGGAACTAGGTCATCGACCTGTTAAAAAAAGAGGATTAGTTGCCGATGGATTAAAGGAAAATTGAAGTGCAGATGGTCAGACTTCGGTCTAGAAAGGGAGGTTAGCAAGGACTTGAAGAACTACGAAGAGGATGACGACAACTTTCATGGAGACTCACACGAGGTTCCATGCACTGTTCCATACTGCTGCTGCCCTTGTCACAAGAACAAGGGGCTACCGTCCCCACCGCCTCTACCGCCCCCACCAACCCTAGGTGCATACTGTGGAGAAGGATCGACGCAGTTCAACATGTGGGAGTACTACTAGGTCATGCCAGGTTATGTGCTTCGCGTTTGTTTAAATTACCTAAGGCATGTTAGGTTTAGTATAGGACATTACTATCCTTGTTTGGTACATGTTCTCACATGTCAGCTCGTGTGCTTTGTGTTTGTTTAAATTACCTAAGGCATGTTAGGTTTAGTGCAGGACCTATGTACTCTGGTTTGGTACATGTTCCGACATGCCAGTTCATGTGTTGTGCGTGTCCAAGTATGTAATTGTTGACGCCGTTTTTTGGCACGTGTCAATAAGGATCGGGAGACTAAACTAAATCAGCAAAAGGTTGGTTGTTCTTCAGCATTGCTTCTGACCTGCTGATAGATGGTTGCCGATGAAGAGCATGTTGATCTGGATTATTGCCGATGGTGCTGAAAAGCTGATAGAGGATCGTTGCCGATGAGACAAAAAAAACTATTGCCGATGAGATAGGCAGGAAGGCTAGAAGGTTGTTGCCGATGCCAGGGATGTGCCGATAAGGAGATAACTTCATCATGACCGGAGCGGACAGAGGATCGGCAACACAGAGCTTATGATTTTTCGTATTGTAGTTTAAGTCCAACTCCTATACAAGTTTTATTTCTTTTTTAAGAAATAGAGTTCGTATAAGGAATTAGTTTATTTCTTCTATATTTGAGCTCTACGTATTAAATTAGGACTCTTTGATTAGCAGAGTATAAATATATACCGAAGGGTATTGTAATGGACATCCCAGGATCAATAAACAAATCTACTTTTTATCGCAATTTACCTTTACCAATACTTTACTTTTCGACGACTTCGTCAAGTATCTTTTCTTTTTCAACGAGTTCTTTCAAGAATCGAGGGCTGCATCAACTTGATCTCCGGCGACCTTGCAGGTTCCGCGTCTACCGAGCACGATTTAGGCTTTGACTTCCGGGCGTATCGCTGTCGTCTTGTCTGATCTGTTCAACAGTTATCGAATACCTTCTGAGCATTGACATCCGGGCGTATCGCTGTCGTCTCGTTCGGATTTTATTCAGTTTTATCATCCTTGTCGATTAACAGGTCAAATCGACTGGCACGCTTCGGATATCGATTTTGGGTATTAGCCCAGTGTGTTTGCAGATAGAATTTTACATCAACAGTAATACACTACTCTATTGTTTTTACTTTGCAACAAATCAACTCCATGATATAATCAACGTGGTGCATCATCCGCTCCCCCTGGACAACGAGTCCTACGGTATGTCCAACACAGCAGCTGCCGCTACAAGGGAGAGGGACGTACGGAGTGGAGTGATTTGAATTGAAAGAATGTAACCGATCAGTACTTGTCACAAGAAACCACCGCCAGCTGTCACGCGCTCCTGTCTGTCGCTGGATCGCCCTCCAACACAACGTAAGTACCGAATCCCGTGATTAATCATTCACATCGCTCAAAATCTTGTTATAGACAAACATAATCTTAGCGATGCTAATCCATACCAATCTCTCTATCTCTGCCTATTATATTTCTAATTTCCAATATTATATGTTAAACAAGGAAGGGCTTTCATCTCGCTTTTTTTATTTTCTATATTACTCTTGTTTGAATATATGACCTAAATTTGTGACCTGTTGGAACAAATCACATTCAACAATCAACAAATGATAATCGGTCCGAGTCCAAATCGTATTAGGTTTTGTCCAACTCACGGTTACTAAGTAGCTTCAATGATTCGATTATATTAACATTGCAGTATTAATGTACTAGTATAATAAGCATTTTATTAGCTGCCACCCAAGGAATCAAAGAATCATCATAACGCATTAATCCCAGCTAGTCCCTACACCAAGCTTTACAACCCGCATATGAATCAACCAAAAAATAAGAACGAATCGGATTACTACAATAATACCGGACCAAATCGATCACCCCTAACCATTGTGCCAGTAGCTTTCGCAAGAGACCCTGATCTCGTTTTTTTGGGTAAAACCTCAGCTGCTTGACACGTCTGCCCGTCCTCTGGCGCCGGCGCCGGCCTTGCGTCCCCGGCGGCGGCCGCGGGCGCGGGGCCTCATGACGACGGTCTTGGACTCGCCCCAGGCGGAGAAGGACTCCCTCTCGTCGTCCGAGTTGTCGCACTCCGGGAACGGCCCGTCTGCGTACCGCATGGCGTCGTAGCACACCGTGTACGTCATCTGCCGCGCCCTGAAGGCGCGCATCGCCGCGCGCTTCTGCGGCGTCATGAAGGCGTAGTCGGCCGTCATGAGCCCGAGGAGGAGGTCCTGGTTATGGGCGTGGCGGCGCGGGACGCGGAGCACCGGGTCGGCGCGGGAGCCGACGATGGCCAGGTCGGAGAAGTCGGACGCGAACGGCGCGTACTTGTAGTTGACCTTGTACTTGCCCCCGTCTGTGGCCCACGCGGAGCCGTCCCAGATGGTGGCGTACACCGCCATTGGCTTCGCCGGGAAGTCGCCGCCCATGTCAGGGTGCCGGATCACCTCCCGGATCGGCGTGTCGTCGATGTAGAAGCTGCATACATTGAACGCACGTAATCATTAATAATCACTGATCAATGTAGAGTTTACAGCTGGTGACTGAATTTGTGATGCGTACATGATGTGGGTGGGAGCCCAGAGGACGGAGTAGCTGTGGGCCTCGACGGTGGGGTCGAAGGGGAGGAGGTAGCGCTCCTCCCGGCCGTGGCTGGTGCTGCCGTTGCCGTAGACGTTGGTCTGCACGCGCCACTGCCCGCCCCACCGGCTGCCCAGGAACTCGAAGTCCAGCTCGTCGTGCGTCTTCTCGTACACGTCCCCATTAGACAGCTGCAGCATCATCGAAAGGATTGCACAAGCATTATACACTGATGATGATGCCATATGAGTACACTATCGTCATGTGTTGGTTGGAATCTCTGAAGGTTGCAACCTCGAACAACCACACACATAGCAGTTGGATATTCCATCCACCACTGGAACGTCATTCACTGCAATCACTGGCGTGTAGAGGCGTGTGAATAGTAGCAGTAAAACCGACCCAAACACGGAAGACTACCGATTCTCAGTAGCATTAACTATTTTTTTGGTGCGCCTAATAATCAATCATCAGGGTGGCGTGAATGACCGAAGAGGGAACATTTATTCCCGGGGCCAGGCGGCGCAGCCTTTCTGGGCTGCAAAGTCCAAGCAGCCCATGTGGGACGCCCTGTAGCGTGTTCTGCGGCGCAGGACGGCAGGACATGGGTGCGGCACCCTCCACTTGCTACGGCTCGCCGGCGGGCGGTTGCTGAATCCGTGTTGACACGCCATGTGACCAAGCACGAACCAACGGTTGCAAAGAGCGGCAGCGGGGATACGCTACTATAGTAAAGAAAAAGTCCCCTTTGGGGAGGAATGTTCCGAGATGGAATCCAAATGTTGCAGCAAAGCATCGATTCGATTGAGAAGGAACACTCACGTAGAAGGCGACGACGACGCCGGCCGTGTAGTCCTTGGGCAGCTTGATGGACGCGCTGAAGAAGCCGTGGAGGTAGTAGTCCGACGAAATGAACCCGGAACCTGCGCGGAACGAGCAGCTCATCAGTCAGAGACCGTATGAGCGGCAAGAACAGAGGGTGCTATGAAGAGAAAGGTGTAGGAAGGATTAAAACTCTGCGAGAAGACGAGTACCTGACCGGCGGTCGAGCAGGAGGCGGACGCTCCTGTCGTCGGATGAGCGGACGAGGTTGCCGTCGCCGAACAGCGACGAGAACCGCTCCTCGAAGGCCACGGTCGGCACGTCGAAGGCGGGGGCGGAAGCGGCCACGACAGTTAAGCACGCCAACGTCGCTGCGGCGAGCAAGTCCGTCAGCGAGACCCTCGACTTCGCCGCCATGGCTGGCCGTACAGCAGAGCTTCTGCGCCGCTCTCTGCCTCTGTCCTCGGTTTCCTCCTCGCCCTCCTCTCTCTCCCCTTTCCCCGCTTGTGCACCGGCGGGCGGCGGCTTTCGATCAGGAGCCTAAACCCCGACGCGTTTCTTGCCCTGGGCTGCAACGATCTTGGCTTGCTTTATACGCGGTCACGCTATATTGGCCGGAGCCCGGAGGCGGGGGAAGGGGGAATAGATACGCGACGCGGCTGCGTGCGTCATGCGCGGACGTTGGGTTGGGAGCTGCCTTTTCCGCCGCACCCACAGCCCATGCTGAGGTGGACTCGGTTAGTGCGGCGTGGGCCCTCCACTACTGTGGAATGCGGATGATAACAGTTAAGGACGGGGCAGCCAACAAGGTTAAATACAGGAGCGATGATGAGCAGGACTGTCACTGTGCTGTGCACCGGCTTGGCACGGAAAAGGAGCGGGAACGTGGTCGGTAACGGACTAACAACGGGCGATTAATAAGCAGGCAACAGCTAAGCTTTGCTGGTGACGGTGCAATGCAAGCATCATCATGCATCATGGTCCTAGACGCCGGGGGCGTTGCCTTGTCCTGTTTCTTTTGCCACTCAAAAGACAGCCACGCACAGTGCATCTAATCGTGTTTTCGCTCGCGGCGGAATGGCTGCAGCTGGAGATTAGTGTTACGTATAGGAGGCTTTGGGATGGCGACGTGGTCTCGGATTATGGACGGATGCGGAGGGTGGTTTTACGAGCCATTACTGGCGTCTGGTGAGAGATTTATCACAGGGAAGACGACAGTACGTGATGAGGCTAGCCCGAACAGTTGGGCCGGAGCCGTCCAGGTATGCTTTGACCGTGTATTTATTTGTTCCGTGTTGCGTGGCCACCGGTCGTCCTGGCGTCGTCGGAGCGCCACCCACCGCGCCCGATGCTTTCACCTGCCACCGCCAGTGTGGCGCGTACCGCTACATGCATGGTGTCCAACGAGGCACCAGCTGTACAAACGAAACGCATGCAACGTCGTCGTCCTCCTCCTTTGTTGACCGTTTGTCCGGTTGCGTCCTGCGTGAGCGTTCTTCCTCCCGTGGCACTGCGGCATCCAAGGCGGTAGCTCCTCTTCAGTCTCACGGTAGCAAACGCGATCAACCGTACCTCAGGGCCACTGATCAACCTAATATATATAAGTGCATAACCAATGACAGTGTGTCATTAAAATATTGCTACGTAGGGAGTACTTTATCTCGGAGCTACTGTTGCGCATCTGCCAACCAACAAAAGAGGATAAAGCTACTGTTGCGCATCTGCCAACCAACGCGTCAATCACTATAACAAAATACTGGCGGTGGTATGGTATAGAGTACTCGCACAACAGCGCCGCCAGGACCGAAAGTGGCAAGGCCGTATTCATTCACAAATCATAAAGAAAAACGGTGGTCGCAAAGCCGCACACACGACATGACTAGTAATGTGCAATGCCCCCAACACGACGGGGCAGGGCCCCCTTTTTCATGTGCGCCGCCCCCCAAGAACAAGGCACACATGGTCGTGCCTGCGCGCCGCGTCAAAGCTCCCGTGGCCGTGGCTTTTGGAAACAGGCAGCTACAGGCGCCGCGCGCGCGCGCTCGCGCTCGCGGACGGGGTCTCTCACGCAGTCACGCTCACCCGCCAGTCAGCAGCGGCCACCCACCACACCACCAGCCACCTGTTCCCTTGGCCGTTTTGCCGCCATCCACCGGCTGGCGGATGCAGCGGGCAATGGCCGAAGGCGCGCTGTTCTCCCCGTGAACTCTGTGAGAACAACGCGCCTGTTGTGTCCGCGGGCGTACATGAACCGATGGAGAACGTGAACTGTTGCCTTGTCAACGAGAGCCGCGCGCGTGCGATTTGTTGGGTCTCACGGGCGCGCATAGGACTGGGGAGCTAGAAAAGCTGTCTGCGCCACCCAGAACACAGTCCATATTTCGATAGGATAGGAGGATCTTTCACGGGAGACGGGACCGGCCGTCTGGACTCACGTCAGCCACTACTACTATAGATAGATCGATATAAAACGTTGGCGCTTCAGTTTCCACTGCAGAGTCTGGGGACTGTGATCGGTGATCTGATCGCCTCTCCAACAATCCACACACGTATACCAACAGCTAAACTCTGCCCATAGCTAGCAAGCTATCAGAAGGCATGATTGGGAGGAGTTGGTAACCTCCGATCCCAATAATGCGTCTAGGAGTACTACCAATTCTCGTCAGCCCAATAACGGACCAACCAACGCCATCAGTCCATTACGGTGTACTAACAGGCACTTTTCTTCCGCCTCCGTCTCTGGTCTGGCCCCGCCGCAGAGTTTGCACAGAGAGAAAAAGGATAAGCTTATCCGAGGGCAGAGCCATGCACGGATATTGGGGCTGGGCACACAAAACAAAGGAGGGTGAGGTGGAGCCAAACCCCACCGCGCCGTCGCCGTCGCCGTCCGTGCCCATCCGATCCACATCCGCCCTAGAGCCAGAGGTGCCGCGCGCGCAGGCAGAGCTTTGCCAAAGCAGCCTAATCCTCCCTTCAAGGCCTTCGAAAGCTTGTCATGTGGATGTCAGTGGCAGGTGAGAGTACCGCGCTGCAACTCCATACGGTACAAGAATTTTATACGTACATGATCGATTGCTGCCCCTGTCTGTCCTGTAATCGCAACAGGTAGACACACAGTACAGCGTATCTAAAGCAAAGCATGGCAGGACATTGATACGCCAGCGTGTCAATTGTCAAATATATTCCTACGAGTATATGTTATAGCTGTGCCATCGTTTTTGTGGGGCATGTGGCCTGTAGCGCTTGCTTAATCTCGACCGTGCTGGTCCATACTTAGGCATGCAGAGAGAAATAATGCTTGCGGTGAACGGGTCTCGAGCTCAACTGCTCGAGGGGGCCGTGTGCTGCTTTCCACTTGCCAACAGCTGTGCCACGTGCGACAGTCGCGATGATGCTCTGGACAGCTTGCCATAAACGCCATGACGTGGATTACAGTGGGATCACGGACTCGAAGTGGGAGGGAATAATTTTTCTGTCGTGTCGACCCCGATTGTCAGTGGCGCAACCGCGCAATCCGGTTCCCGAAGATAACATAGGCCTTCGTCTAAAAAAAGGTAACCACCGTAGGCCCATTCTGCGACGGGCCGGTAGCCCATTAGCTTCTACACGATACACTGGACTTCGCCCTGCTTCACTTCCCTCTCTGTCTCCGGGGGTCTGGGCATCCCTTCCGAGGCGGCCAGACGAGTTGGCGAGAGACAGAACAGCGGAGGCCGGAGAGAAGGAAGATGGGGGTTTTGGTGTGAGAAAAGCAGCGCCGCTGTGCTCTCGGCTGCCGTCGGACAGGCGAGTGTGCCCCAGTCTCTCGCGATGGATTCAGCAGAGAAGAAGAAACTTCGGTACCTCAAGAAGGAGGTGGAGGCCAAGGAGCAGGCGCTCAAGGAAGCAGAGAGGAGGGTACGGAAATCTCTACAGCGCTCGATCGAGGTAAATCTTGCCTTTATTACTCGATCGGGATTCAGATTATCATGAGCATGCCCTGTGTGTATGGCTGTTGGGAGAGGAAAAATCTGGCTTTTTAGTTGCTTATTAGCACTCAGTGTATGCAAAATCCCGCCTTTTGGGTGTTCTGTCTGGTGAAAATCTCACCTTTTTTAATTATTATTTGACCTCGATGGATCTATAGCTTCTGTGAGGTTTATGGGAAAGAACTGCATTCGCCTGTACAACTCAGAGACGCTTATAGGTGCACTGTTTTCTTGCCACCGTGGAGTGCAGCGCCGAAGTTGAGGCGCCTAAGCGCTTGGTCTTTGAACCATAAATTAAACATTTTAAACAGGCGCATTTTTTTTTCCTTTCCTTTAAGCATTCCTATAAGAGTCCATGCACTGCCCTGTGGCTGTATGTGCCCTTAGTTGCTTATTATTTGTCAAGGATTTACTGGTGCACATCATAAACTGTATTTAATTTTGTAGGAGCTTGAATTGTTCACTGTCGGTGCAAATGCTGGAGAAAGAAGCTTCCATAAGTTGATGGTTCGAAGGCTTAAAAGACTCTCAAGTATACGATCCACTACAGTGGCTGGCGCGCCTGTTTTGCCGCCAACAATTACTTGCATGTCTCGTCCTTGCACACCACAAGAACACTATACTCACCATATTGTGAAAATTGTTGCGGAGAATGGTCGCAATGTTTAGCTTCTTTTCAGAGAAAAGGACATAAAGCTATCACCAGTCCCTGGTTCAGGTTTGATAAGGAGGATATCCCTTCTTACATGGATTCAGTTCAAATTGCGTACGGGTCAGGCTATAGTGAGATGTACGTATGCTAACATATCTATTCTTATATCATTTACTTGAAAGGTTATCAATTTAATTGACATTATTTCCTTCTTGTTTACTTTCAGAGGGGACATTGAGATTGGCCATGGGTGTCTTCCCCAGACTTGTGATGTGCTATCAAGGTACACACCTGAAAATGCTTGGGAACACAGTCCTGAGAGACGCAAGGCCCTCAGGTGTGCTGCCATTATGCTCAGTGAGGCACAACGACTTGGAGAGGTGCAAGTGTTGATAAAAAGATTGCTAGCTGATAACGCGCGAAAGGCCATCCAAGATTTGGCAACAAAGATACGCTCTTGGAGTGTTCAATGCCGTTATACTTTTTGCTACTTAGGTGGCGAAGAGCAAGTTTTGAAAGATGGGATTTGGAATGTAGTAGGGAGGAGCACATGATGAAATGGAAAAGTGCAAATTTGGAAGAAGGATGGGAAAACAACTTTTGGTACTCTGCTATGACTCTGAGTATACCATTGGAGCTATGCTGAAGGAAGAGGCTACAACAAAAAAGGTAAAAATTGATCATCCTAAGGTGACAAAATCACTAATCACTCATGTTAAAAGTTACATCATTTTGCTTATTGTTCACCCGTTTATACTGTGAATCTCAATTTTGTTTGTAGAAGGAAACAAAACACAGAGTGACAGACAAATCCTTTCAAGTCCTACCTCTACACCTAAAGCACATGGCTTCCACAAA
>CM041637.1:10553811-10593388 GCA_023333625.1 Bothriochloa decipiens
GCGAAGATCCAGGACAAGGAGGGCATCCCACCTGACCAGCAGCGGCTCATTTTTGCTGGGAAGCAGCTGGAGGATGGGCGCACCTTGGCTGACTACAACATCCAGAAGGAATCCACTCTACATCTTGTCCTGCGTCTTAGGGGAGGCATGCAAATCTTCGTCAAGACGCTGACTGGCAAGACAATCACATTGGAAGTGGAGAGCTCTGACACCATTGATAATGTCAAGGCCAAGATCCAGGACAAGGAAGGGATTTCTCCAGATCAGCAGAGGCTCATCTTCGACGGAAAGCAGCTTGAGGACGGGTGCACCTTGGCAGATTACAACATCCAGAAGGAATCCACTCTTCATCTCGTCCTTCGCCTCCGTGGTGGCTGTATTAACTGAGGTAGTAGGAATCTGTCCTGGACAGACATCCAGTTCTATTTTTTTGAAGTAAAACATATCCAGTTCTAAGTGCTTTGTCGTGTAAACTTTCTATATATCCAGTTCTATTAAGTGTTTCGTCATGTAAACTTTTTATATAACCGCCTGTGTAAACTTTATAATATAGCTTGTTCCCTGTTGCGTTAGTACTTATGTAAAATCATGCTTCTCAGATGCTTTAGCTTCTGTGTCGATTATTTTGGTTGGTGGTCCGTGGAACTGTCTTTCTGACGAGGGTATGCTACCGTTTTGAGTGAGGCTGTACTGTAGCTACTATTGCTGCTATTTAAATAATTTCAATACATTAGTATATGCATTTGACAGTCATTTGGCAGGGGCCTGCTGTTCTTAAAGTTTGTTGACCGGACTAGCAATGTGCTTATAAGTTGATTTATTTTGTTTGAGAAAGCAGCCACTTCGGGTTTTTTTTTTTTTTTTTGAAAAAAAACTGAAGGCAGTTGATTTAGGATGCTGGAGCTTTTGCGTTAGTTGATATGCGTTATGGGATCACGGACCACTATAACTTCAGGGGATTAATAAATGTTACATTGATCAGTTTATGTTTGAAAGCAGGGAATTTAGGATGATCACTAAAAGTTACATTGATCAGTTTATGTTTGAAAGCAGGGAATTTAGGATGCCTAATAGAAGTTAGATCGATCAGTTTATGTTTGAAAGCAGGGGATTAGGATGCTCAATAGAAGTTCAATTGACCAGTGTATGTTTGAAAGCAGGTTATACTGATCAGTATATGTCTGAAAGCAGGGAATTTAGGATGTTCGGGCATTTGCGTTTGTTGATTTAACTGATGGGATTGCTAGTAGTAGCTTTAGGTGCTTAATAACATGTTGTATTGATCTGTATATATGTCTAATAGAGCAGAGTTTAGGATATTCTTTCATCTGATGTGCCCCGGTTCGTGCTGTGCGTGTTCTGGCTTGCAGTGTTCTGTTTTCGAAATTGTTGCTGGAGCATGACATTGTACGATTTGTATTGTATTGGGTATGGTTTCCCTGAATAGCTGATAAGCGATCAATTCAATGGCATATATTATCTTTGACATTTTTACCATTTGTTCGCATTGTTTCTCTAGAACGCAAGGAATGTCCCTGCCTGCTTTCGCTGGAAAGTAGGACAAACTTGTCAATGTCATGCGGAAAATGACTAGCTTTGAAAACGTACTTTAGTCAGCGAATACCAGCCGACTCCTGTATATTCAACTGTACTGTAGATGACTAGTGTGACCTGGGTCGAGACTACGAGGGTCAGCAGCCGATACAGTACCTTTTGCAACCTGGCCGGGTTGACGTGCTGTGAAGCTGTGATAAAATCACAAAATCAGCCTAGGTATTATGAACGGCCAAGGACTGAAGAATGAGCTGCTCAATTCTCGGCTTCGGCGCTCGATTCCATCGATCCTTTGAATCGCGTGCCTGCTGTGCATATCCGTCCAATCACCCAGCCACACACGGGGTCCTGCAATTCATACATAGTCATCAGTTACCTGTTTCAAGAGTCGTTAATTAGCTTTGCCAGTCAACGCTTACTTGAACCCAACTTTGTGCGCCATTGTACGTAGCCTCAGCCCTCAGCCGTTTCTCAGAATGGTGGCTGCGTCGTCGTCCTGTCCTCCAGCAGCAAACGCTGAACGTTCCCAGTCCCAGCTCCGCAAGCTCGTTACGTGAAGACGCAGCTCCCTCTGCAAGTCAAGATCCGATGTGAAAGCGAGCGCCCGGAAGTCGCGCGCATCTCGTCACGGAGGTCCTGCTGCAATTCATACTGAAGACAGGGAAAGGGGATGGAGAATTGGAGAGTGCTTTGTCTACAAGCCTGCTGAATTAAGACAGGGAAATCCCAGTTCGTGGCAGCGCCGGCGTGATCGTTACTCGTTTCCCCCTTCTCTGCCTGCCTGCCTGGACTGCTGGGCAGTTATCTTGTGCTGTGGCACGTGGTAGGAGAATGGCCAGATGGCCACCACTGCCGGCTTCCGCGCGAGTTTTGCTTCCCTCTATGGCTCTATGGCTCTATCAAGCTGCAGGCAAAAAAAGCTGAGATATTTGTTTCTTGATCTTGAGTACCAGATCGACGTTCACCAAACACCCATTAGTCGAATCTAATTTAGGTTTTGGAGTTAAATAGTGTGCCACACTGACAGCCCCCTCAACGTTCGACCCGAGGCCTGCATTTTGTCCCTTTATAGCCGGTAGGACAAGGTCAGAGATTTTTTGGTGCTAGTCGTTGGAGTTGGACTAGGGACCAAAACATTCGTGGATCCAAATGCGTTCTGGCGTCTCTTGTAATTTCAGAGTAGGAGTGCGCGTGGGTCTGTCTTTGCAACTCATCAAGTGCATTTCATACTTATATAAAATCTGCATCTGCATGACTGCATCAAGACTTGCAGTAAACGTGGGTTGAAGAGTTTCGTCGACTTTAACTTTAATATTCTGTGCCACAGCTGCTAGCTTCGATCACATGAACTCGGTACGCCTACAGGCTACAGTTTTCTTGACTGAAAACCTGCAACCACTGCGTGTTGCAGATTTGAAGGGATACACCCGGAGTCCCGGACCAAATTCTTACGCATACCTTGGTCTGGACTCCGGAGCTAGCCATGGTCAGAGGCTGAGCGCCAATGAAAATACGGAATTAGGCTCTACGCATTTGCTTAGCACAAGAAGTATAGACAAACCGGGATATCGATCCTAGCTAGCTATTCCCAGTCATCATGGGGCGCCTTAGTTTGCATCTCCCACCTCTTGCTCTTGGGAACTACGTCTATGTCCCCGTCCGTCAGTCTGGATCCAGGCTAGCTGCAGGGCCGTGCAGTTTTTTCGCCGGCGCTTGGACTGCTTGCAATTGTAACTTGCACAAGCGAATCACTCCGATCCACACCGTACCACACTCGGTGGCGGAGCCAGGAATTCAAGGTTGGGTATTCCCCTTCCACATTGAAAAAAAATCCATCTATAAGATCAAAATATAATTATGATCGAGTAGTACGTTAAGGATAATTAAATAAAGTTGTAAAAATAGTAAAATAACAAATTACTCAGCTAATCAGCTCTAGGATATGCATGAAACAGACTTATAAATAGACATTGGTGAGACTTCAGAATGAGAATAGAGCAAGAGAACTGGACGTTTGAATCTGGAGGTAAATGAGTGGAGAGGCTGGGGGCCACTGGCCGCGGGAGTGCTGGGCTGCCAGTGCCGGCAACGAAGGTGGAAATTCGGAGGCCAGGCCAAAAGGCCGTTTTTCGATTCTCAATGATTTGGGTTGAAATGAGCTACAGCAGGACACGAAATTACAGTTCAAATATATATACATAAGTATATATACACATATATACATATATAATAGGTGTCCAAAAAAGTTAAGTATTCCTAGGAATACTGGGGAATACCCCTAGATCCGCCGGGTGAGCGAGGTTCCTGCTGCTGGTTCCTGCTGCCGGCACATGAAAACCCAACCGCGGACGCGCTGTGAAGTCGGCTGTTTGCCATCGGACCACTTCAGCGTGAGCGTCACGCGCGTCGTGATGCAGCTGCGAGCTTCCTGACCGTACAATGTGCGATGCGACCCTGGATGCCGACGTCGTACACAGCGCCATGCCGCGTGGGCGGTCGTCAGGTTGTGCATGTACGACGCATCATTACGACATCATATACCTAGAAACGATCGACGACGACTTCGAGCGCGGTTCAGTATCACAGAAGCCAAAACCGAACGGTAGGTATGGCTGCCCAATCCTGGGATTTGGAGTTCTACATGACTAGATATTGATAAGCAAAGTTTCAAACAACGTCAAATTGTAGAATCTGCGTTTTTTTAGAGGAATTTCGGGGGGATAAACTCGTCCCCCACCTACTTTTTATAATCTACAGATGCCGAAAAGCGGTGGGTGAAAGTTGGTTACAACATCTTGCTGCTAAAAACGCAGTCTAAGTAACCGGTGCCGCTAAAGTGTGATGCAATCACGAGAGCAAGCCCTAAGCATGAAAAATTAAAGGATACAACAACAATTCAGCAACAAGGGGGAGATTACATAGGAAAGGAGTGTCTCCATGCTTCTAGTAAAGCTTTCTTCTTAGAGGGGATCCGGTAGCTCCAGTCACGGATTGAGTTTTTGCAGGCAGTTTTAAGACGCCCGATGTCTGGATTTTGATTTCTGAAAACCACTTCGTTTCGGTGTTTCCAAACCTCCCAGCATATTAAGAGGAGGAGGGGATGAAGGACCTATCTTTCAACGTGTGGTGGGGGGAGAGTAACCCAGAGTTCTTGCACTCTAGCGATCTGAGCAGGGTTCCATCCGATGTCATTCCAGAAGCTTTGGACAAAATCGTAGCCGGAGAAGATATGATCCACTGTTTCTTCCGCTCTTCCACAGATGGCGCAGTTTGCCTCCTCAATAATGTGCTTATGCACTAGCGAGGTCCGGCAGTGAATCCTCCCCTGCGTGACTAGCCATCCAAAGAACTTCACTCTTGGGGGGCGAAGTGGCACCAAACGAACCGAAAGGATGGGCTCTGATGGTCACCCCAGTTTGATGCTTTGTATATGAGTCCTGACATAAGCCGGTGATCAGGTTTCTCAAAGAAGCTGGAGCGCTGATCCAGCTCAATTGTGAGGGATACATCTTGTAGCATTTGATGAAGTTGATTGAACTCTTCAGTTGCTTTGACCGAGAGGTGACGTTGGAACTGACCACGCAGCGGCGCGCTGATGGTGGAGCTGACTGAAGCATTCCTCCCGGAATAGTGACTATAGAGCACAAGCATCATTTCAGCAAGGGGAAGGTCCGCTAGCCACCGATCGTGCCTGAAGGAGGTATCTCTCCCATCCCCCACTTCTACTGTTGTGATTTGCTTGTACGCCTGCAGGAGGTCCCATAGGGTCTCCCAATGAGTGCCACTGTCTCCCCCATCCATGGACGAGAGGTCAACATTCTCCCTTGCCCACACCGCCCACGATGACCCTTGGTGATGATGGAGCCGATGCAGCAACTTGAGCAGTAAACAGGCATTCTGGGTGTCGATCCTTTTGATGCCGAGGCCCTCATCCTCTTTATCCTGGCACACTTTTTCCCACGCAACCAAGCATTGGGCCCTGGTCGTAACCCCCGTGCCGTCCAAAGGAAGGCTCTCCGTCGCGCTTCCAATGCAGCGATGACTCCCGACGACAGCTCCATGGAGCCCATTGCATAGGTCAGTAAGCCGTCCAGGACTGTGTTGATCAAAGTCACTCAGCCAACAGTGCTCAGAAGAAGGGCTTTCCAAATTGCTAGGTACTTGTCCACCCTTGCGATGAGCAGGGCAAAAGCTGCTAGCGGGAGCTTTATATTAGAGAGCGGTAGCCCCAGGTATGTCTGCGGGAAAGACCCCCTGCTCACACTAGAGGATGCCGAGGAGTTCTTGCAGCTCATTTGCAGGCACATGTAGGGGAGTAGCCATGCTCTTGTTGAAGTTGATTTTCAGCCCCGTGCACATGGAGAAGCAGTCCAAGGTCTGTCACAGGCGTTGCACACTATCCCTATCCATGTATTAGAGTACGGGGGCGGTGCCATCGGACAGGGGGTGTTTGATATCTCTGTCGGCCTTGATCGCTGTCTGAAGAACATCGGCCACCAGCAGGAACAGGTATGGCGACAGAGCATCTCCTTGGCGCAAACCCCTTTTGCAGGTGATCCATGGTCCTTGTATTCCATTAACGAGGACCGCAGATCGTGATGTGATCAGTAACTGTTCCATCCAATCCAGCCATTTCTAGGGGAAGCCATGCACCCGAAGGATCTTGATCAAACTATCCCAACATACTGAGTCAAATGCTTTGGCGAAATCCAACTTGAGAACCAAAGTCCCTGCTTTGCGTTTGTGGCATAGCTGCACAAGCTCAGTTGCTGACACGAAATTCTCATAGATTGATCTCCCTTTGATGAATCCTGTCTGATCAGGGTCAATGAGTGTCGCTATCTGCTTCTGCAATCTTGTGGCGAGGGTTTTGGTTATGATTTTGACCGGACAGTTTTGGAGGGAGACGGGACGGTAGTCCCTTGGAGCCATGGACACTTCTTTCTTTGGGATCAGGACGATCAGCGTCCTGTTAATGCGTTGTAGGTCGACAGAGCTGCGGTGGAAGTCGTCGAGGAGGCGCAAGATGTCTCCTTTGATCAATCCCCAAGTGGCTTTGTAAAAGCCTGGTCCAACGCTGTCGGGGCCTGAGGCGCTGTCCATCTTCATGGCACGCATTGCTGCGTGCACTTCCGCCTCGGTGAAGGGGGCCACGAGCGGATCGGGGTTAGCTCGGGGCAAGTCGCTGTAGAGAGCGTCGATATCCAGCGCCCACGAGGTGGCTGGCTCAGCGCCTAGAATGCCGGTGTAGTAGGCAGTGAGCGCGGCCTCCTTGTCGGTGTGCGAAATGAGCTGCGCGCCCTCCATCACGAGAGCCCTAATGTTATTGCGGCGGGATCGTGCGGAGGCGCGGGCGTGGAAGTACCGGGTGTTGGTGTCCCCTTCGCTCAGCGCACGACATTTGCCGTGTTGCTTCCAGTACGCCACGCGCTGAGAGACAATCAGGTCCACCTTGTCACGGTAGAGCTGGCGGAGATGGCGTTCACCTGCAGACAAATTCCTACGCTCGTCATATAGATCAAGTAGAAGATCAATGAACGAGGCATTATAGTAAACAGTGGGGTGGGAGCGGTGCTTCCGAGACCATTCCCTTGACACGCGTCAGAGGGCATTGATCCTGGCCACCAAACCTCCAGCAGCATCCATGGCCACCGGCGAGTCGTTCCAGGCATGGAGAACAGAGGGAAGGAGTGCGGGCTGTTTGAGCCAAGCGTTTTCTAAGCGAAAGCGGCGGCCCTTCGGGATTTCGGTAGGGGCCGTAAGAAGGAGGGAGGCTCTATGTTGAACCCACACGTAGATGACTAGATAATGATAAGCTGACAAGACATTTAGTATCTATATCTATATCTTTATATCTCTATCTGTATCCATACATATACCTATATCTATACCTATCTATAAAAAGCGAAAATTTCTCCATCCAATTTTCTTTCACCTCCGTATTTGGATCGGTGACGGTAGGTTCCTCTCCTCTATGTTCAGTCTGTACAGAATTAGGATTATATTTAATTTTCTGCCTCTCCTCCCGTTTGCGTTCAAAATCCATTTAGAACTAGGATTATTTAATTATGGCATCCTAGCTTCTATTTGGACGGTGAAGATCGGGTAAAAAGTAAATCTAAATCCAACAAGAATAGTACGCAACAACGAAGATAAAAAAATAGTAAAAAAAACTTGACATGAATGAGAATTGTCTATGTTGTTGTTGTTCAACTTTGACACTTATCATTATGGATGATCTCCCATCCAAATCCAAGCTCAAACGAAAAAAGCTCCGGAAATATAAATAGGTTATAAAATCAAATCAATCCACCCATACATAAATCGATCGATTTGGAAATCAGTTCAAGCATCTAGGTCGCCCAAATTGCCCGCGACGTGCCTCAGCGCCGCCGTCAAGGTCCGCTTGTGCAGGCAAGGCGGCGAGTTTGGCTAGCACAAATTGATCCAAGTGAAAATCAGATCAAGACTCCGCGCCCCGGCTTCCGCAGTCTGCACTGCCAACCAGATCCACTTGTCCAGGGGAGGTGGCGAGCTTGGCTAGCTGATGCTACGAGGACCTCGTCCGCGTTGGACTAGATGTAGAAGGCCATGATGGCGGTAGCGAGGCACACAGGGCCAAATGAACGGGAGCCGCCGCTGGCCTTAGCGCCACTGTTGAGGGCAGCTGCTGCCACCACACACTGTAAAATGAACATGTGATGCCGCTAGCCATGGACATAGCCGTCTATACTCATGATTTATATTCATACGAGTTAGATAGCATATGTCCAATCAACGTACGCTATATGATTCTAAAGTGTACTAGAACAAATGACACAAGTTATAATTCGACACAAGTTATAATTTTTATTGCAACGCACGAGCATATTTGCTAGTATAATAATAAAAAGAGAAATTTCTATCGGCCGCGTACTTTCTGTCCGCCCGCAGCACTTGGCTCCGTCTAGAATACGGGAGTGCACGAGAGATTAGAGCAGAGAGGAGAATAAAAAATAGTACAAAGCTCCAGATATAAAGATACAAGAAATAGAAAAGGTAAAAGAGTTCTAATAGTTTTTAAAATAGATCAAAGTTTCCGATACAAAATTTCAGAGATCTTGCAAAATTTGCAAAAATCATAGGAGTGCAAGGTAGATTAGAGTGGAGAAGAGAACAAAAAATAGTACAGGATTCCTGATGTAAGAATGCAAGCAAGAGAGAAAAAAATAGAATGACTTAAATAGTTTTTAAAATAGACCAGGGTTCTGAATGCAAAATTTCAAAGATCTTGCAAAATTCATCAAAAAACATAGAAAACAAGACAAATATGAAACTAGTTTTATTAGTTTCGTAAAATTTGATCTATCCATATATTTTATGAATCTTATTAGGTTGTGTTTTGTCCATAGATGTGTTAAACCATTCTCGCCTATATTGCATCCTTTCGGTAGTAAGTTCGAATACATATCGAGTTAAAACATTTAGCCCAATATCTAAAACCAGGCCGGAGAACTACATATATACTATAAAGAGTTTCTGTCGCCCAATATCCGCCCCTGAACATTAACTTATATTGTGAATATTTTTTAGATAATGGATATAACATCCGGCCTCTACATCCATAGATGTACACAGCCCATTATTACAGGTTTTGAAGAAACAAAAGAGAGAGCCATAGTCTTATAATATGACCAGGACGCTAATTTAAACAATAAAATTGTTTCCATCCGTTATTGGAAATCTCTAAAGCAATAACTTCTAAATTCTTGCTTATTGTTGAGAGGGCGTCCTTGGCTTGCTCTTCACGCTGCAGCTGGGCCCAGAAGCGTAACCAGTACGCTCCCCTGAAAATGACCTGCATAATAGAGTTAGATTTTATTTTATTAAAAATAACATCATTACGGCATCTCCAAATAGCCCAACACATAGCAGCCACTCCCACCCAAATCAAATTCCTAATCCTTTTATTTTAATTAGTCAGCCAATTACCAAACATGTGGCTGATTGATCTAGGTTGAGTTAAACTAGTAGCAAAGAAGATAATCCTCCAAATCATTTTGGCAAGAGGGCAGTCTAGGAATAAATGTTGAATAGTTTCATTCCCATTGCAACAAACGCACTTCTGACTCCCTTTTCAGTTTTTCCTAACCAGGTTGTCTTTGGTAAGAACGACCCCCCGTTGCAGAAACCATAGGAAAATTTTTATTTTTAGAGGAACTTTTATCTTCCAGACCTTCGTATGCCGAAAAGATGTATTTGTATCTATAAGATTGAGATACAGGGACCGGACCGAGAATGAACCTGAACTGGTTAAACTCCATCTAAAATGATCTGATCCATCTACTAGTTCGACATGAGAAATATGTGCTACTAGACTAAGCCATTCTGTAAGTTTATTATCCACCAGAGCCCTCCTAAAAGAAATATTCAGAGGACTAGTGCTCATTATCTTTGAGACTGTAGCGTGAGGATCTCTCATAATATTATATAAAGATGGATAACGAACTTTCAGAGGCCTATCACCTGCCCATATGTCATCCCAAAATCTAGCTGTGGTTCCATCCTTAATATCGAAAGAACCCTTTGCCAGCACCTCATCTTTAATATGCATGAGGCCTCTCCAAATATAATAGTCATCATAAAGTTGATTATAAAAACATAAAACATAAATTATTATTCATATTATTATTTTAAATGAATTTTAGCATTTTTTACTCTGTTTTAAGGCACGGACGTATTTACTACCTAATAACAACGAAGTGAGATTAGCTACCGTAGGTAGTAAAAGGTGCGGTCATACGGCTATCCGTCCAGCCTGCATCCGCTTGAGCGTGTGAGCGTGTGCTGCGTGTCGAACCACTGCGCCGTCGTCTTGTGATCTAGCGGCAAAGCTCGCTGGGATACTGCGTATTCACATGGAGAAAAGCTAAAGGATCTGGATATACTATTAATAAGTAAAGATTCAAACAGTAACAAATTCCATCGATTTCCCATTTTCATTAAATAATACGGAGTACTTTACTTTTCATCATTATTAAAAAAACGGAGGAGTACTTTCTTTTTTACGTCACCCGTCATAATGGGGCGCGGCCAGATTAGCACAGGCCGCATGACGCGCGCCTCCCGTTGCCAGTCGATTAAATTAGTATAAAAGTCACCGTGCCACCGTGCTCAAAGCCTCGATATAAACACTTGAGAGACGCGCGAGCGAGCTCACAGTGCGCCTCGCTTTGCTCACCAAAGCAAAGCACGCGCAGGCGGCACCGCTTGGCATTATCGCAATGGCCGAGATGGGCCCAGACCAGCGCGGTCTGGCCGAGGAGGCCGAGGCCGAGCCCGTCGGCGGAGCCGTCAAGGAGGAGGGCATCCTCGACGACGACGAGGACAACTCACCCGTCGAGGAGGTGCGGCTGACGGTGCCGACGACGGACGACCCGTCGCTTCCGGTGTGGACGTTCCGGATGTGGGGCATCGGGCTGCTGTCGTGCGCGCTCATGAGCTTCCTCAACCAGTTCTTCTCCTACCGGACGAACCCGCTGGTGGTGACGGGGATCACGGTGCAGGTGGCGTCGCTGCCCGTGGGCCACTTCATGGCCCGCGTGCTCCCGGCCCGCAAGTTCAAGGCCCCCGCGCTGCTTGGCGGCGGCGAGTGGAGCCTCAACCCGGGCCCCTTCAACATCAAGGAGCACGTGCTCATCTCCATCTTCGCCAACGCCGGCTTCGCCTTCGGCGGAGGCAGCGCCTACGCCGTCGGCATCATCAACATCATCCGCGCCTTCTACGGCCGCCACATCTCCTTCTTCACCGCCTGGCTCCTCGTCATCACAACGCAGGTCGGTGCACAGCAAGCTTTGTTTTGTTCTGCAATTATCGTTCTCGCCCTGTCAGCTAGCTAGCCATGTGACATTTCTCGCTCTCGCTTCAAGGTGCTCGGGTACGGGTGGGCAGGGATGATACGCAAGTACGTGGTGCAGCCGGCGCACATGTGGTGGCCGGGCACGCTCGTCCAGGTCTCCCTCTTCCAGTGAGCACACACCAGTTCCTACACTATATTTACTTCAGTAAAATCATTAAGCTGATGCTGTGCTACATTTCACTGTTATGGGATGCCGCTTTTTGAAATTCTTATACTCCTGCGTACCGCGTTCTTCGGTTTGGTTGGATTTTGGTTGCCTTTTGTGGTTGTAATTTCGGACGCCGGCGATAGCGACGCATTCTTGGCTTTTTAAAATTTTACAGTTCTTCACCTCTGGACTCTGCTGGTTGGTCGCTCATTTGGCATATCTCCTACACAGCTGCACACGCATAGAGCATCTAGTTTGCCGGACGTACTTGGCGCCTAGTAGTAAACTGACAAAACTTGTGCCTTGTGATATACGTAACCAAAAAAAAAATGGGGGTGTTGTGTCAGCGTCTTTTAACCCTTTCTTGCAAGGTTAGCACGGCTCATAGTTTAGCACAGCGAGCTCAAACAATTAGGCAAAATTGTATCCGGGACGATGAGCCCCTAGCTGAATATTTGATGAACTAAGCCCAGCTGAATATTTGATGAACTAGCAAACGATGTAACTATTTTGAATGAATAAAGTCAGTCCTGAGTTTTAAAAAAAAGAGTCCGTTTTCTTCTGCCTCGTAGGGTTTTTTTTTTTTTTTTTTTTTTTTTTTTTTTTTTTTTTTACATGCCGTAGCACATGTTTTATTTACACGACACAGACCACTTCTTATCCAGTTCTAACTCTTGTAAAAAAACGAGAAAGCTGGAATTGAGAATCAGAGAGAGAAGCACTGTCAAACTAGTCCCAACATGTTGCTGTTTTTTTGGAAATATATGTAGTACAAGCAGCGTTGTCACCAAAGTTGGTCCCAGAACAGAGAATCTGACTGGCCGATGACATTAAATCGTTAACAAGACAAAATAGCAGTTAAATAAATGAACTTTTTAAGATGAAGAATCTTAAGAGCATCATGACGCATGATCGCATACGGGCTCTGTCATTTCAGTTGGACGTTCTCTTTTTCTTTAATAGTAATAATAATAAGATGGTCCTCTCCACTCAAGTAGGAATACTAGATCAGAGGACTTGCTATGGTACTACCCCACCATTGCATGGGCGTGCAGCCACATACTGGATCTAGTGATGGGTTATGGATTGGCTGCAGCTAGAAGTGCTCGTACATGCAGATTATGGAATCCCCAACTAACACTGTTCAGTGCTAGCAGATAGAAAAATTTGGCTTGTGAACACGAGTCCCCACACTCCCCGGCCACGCACCAAACGGAGCCCGCTGGCTTATCCCATAATCTAGATGCATTATGCTAGGACCAATGATCAAAGTCGGACCGCAGCTGAGGCCAAAGCAGCCTTCTGCCTTCCTGCGCCGTGCGGCCGTGCCTCATCGATTCCATGGAGCTGGGAGTCCAAGTCCATGTGGACAGCGATTGCCCGGATGTATGGGCGTCCTTTCTGCCTCGTTTTTCTGCCAGTTCTTGACAAACTCGCTTGGTTTCTTCGCGCATACGACCCTGTACCACTGCCGGCTGCGGCGCGATTAAAAATGGCAACGGGGAATTCCCCGTCGGGGAGTGGCTCTCCATCCCCGCCCCCGTGGGGAAATTTTCTCCCCGTCCCCGCCCCCGTGAAGCCTGACGGGGACACTTTTCTTCTTATCCCCGTCTCCGCGCGGGGATTAATCCCCGCCAGGGATCCCCATCCCCGACACAAGCATACCATTCGAGGAGAAGAAAAGGGCAGAAGCGAATCTGTGGCATGGAAATTTGTTTGTTCACTTCCCAATCTCACAAAAACGAAAGAACAAAACAGCGTTGTTTCATCTATCAAAAGTCAAAACCCAAAGAACGAGAAACATTGATAGTTCTATAGTTCAGATCACCGTGATTGAAAAGCTGCAGCTCCAAATAAAAAAATATCATAGCACTAGTATGGCATATTTACATGATCGAGAAATTCTCACAAGCATCTCGCATGATTCAGCTGCATCAACTAAATAAAGACTTGGTCTTTCACGCCGCTGGTGGTTGCAAGAGAGCGAGGGAGGGACATCGAGCTCTCCAGCTTGCGGCAGATCTGATGGGCGTCGGAGGTCATGCGCGTACGAGTCCGCCGCCGACGGTCGCTCAGGCTGTGGACCAAGCTGCTCGTCGTTGGATCGGGGCTTGCGAGGTCTGACACCGACGAGAACATGATTTCGAGTCTCTGCGAGCGTGAGACACCGACGAGAACATGATTTCGAGTCTCTGCGAGCGTGAGATGGGCGGGTCTGCGAGACGTCGACACCGCGCGCGGCGCGACGGCCGACTGGAGGAGTGGAGGACTGGGAACCAGGGTTCGATACTTGATGGCGCCTTATATACTCCGTGAGTTATTGGGCCGTTACATTGGCTCTGGCGCCCTGGCCGCCTCATGCCTGCTCTCACGGGGCGGGTACGCGGGCCAACCATCCCCGTCCCCGCCATCCCCGACGGGGACAACATCTCTACCAGTTTAGTTTATCTCCGTAGGGATTAAATCTCCTCCATCCTCATTGTCTAATGAAAGAATTCCCCGCGGGGAATCAGGGATCGGGCCCTGTTGTCATTTTTAGGCGCGATGCGAGTTTTGACCGAGAAGAGGCCGGAGGAGGGGCAGGGCCACAGGGGGATTGGGGAGACCATGCATACAGTAGTTGCATCACGAGTCTGAAAAGAAACTGTGTGCGAGTCGGCAAATGATGGATTGGATTTGAGAAGCCGACAGCTCGTGTGGTCCAGGTCCAAGTGGCCTTGAAAAGGCGCCGCGGTGACTTGAACTTGCACATGCTCGTCCTGCCCATATGTGATGGGCTGGAACTTGGATTTTGTTTACATATACATACAGTCAACAAATAGAAAACAATGTGCTGTGGTGTGTGGGTTTGTATAGCAACTGAACAAATTATTGTCGGTCATCGTCCTGCTTTGCCATTTCGCTGATAAAATTGTGTGAACAACAAGTTGATCATCTAGGTTTAGGTTATGTTGTTGCGAAGGGATCCCAAATCATATGCTAGCTGACCAGAGACGATCGGTGGCAAATACAGTATAATGTGAGGCAGAAATTTCAAGTGTACGCCACTAACCCAAAGAGAATCCAATCCTATGTTTAGATCAAGTCATTTTTTTACAAATTAGCTAGATTTATAAAAGTTACAATTAATATTTGTATTCCAAAATGCATTTTATGATCAATATATTGATATGTATTGCGCATATAATAGCTGCATCTTTTCATTGTAGATTGCTTGCATTGAGATGAAAAATACTTAATTTTACACCAATCTGATTAAAGAAAAGGGGAAAATTGATGAGGGACAGTCCTATATCATTTCAAGACATCATATTTTTAAAATACCACTAACAATAGCACTGATCATGTGTCCTTAATGTTGAATCAGGGCATTGCATGAGAAGGATGAATCTGCCAAAGCATCACGCCAGATCTCTCGTTCCAAGTTCTTCGTGGTGGTGCTCGCGTGCAGCTTCGCTTGGTATGCTGTGCCGGGCTACCTTTTCCCGACAATAACGTCGATCTCATGGGTGTGCTGGATCTTCTCCAAGTCCGTGACGGCGCAACAGCTAGGGTCAGGCATGAGCGGCCTTGGTCTTGGTGCCTCCACACTTGATTGGTCCACCGTCGCTTCATTCCTGTTCAGTCCCCTCATCTCACCCTTCTTTGCTATCGTCAACGTCTTCTTTGGCTATGTTTTCTTTCTCTACCTGGTCATGCCTATAGCATATTGGGGCTTCGACCTATACAACGCCAAGACATTCCCCATCTTCTCCTCGCACCTGTTCATGTCAAATGGCACTGAATATGACGTCAAATCAATTGTGAACAATCAGTTTCAGCTTGATGGGGTCGCTTATGCTAAGAATGGCAAAGTCAACCTTAGCGTATTCTTTGCACTCACTTATGGGTTCAGCTTCGCCACCATTGCGGCCACCATCACTCATGTCGGGTTCTTCTATGGAAAGTATGGCATCTCCACTTAATACATAAGAAAATAGTGCTTTGGTTACATTCAATCCAAAATAAAAAGGACTCTAATTGAACTGAAATGCATGATTCTAATAAGTTTCTTTGTTTTAAATTGTCTATGCCAATGTCCAGAGAAATCTACCAGCGTTTCAGATCATCGCGGAAGGAGAAGCCTGACATCCACACGAAGTTGATGAACAAGTATAGTGAAATCCCAGCATGGTGGTTTTACTCATTGTTGTTGTTATCATTTACAGTGTCCCTCATCCTCTGTACCGTACTAAAGCGCGAGGTACAACTCCCATGGTGGGGCCTCATTTTCGCATGTGGGATGGCATTCATCTTCACGCTTCCCATCAGCATCATCACTGCGACAACCAACCAGGCAAGTAAGATGTTTGCATGCTTAATAATGTTCTTTTAAGAAAAGAAAACAAAAAGGATAGATGTTTTATGTATTCCCATGCATGGCGATAATCTATGTACAAAGGTTGATAGACCCTTCAAAAATGCCTTCTGCAGTCACCTGGTCTAAATGTGATCACTGAGTATGCCATGGGTTTAATTATGCCGGGCTATCCTATCGCCGTTGTCTGCTTCAAAGTCTATGGCTACATGAGCATGTCACAGGCTGTTGCCTTCCTCTCAGACTTCAAACTTGGGCACTATATGAAGATCCCTCCAAAGTCCATGTTCCTAGTTCAGGTAATAAATAAGACCCCCAATGTAGTGTTCTTGTAAATGAATTGGTGACTTGCATAAAAGAAACAAAATGTACTAATCTTCACTTACTGTATTTACATAGTTTGTTGGTACCATTGTGGCTGGCACGGTCAACGTTGGGACGGCATGGTGGCTGCTCGGCTCCATCCACAACATCTGCACGGATTCTCTCCCACCAGACAGCCCTTGGACTTGTCCTAATGATCGTGTATTCTTCGACGCATCAGTCATCTGGGGCCTTGTCGGTCCATGGCGTATCTTTGGGCCAGAAGGGAACTACAACGCCCTCAACTGGTTCTTCCTCATCGGCCTAGTAGGCCCAGTTATCGTATATGCTTTCCATAGAATGTTTCCCAACCAGAAGTGGATACCATTGATCAATCTTCCGGTGCTCTTTGGTGCAACAACCTACATGCCCCCAGCAAGGGCTGTGAACTATAACTCATGGCTACTTGTTGGCACCATCTTCAATTTCTTCGTGTTTCGGTATCGAAAGAGGTGGTGGACACGGTACAACTACATTCTCTCCGCTGGGCTCGATGCCGGAGTTGCATTTATGGGGGTAGTGCTGTACTTTTCTCTAACCATGCATAACAAGAGTATCGATTGGTGGGGTAATGGAGAAGAGCACTGCAATCTTGCACAGTGTCCTACTGCTAAAGGGGTGGACTTGGGTGATGGCATTTGTCCAGTCTTCTAAGCCTTGAGGTTAATGTCTCGACATGTTGTTGCAAGTTTAGCAATGATCTGTTTCAGTTATGTCGATGCCATGGATTTGTGGTGTATATGTGGAGTACAATGCAACTTCTCTTATGCGTGAAGTGTCATATTCACACTTTTTTTTGAGGAATCAAAAGGGTCATATTCTCACATGTACTTAGTAGTCGATTTCACAGAAGGAAATGTCTAAATAATTGGGAAAAACAGTGTGCAATAGGTTTATCATTTGGGCAATGCAAAAGCATGCTAGTTGCTGAAATCATACAAATTTAGTCATTACGCGTCATACCCTCAAAACCATGCATTTCAAATCTATAAGGGGACATCACTAATAGGTAACGGGTACTTTGCCCAAGCCTAAACTCACTATCGTCGTATTCTCAAAAAAGAAAAAGAAAACTCACTATCGTCGTGCTCAAAGCATCAATATATATATATATATATATAGATGTTTGACGCGTGCGCACCTCACAAGCTATATAGCTGTACTAGCTCAGGTAGTCAGGGTGCCCTACTCTTTAATTTGCTAGGCCAAAGCATAGCAATATACCCCTCGTCCCTCGATCCGCGCCGACGAACGATGGGTGAGATGGGCACGGACGACGACCGCGGTCTGGCCGAGCCCGTCGGCACCGTCAAGGAGGAGGGCATCCTCGACGACGACGAGGAGGAGACGTCGCCCATCGAGGAGGTGCGGCTGACGGTACCGACGACGGACGACCCGTCGCTGCCAGTGTGGACGTTCCGGATGTGGAGCATCGGGCTGCTGTCGTGCGCGCTCATGAGCTTCCTCAACCAGTTCTTCTCGTACCGGACGGAGCCGCTCATCGTGACGCAGATCACGGTGCAGGTGGCGTCGCTGCCCGTCGGCCACTTCATGGCCCGCGTACTGCCGCGCACCAGGTTCCGGGCGCCGGCGCTGCTTGGCGGCGGGGAGTGGAGCCTCAACCCGGGCCCCTTCAACATCAAGGAGCACGTGCTCATCTCCATCTTCGCCAACGCCGGTTTCGCCTTCGGCATAGGGAGTGCGTATGCCGTTGGCATCATCAACATCATCCGCGCTTTCTACCAACGCCAAATCTCCTTCTCCACCGCCTGGCTCCTCGTCATCACCACGCAGGTTTGTTGCCAACCAAGCTATCTTCTGCAAGATCAATTACCATCCGTATTACCCTTTCATCACGAGCTACTAGCTAAACAAGTGACACCACTGACTTGGGTGGAATTTGTCGCTCTTGCTTCAATGTCTGGCTGGTTGAAGGTGCTTGGGTACGGATGGGCAGGGTTGATGCGCAAGTATGTGGTGGAACCGGCGCACATGTGGTGGCCGAGCACGCTCGTCCAGGTCTCCCTCTTCCGGTGAGCACATGAAGTTTCACTCCTACGCTTAGTACGCTATTCTTGCTTCAGTAAAATCATTAAGCTGGTGGCTGTGCATGCTACCTTTCTCTGTTATTTGAACTTTTCTACTGTTAAGTTTGGTTGGATTTTGGTTAACGACTGTCGTTGGATTTCGGAAGCCGGCGAGACCAACGCGTTCTTTGACATCTTGAAATTTTTATACAGCTCTTCACCTCGTTGGTTAGTCGTTTGATTTCTCAGTCCTACACTCCTACTGCATCTTTGCAGAGCATCTACTTTTTTTTTTTGAGGGAACCATGGAGCATCTACTAGTACTAGTATTATAACTGTAGTTTTTTTTTTCTATCTATCAAGCGACTCATTGTTTTTAGTCCTCTGTTCTGTAGCAGGCTCTGCTTGCTTCCTGGGTCCGCCCAACTTACAGACCATAGGTGCCAGCCTTCAATCATATCCAACGTTGCCTGATAGATTGACTATTTTCAGGCGCCTGTAATTAGCATCTCTTTTTTCTTCTCTCTCTCTGTTTTGCTGGTTTGCCGCTAGGGACGCTAAAGCAGATAGTAAACTGACAAAACTTGAGATAGAACAAAAATGTAAACTGACAAAACTTGGGGTAGAACAAAAAACTAACTAGGGTGTTGTTTCAGCGATCTTTGACCCTTCCTCGGAAACAAATCAAGTAAACGAAAACCAAACATTCTTTAAATATAGACACACCAATCTGGCAAAAACAAATTATTTATGATGTCTGAAGTGCCATATTTATTTGACTGGAGAAGAATATAATATGAATAGCACATGTTGCCGCGTTTCCTGGAAACAAACGTTAAGCAGCTAGCGTGGTCACCAAAGTTAGTCACGGAACAAAGACCTAATTTGATTGGCCGATGAGATTAACAAGACAAAAGCGAAGTTAAATGGACCACACTTGAGAATCTCAAGAGCATCATGATGCAATGATGCACGGCACGGTTATGTAGCTGTATGCAGTGCACGCAGTGTCATTTCAGTTGGACGGTCTCTTTCTGCAGTTTAGGATGGTCCTCTCCACGCTGACGGAGGAGTAGATCAGATCAGAGAGCTTACTACCCCACCATGAAATGGCACGCAGTGCTGCAACCACAGACTGTATCAAGTGATGGGTTTATGGATTAGCTGCTGATAATACTGCATGCCTGATCATGGAATCCCCAATTATGGCATTGTTCACTGCTTGGAGAGAATTATGTGTTCCCACGCAGGAAGGACACAACTTTTGGTTTCAGACATGCAATGCGTGCGCACCATTGATTGATTTTTCTAATCGAACTCCGGTAGCAGGCGTTGTCCAGGCCGACTGATAGACATGGCGGCTCGGCCAGTGGGGCAGGATTTTGCTCTTGTCGACATTGTAGTTCCAAGATCTTTTGACGATCGAGCTGAGCGCCTGAGACCAAAGAGAAAGGAGTGGAGCGGCTTTCGTGATATATACCTTTGCATATAAATATATACCTTTGCAACGGGGTCGGATAAGAAAGTTCCTCGGATCGATAAATCTCCACTGCAGAGTCTGTATTTTTAATTAATTTAGCTGCAAAATAAAGAGAATATAGTCTCCTCTACAAGTTAGTGAATATTCGTTTCCCCTCAAAAAAGTTTGTGAATATTCCACGTTAGTAGTACTTGGTACCAGCTTAATGCCCTCTCGGAATTCAGTTTGTGGCTGATAATCTGAATCTGCCAGCCGAGCTCTGTATCGCAGCGCCACACTTCACTGACTAGACTGAAAAATCAGCATCCCTTTCATCAGAACGCGAGATTCCAAAGCGACTGAAAAATCAGCATCCCTTTCATCAGAACGCGAGATTCCAAAGCGACTGCCCATGATTGCGATGGCATCACTCTGGGTCTCTGGCGGCCCCGCTCCAAAGCGTTTGTTTTCTCTGAATCTCTAGATCATAAAGAAAAGGGGGGTTTTTTTTTCTTAGTACAAATTTGGCCGTCATTTTCTCGTGAAGCCAATTGCGGAGCGCCGATAGCCTGTGAAAACAACATCCGCGGCGCCTGCCAACTACAGATAGTCTCTAGTCGACTGATAGGTGTCCTTAGGTTGCCACTACGCTGCTCAGTGTACATAATCTCCCATTGCATAATCTAGATATGCATGCTAGACCCCAATCACCCAACGATCAATGTCTCCATGACAAGACCGTGGCGGAGGAAACCAAAAAAGCCTAATGTGGCGTGCCTGTCATCCTCGCTGGATACCACATATATAGTGACGACAGAAATCATGGGATGCTCTCCGACAGTGATTACCCGGATGGGCGTTTTTCTGCCGGTTATTGACAAAATTGTTTGGTTTCTCCCCCGAATGCGACCTGGGTCCTTGGCACCACGTCTGTGACGCAGACAAGGGCCAACTGCGAGCGTGATGTGAATGGCCGGGATGAACGTAAGTCGTTCTATAGATTTTTTTTTTAAAAAACAAGCTTTTAAAAAATTATACGGTCACACATTCTCATCTCTATAATACATGTCAGCAAGAACTCTAACAGTCTATCTTTCTCTGCCACTAAAGTAGCTATCTTATGTACACTTTAGCCATTTTTAGCTACTCCATTACTAAGACTAAATTTTAATAGCCCATAAACTTTAGTGCCGTGTTTGGCACTTTAGTCACTGTAAATGTCTAGAGTTTAGTGATAAATTTAAGTGGGGCTGAAGCTTGTCCAAGATTAATCTCACTCTGCTTTCACTCACAATGGAGACTCTATCATAGAGTTTAGATCTATTTATCACCTCGAACATCGTGGCTCGGAGTCTAAATAAAACTTGAAATCTTATTTTTTCTTCTTTTCTTTTCAATAAACTAGTAAATATGCACGTGCGGCACGCATGTGCTATGAAAAGTATTCGTATATTAAATATAGTTAACTATTTTACAACAATACAGTATGGATTGTTGTGAAAACATATTCAATCCATAACAAAATTTGCACCGCTTATTCATGAACGATATGTATACCTAACATTATAGAGCGAATGATTCTTTTCATCTCACTTTTTTTTTTTACTTTTTATAAACTGTCCTTGAATGGTGTCTTTCATCTCTCCTTGAAAACCTTGCCTAAAGACTCCTTTGTAGGGAAGCTCCCAAGCAGCTCTTTTTTCATGTAGTTTGCTAGAATGTCATAGTGCACAAAATGGGATGCGATCTTTGTATTTTAGCCTCTCTTGAACATAAATCTGTTCACCAGTGACATCAAAAAGCCTTCAGTTACCACATAGCCATAAATTCAGTAGACTTGACATACAGACAGCTATTAACCTTAGTATTTTAGCCTTAGATACTATAAATATTCATTTTAGGATGGCTTGAAATTAAAGAAACAAGAATGTTTTAAGCATCCAATCTAATTTGGAAAATGTAAGTTGTGTTATTTAAGAAGTCAATCTAATCAGTGAACTGTAAACTGAGTATCCAACTATCCAACATAAGCATAATACTGACCATGGAAAATTGGAGCGAATCAAAGATTTAATTGTTCTCTATTCTCTTATAAAAAATGTTATAGAATAAATGTTGTTAAAATGAAGCAAGTCAAACTTCTTTCGGAGTATTCTTCACAAGGCATCATATTTGAAGAAGGCTATCTTCCGAAAGGTTCTACACGGCACATGAAGATGGGAGGTGAAGGAAGAGAGACAAGATTCTAGAATATTCTCCACTTCTCATGATCTAAGATATTTGTATGAAAGAATATAGAATAGGAATTAAAATAAATTAAAAAAATTATAATATCTAGGAATACTCTAGAAGGGGGACACATAGCACAAATCTATGGATCCCCTAGGCCTATAAATAGAGGCCCCCTTCCTTGCCATGACACACACAAGCAAAGGGATACATATCAAGGGAGCCACTCCATGAGAGCATGGTAGAGAGTGGTGTATGGTAAAGATTGAATGTGCTAGGATAGCCACCAAAGTGTTGTACTCTTGGAGTGTTGCAATAAAGTTTGGTTTTAGTCTCCCGGTTGCCTTATAGTTTCTAAGTGCTTAGTGCCTAAGTTGTGATCCATCGAAGGTAGGCTCTGCCACCCGGGATCATAAGGGTCTGGACTTCATCGTAGGTTGGCTCTGCCACCCGAAAGTCAGCTTCATCTGTTGGTAGGCTCTGCCACCCGAAAGTGAGAAGACAGTTCTGCCGTAAAAAAGGACCCTTTGCACTAAGTAACTAGAAATTATAAAAGAACCGATTAACTCAGAGTGAGTTGGTGTTCTAGGTGTAGGTCCTCATTAGTGGGTATTAGGGCCACCAAAAACTCTTATAATTGGTATCAGAGATGTGACGGTCCGGGGCCGTCAGGAAGAGATTTTTTTTGATGCAACATCAAGGCACTAAGGGGAGACTCTGCCAGAATTCACAGTCCGGGACTGTGAAAGAACGCTGGTCCGGGACCAAGCGTAGTTGACACCGGGTGTCCATTGATATGGCGGATCTCTTTAGTGCAGGAGGCATTAAGAAGCTCAACAGTAACAATTATGGCTATTGGAAGACCTGCATGGAGTCTTACCTACAAGGACAAGACCTATGGGAGGTTGTTGCGGGCACTAAAATGGAGCCTCCATCAAAGGAGAGTGGCGATGCCTTACGGAAATGGCGTATCAAAGCCGGCAAGGCCATGTTCGTGCTGAAGACAACTATTGAGGAGGACCTACTGGAGCATATCCGAGATGCAGGTAGCCCAAAGGAAGCTTGGGAGACTCTTGAAAAATTATTCTCGAAGAAGAATGAAGCACGCCTCCAATTATTAGAAAAGGAGCTCTCAGGTATCTCTCAAGAAACTATGTCTATTGGTCAATATTTCATAAAAAATAAAATTCATATGTCGAGAGATATCCGAGCTGGCACCGGAGGAGAAAGTTGGTGATGCCCGCATGCGGAGAATCATCATTAATGGCCTTAGACCCGAATATCATGGGTTTATAGCCGCAGTGAGTGGATGATCGACTCAACCTTCATTGGTGGAGTTAGAAATTCTATTGGCTAATCAGGAGGAGTTAGTCAAGAGGATGGGAGGCGTTTCTATGAAGGAAGAAGAGGAGGCTCTCTTCACAAGCAAAAAGAAGGGACCACCTAGGAGGCAAGGAAAGTCAAAATCAAGATGGATGGAAGGTGGCAAGCATCACCCAAAGGAGAAAAGTAGCTATTTAGGGGGAGCCCATGGACGAGAAAATCAGCAACAACAACCAAGGAAGGATGGATGCTTCAATTGTGGTAAGAAGGGTCACTTTGCTCAAGAATGCTGGTTTCCAAGGAGGCGCTTTGAAGGGAATGAGAAGCGCTTTGAAGGAAATGTGGCCACCACCATAAGTGAGAAAAATAAAAATTACACTAGTGAAGAAGAATGGGATGTTGAAGCTGGGTTTTCTCAAAGTGTTGAGGAAGATGAGTTGAAGGACTCGGAGGAACATACTTTTGCAGCAACAACTGATCCAACAATTAACTACAAGGAGGATTGGATCATTGATTCTAGGTGCTCCAACCACATGACTAGTGATGAAAAAAATTTAGAGAGAATCACCGACTATAAAGGAAGAGAGTAATGCTTATGGCAGACAACTCAAAGTTATCGATCTCTCATGTTGGAAAGGCGGTTGTTCCAAGGTATGGTCCTCAGCAACTCCAACTTGATAGAGTTTATCATGTTCCTGGCTTGAAGAAGAATCTGCTGTCGGTCCCTCAATTGACAGCAGAAGGAAAATATATGCTCTTTGGGCCAGAAGGTGTGGCAATTTTTAGAAAATTAAAGGTGATTGGCACACTCATCATGGAAGGAAGGAGGAGACAATCAGTCTATGTCCTCTCCGCTAAATCTGCTTATGTGGACAAGGCTCGGAGGAATGAGATGGGTGATCTTTGGCATGCGCATCTTGGACATGTTAACTATAGTAAGCTAAAGAAGATGATCCAGAAGCAAGTATTAAAGGGGCTTCCTCAAGTAGACATCCGGACAGATACTGTTTGTGCTGGTTGTCAGTATGGCAAGGCTCATCAGTTGCCATACAAGGAATCGAAACATCGGTCCGAGACGCCATTGGAACTCATACACTCGAATGTTTTTGGCCCAGTCAAGCAAATATCTATTGGAGGTATGAGGTACATGGTGACTTTCATTGATGACTTCTCAAGGTACGTCTGGGTTTACTTTATGAAAGAGAAGTTTGAAGCTTTCATAAAATTCAAGGAATTCAAGGAGAAGGTAGAAGGTGAACTCAACGTAAAAATTAAGTGCCTCCGTACTGATAATGAGAGAGAATATTTATCAAATGAGTTCACCAACTATCTTAAGGAGCACAAAATAAGAAAGCAATTAACTTGTCCCAATACTCCACAATAAAATGGAGTAGCGGAGCGCAAGAATCGCCATCTTGCGGAGACTTATCAAAGTATGCTCCATGCCAAGAATATACCAGCAAGGTTCTAGGCCGAGTGTATGAGGACAATAGCCTATGTGATTAATAGGCTACCACAAATTAAGTTGGAATTCAAGTCACCACATGAGCTATTATGGAAGGTGAAGCCGGTGGTAAGCCATCTCAAAGTATTTGGCTGTGTTTGCTATGTGTTTGTGCCCGATCACCTAAGGAGCAAGTTTAAGAAGAAAGCAATTCGGTGCATCTTTGTTGGCTATGATGATGCACGAAAAGGTTGGAGATGCTATGATCCAACCACAGGGAAGATTTATGTCTCAAGAAATGTGGTGTTTGATAAAACTTCTGCTTGGTGGTCTCCCGAGAAGATTGAGATCCCAGAATCTCAAGATCTGGAGGAAATTCCAGAAGAATCCACAGAGAAAATAGAAGAACAGACTTTAACTCCAAGTGAAGACAAAGAGGAGTCACCAAGGAAGGTGAAGAGTCCTTGGAAGACTGGAGTACATCGGTAAGTTAAAGAGGAGCCTCTGCCATAGGAAGCAGAGCAAGAAGAGCCCGCTCAAGGTCTATGGAGATCGACAAGAAGGCCTGAAAGGATCAAGACGCCCAAGAGGGGGGGTGAATTGGGCTAATTCTAAAATTTCTTGCGGAATAAAAACCTATTAGCCCATTTCACCCTATGTGCCTGTGTGTGTTCCTAAGGATTCTACCGAGAAAAGTTTTGCACCCTAGTTCCAATCCTAATCTAGCATGGCAATTCTAAGAATGTAAATTACGAAAATATAAATGCTAGAAAGTAAATGCAGAAAGTAAAGGAGCAAGGAACACGGCGATGTTTTCCCGAGGTATCGGAGAGTCGCCACCCTCCACTAGTCCTCGTTGGAGCACCCGCGCAAGGGTATAGCTCCCCCTTGATCCGTGCAAGGACCAAGTGCTCTCTACGGGCTGATTCTTTAACACTCCATCGCGGTGAATCACCGGAACCGCTCACAACTTGAGTTGGGCCATCCACAAGCTCTGCCGAATGATCACCAAACTCCCAATCACCACCAAGCCATCTAGGTGATGGCGATCACCAAGAGTAACAAGAACAAACTCTCACTTGACCTAGCAAAGCCTAATGAGAGGGTGGATGCACACTTGCTACTCTTGAATCTCTCATAAGGGCTAATCAATGGATTCTCAAATCATTAGCACCTCACTTGCAAGCTCTTGCTCTCCCTTGCACTCAAAGATAGCCTCAGCTGAACCAAAATGGCAAAAGAGACGAAAAGGAGATGGTGGGGTTGTATTTATAGCCCAAGGACCAAATCCAACCATTATGCAAATTTTCAGCCTTCTCGTGAGCACCGGACGCGTCCGACGCCCACCGCCGGACGCGTCCGGCGCTTTAAGCCAATTTGAAACCAGGTGACCGTTGGTGCTACAGTAACATCGCCGAACGCGTCTGACACTAGCGTCCCGCGCAGCGTCTTGCATAGAGCATCCAACTGTGTACCCCTCTGTGTAGCGTCCGGACGCTGCCAGGGAGCGTCCGGCGCTACACAGTCTTTACTGCGCCATCTCCATGAGCGCCGGACGCGTCCGGCGCCTGGCAGAACAGCGTTCGACGCTAAGAAAAAGATTCATTCACTTCCAGTTCGACCAACTTTGTGAACGATCTTAATTTCAACCAATCTTAGGGCCTCCAGGTAACTTCCTAGCACTAAGTTCTCAAGTGTGCACCACACCTAACCACTCAGACTTAACTAGGTCAAGCTACCCATTTGCTCCCTCCTTGATAGTACGGCTAAAGGAAAGAAAACAAAATACTAAAGGCTAATCCGTCGTCACCTCAACACCATCGACGAACGGAACTAATCCTATCTTCGACCTTGACGTTCATCCTTTGAAAACCGAAACGAATCCCATCGTCAGGGGGCATGAAAACCATATTGCCCTAGATTGTCATTACCATGACCTAACCAATCCCTGTTTCTGCAAAACACACGTTAGTCATGATAATCGTTGTCATCAATCATCGAAACCCACATCAAAGGGGCCTAGATGCTTTCAAGGCCGAAGCCCAATTCAAGGTATGTAAATCTGTGTCTTATTGAGCCTTCCACTTATAGCTCAATCAAAAGGTGCAAGGCTAGGCCCGCGGCTCGAGAAGGGAAGAACAGAAGAGTTTCAAGAAGAGCTCAGAAGAGTCTGGAAGACAAGCATTGGAAGAAGTTTGTCTTGAGGGAGAGTGTTAAAATGAAGCAAGCCAAACTTCTTCCAGAGTATTCTTCACAAGGTATCATATTTGGAGGAGGCCATCTTTCGGAAGGTTCTACACGGCGCATGAAGATGGGAGGTGGAGGAAGAGAGACAAGATTCTAGAATATTCCCCACTTCTCATGATCTAAGATATTTGTATGGAAGAGTGTAGAATAGAAAGTAAAATAAATTAGAAAAATTATAATATCTAGGAATACTCTAGAAGGGGACACATGGCATAAATCCATGGATCCCCTAGGCCTATAAATAGAGGCCTTCTCCCTTGCCATGACACACACAAGCAAAGGGATACATATCAAGGGAGCCACTCCATGAGAGCATGATAGAGAGTGGTGTGTGGTGAAGATTGAGTATGCTAGGATAGCCACCAAAGTGTTGTACTCTTGGAGTGTTGTAATAAAGTTTGGTTTTAGTCTCCCGGTTGTGCCTTATAGTTTCTAAGTGCTTAGTGCCTAAGTTATGATCCATCGAAGGTAGGCTCTGCCACCCGGGATCATAAGGGTCTGGACTTCATCGTAGGTTGGCTCTGCCATCCGGATGTCAGCTTTATCTATTGGTAGGCTCTGTCACCCAAAAGTGAGAAGACGGTTCTGCCATCAAAAAGGATCCTCTGCACTAAGTAACTAGAAATTATAAAAGAACCGATCAACTCAGAGTGAGTTGGTATTCTAGGTGTAGGTCCTCATTAGTGGGTATTAGGCCACCAAAAACTCTTACAATTGGTATCAGAGCTGTGACGGTCCGGTTACAATTGATGTGAGCCTAAATCTCGGGATGCCGTAGCAAGGCTCTGCAATGCTCACTATAGCAGCTGATCTTTTATGTAGGTCTCTGCACCTCTAGAACAGAACACATAATGAGTAATGATGAACACCCCCAGGTAATGTATCATATTAAAATATAGTTGTGAAATCACAATCTCCTTTCCTCTGCATCATTGGTTTGTTAAAGATTCCTCTCCGGTTCCAACATTATACCTTAATCTCTTACTAATATGTTCATTTGTTCTGGTAGTCTCCATGGGTACAGACTAATAAGCAGTACCAGCTTGCAGCCTTGGGGCATTAATAGCACAAGGGACAGTAGTCTATAGTTGTGAAATCACAATCTCCTCGCCTCTGCATCCTTGGTTTGTTCAAGATTCCTCTCCAATTCCTACATTGATCCCTTAATTCCTTACTAATATGTTCATTTGTTCTGGTAGTCTCCATGGGTTCAGACTAATAAGCAGTACCAGTTTGCAGCCTTGGGGCATTAATAAATAGCACAAGAGACGGTAGTCAACCAGAAATATTTTCTCTAACATGACTGGACTTTAAAAAAGAGAAGGGAAAACTAAGCAAAAGTGGTGAGACTGTGATAGCGACAATTAATGCAATCCAGTACGAATTTGAAAGTTCACATCTCATTTGCAAGATTAAAATTAAGATGACGGAAACAAGTTCCCAAAAGCTGCCTGAATATAACATTAAATATATGTTAGATCCTTTTCTCGGCATTATTTGCCAAGTAGAATTATAATGTTGTAGATGGTAATACAATTAAACAGAAGGGGTAATGCATGGTTACTCATCTATCTTGTGTGTGTGTGTGTGTGTGTTGCAGCTTGCAAGGCCGGCTAGCTAGTTACAACATGAACAGACCAGTGAACTTACATATTAATAAAATTCGATTGCAGGAACCTCATCTAATCTCATTTAACATGGATTATTTTTTATTTCAGAATTTTTTTTGAACGCTTGAGGAAATAATATACATATACTAACTTTGGTAGTTGAACCGCAGAAGAAAGAACTGAGCCCCAAAACTCACCTGCTGTAATTTTAACAAAATTAGAGGTGTAAACTGCATCTATATCTTGCATAGTCCCTGAGGTCTTTTTGGATGCATATAAAAACAACCCTCAGACCTTCTCATGGATAATTGGATATAATGAACATGTGTAATGTGCATATGCATGCCAAAGGCAACTTTACAAAAGTATAGAATGATAGATATAAGTTGAGTATATAGTCACAAAAATGATAAATAGCCTAATCGAGCATTAAGCTGATTGCAGCTGCCTTGCAAAAAGAAAATAAAGTATGCCTGCATCTTGCTACCAAAATATACAGTACCTCGTCTATCTACTTCATTGATTCCTCCCATTGGAAGCCAGCCAAAGAAAGGCAAGAATTAATCAGATGTAAATATGCTTGGCGTCATGGTCTCGGGTAGGTCAACGGGCCCTTAGTACTGTGGCTATTGACGTTCTTCAATTTGCCGTCATCTCCTTAGCTACATGTGGCTGCTGCCTGTCAACGATCGTCAGATTCTTATTATCTCTCGTGTGGCTGCTCACTTTAGAATCTATGTGTTTGTATCAAAATAAAATATTTTACTTTCCATCAATGCATAAATTATCATGCTTGCATTGTACATAACTATACTCTGTAGTTGGGTATGAAGGTCTGAGCGACATACCATCGATCAAGCAGGAACCTTGTCACGACTTCCATCCTCCTCAGGCGCCTCAGCACCGCTACTCCACCACCGGCCTCACGGTGGGCGGCCTAGGCATGCCGTGGACGTGACGCCGAGAGCTGATGATCGATCAGGACAGCTGATGATCAATCGAGAGAGGCTCGGAAGGACGCGATGGATTGCTGCGCTAAGATTTCTTTGTTGTCGATTGAAGGATTGAGGGCTCACGTTTTCAGGGCTTAACGATCGGAAGAGATTGGTTTGGGGTCGCGACTCTGGTGGGGCAACGTGGGTACGTGCGGATGGGTACCTGGAGAGCGCGGTGAGAAAAAAAAAATAGGAACATCCACAATTTATTCCGCAGGAACATAAATAAATCTTACATCTTATGGGATGGCTCATTTATTAAAAAGCAAGGATGTCTAATATCCCTTAGATCAAGATTTTAAGTTAGATCTAATGGCTAAAATATAGGATGAGTATAAATTCTCAGGTAATGTGTATTTATCATTTTCTTCACTCTTCTATACTAGGCAACGTATGCTATGGAAACCAACCTCCTGTACAAACTATGAAAACTCTAATCAAGACCACACAAATCTAATCCGATGGCTAGGCAATGCAACTAAGCAAGCTACAGCAGGCGCGGTGCCTTCGCAACACGAGTGCGCGGCAAGCAGTAGCTTCGAGTTTGCGACCTGGTGGAGGCGCTAGAATGCAGCCGAGGCCGGCGGCAAGCCGCCCGGTGGCACCAGGAAGGCAGGGCCGAACTTTGGCCTGATCGTGTGGTTGGCTGGCTGCGAAATTCCCTCCGGCGGCCAACAGCCGGAAGTGCGATGGAGGAGCTCATGTCAACATGTGGTAGGGCGGCAGCGCGGAGTAATGGGCGGTGGACCATGAGTGTTTGATGCAAAGTTTAAAATCGCGCGCTATATAATTTAGCAGCGGCCGTTTTTGGGAGCTATGCACCGCTATAACGCCGCTATAGCCGCGCTATAGCGCCGTAGTGTGAGATAGCTGCTCACGCTATAGCGCTGCTATAGCGCGCTATTTATATACAGCCAGTCAAAAATTCCTATCAGTACCATTAACCAAAGGACCGCGGACTGCTGCCTAGAGGATGAGCGCCACCGGTCTTCCTGCCATGGTGGGCGAGGACGGGGGATGGAGGAGGACCGGAGGACGGAGGGCGAGGACGTACCGCGCCCGGAGGATGAGCCCTGTCTCCGCGCCGCCGCGGTCTCTAGGCAAGGACAAGGGACGGAGTGAGGACGGGCGGACAGCGGAGGGTGAGGCCGGACCACGTCTGGAGGATTAGCGCTGCCGGTCTCCTGTCTCCGTGCGACTGGACTCACGATGGAGTGCACTGCCGTGGTCTTCTGTGTCCGCACGAGTAGAATAGGGGCGGAGGGTACTCTGAATTAGAGTTAGAGGGCTCAAGAAGGGCCTAAATCTGACTGGGCCTCGTTTTTTTATCAGCACATGAAACAACAATAGCGGCGATTTAGCGCGCTATGGCGCTACAACGGCGATTTAGCGCGCTATGGCGTGCTATAGCGGCAATAGCGCGTGTAGCGCGAAAATAAGATATCGTCGCGGCGAGCTATCTAGGACGCTATTAGCGCGCTATAGCGGCAAAATAGAGCGCTATTTTTTTCGTGGGTTCGATGAAATGCGTCACCTGACACCCGGTGAGGATTTCATATCATCTATTTCTATTTTACTATATAAAACAATTCACTGAAATGCGTGTCTTAGTTCAAGAAGGATGTCGTTTACGTACACTATATATATAGGACTTATTACTAATTTGAGCACAATGTTTGGATTGCTTCGAAGTCGATCTTTTTATTGCATATGCACATATGGTGATATTTGTTACAGTAGAAATCGTTTGGGCTAGTTTATTGTAAGCCTAGTTTTGTATCCAAATTTACCCAATTCTTATATATTTTGTCTTGCCTAAGTTTCTTAGGTTAGCCTGGGCATATCAATTCAGGGCAGTACACTACTCCAATTGGCATTTGACAGAGGCCCATCAGTGGTTACTCATCAATCACTTTTGTTTACATAAGCAACCTTGTGAATCATTTGAAATTTTGATTAAGTCTAGAAGACTACATATTTTCACGATAAAGTGCTAATGTTAAGATGAAATATAATTGATTTGTGTACACCAATCCGATTGAAGAACAGGATATAGTTTCATGACATCACATTTTAGCCATTGAGGTAGAATTGCCACTAACAGTAGCACTGATCATTTCCTTAATGTTGAACCAGGGCACTGCACGAGAAGGACGAATCCGCCAAAACCTCACGCCTGATCTCACGTTCCAAGTTCTTCTTGGTGGTGCTCGTGTGCAGCTTCGCATGGTACGTCGTGCCAGGCTACCTCTTCCCAACGTTGACCTCCATCTCATGGGTGTGTTGGGTCTTCTCTAAGTCCGTGACAGCGCAACAGCTAGGATCGGGTATGTTGGGTCTTGGTCTCGGCGCCTTCACACTTGATTGGTCCACCGTCTCCTCCTACCTCTACAGTCCACTTATCTCACCCTTCTTTGCCACCGCCAACATCTTTTTTGGCTACGTGTTCTTTCTCTACGTGATGTTGCCTATCGCATACTGGGGGTTTAACCTGTACAACGCCAAGACATTCCCCATCTTCTCTGCACACTTGTTCATGTCAAATGGCACGGAGTACAACATCCCATCAATTGTGAATAGTCAGTTTCAGCTTGACAAGGACACATATGAGAAAAATGGCAAAATCAATCTCAGTGTATTATTTGCACTCGTTTATGGGTTGAGCTTCGCCACCATTGCGGCCACCATCACACATGTCGGGCTCTTCTATGGAAAGTATGGCATCTCAACTTTTATCTTCCTGAAAAGACTTTGAGCACTAGAACTCTCTTTGATTAAGAAAATACTCGAAACACATGTTTTGGTTACGTGTTTTCTAAGCTAAAACACATTATATTCTAAGATTCTTTGTCAATATGCAGAGAAATCTACCTACGTTTTCAATCATCACAGAAGGAGAAACCGGATGTTCACACAAAGCTTATGAAGAAGTATAGTGACATCCCAGCGTGGTGGTTTTATTCGCTGATGGCTCTATCAATTGCAGTGGCCCTCCTCCTCTGTACTGTATTGAACCACGAGGTCCAACTCCAGTGGTGGGGCCTCATCTTCGCGTGTGGCATGGCATTCATCTTCACCCTTCCCATTAGCATCATCACTGCGACAACCAACCAGGCAAGTAACATGTTTGCGTGTTCTATGTTCTTTATGAAAATAAAACATAAAGGATAGATGTTTGAGGTATTCTCATGCATTCCAAAACACCGTGTGCAGTCACCTGGTCTGAATGTGATCACTGAGTATGCCATGGGTCTGATTAAGCCAGGCTATCCCATTGCTAACGTATGCTTCAAGACCTATGGCTACATGAGTATGCAACAGGCAGTTGCCTTCCTCTCGGACTTCAAGCTTGGCCACTATATGAAGATCCCTCCCAAATCCATGTTCCTTGTTCAGGTAACATGAATAAAAATCACCGAGCATTCTTATTGCAAATGAACTAGTGACATTACTAAAAGAAACAACATGTACTAACCTTCATGTACTTAATCTACTTTTTATAGTTTGTTGGTACCATTGTGGCTGGCACGGTCAACATTGGGACAGCATGGTGGCTGCTTGGCTCCATCCACGGCATCTGCTCAGATTCACTCCCAGCAGACAGCCCTTGGACATGTCCTAGTGATCGTGTATTCTTCGACGCATCAGTCATCTGGGGCCTTGTCGGTCCAAGGCGCATCTTTGGGCCAGAAGGGAACTACGGCGCCCTCAACTGGTTCTTCCTCATCGGCCTAGCAGGCCCGGTTATCATATACGCTTTCCATAGGATGTTCCCCAAACAAAAGTGGATACAATTGATCAATCTTCCAGTGTTCTTTGGTGCTACAGCTGCCATGCTCCCAGCGACCGCTGTGAACTATAACTCATGGCTTTTTATTGGCACCATTTTCAACTTCTTTGTGTTTCGGTACCGAAAGATGTGGTGGACACGGTACAATTACATTCTCTCTGCTGCCCTTGACGCCGGAGTTGCATTCATGGGAGTGGTGCTGTACTTTTCGCTAACCATGGCGAACAAGAGTATCGACTGGTGGGGCACTGCAGGAGAGCACTGCCCTCTAGCCAAGTGTCCTACCGCTAAAGGAGTGGACTTGGGTGATGGCATCTGCCCAGTATTCTAAGCTTAGAGTTTAATGTCTTAAGGTACAACTGCAAGTTAAACAATGATCAGTTCGAGTTACATTGCCATAGATTTGTGGTATGTGGAAATGCACCATTTTGTACGTGTAAAGGTCATATTCTCATGTATGTATCAGTTACAGAAAACGATGTGAATAGGTTGGCCATTTGGGCAATGCAAGGCATGCTAGTTCCTGAAATGCTATAATTTTATTTTTTCTCAATCACGCAAAAGGTTTGTGCGTTTGTTTTTATTAAGAGAGAAGAAGTTGTTCGTTACAGACACGGTGCTCATACAAATTTGAAATGAAGCGTGCACCTACAGTACTTAGCTCATTAGTGTATTACTCGCTGAAGTAAGCAACCTAGGTGCTTTGCGCCCGCCTGCACCCAGAGGCCGGCCCTGAAGTCTGATCACGGCCGCAACGGCTTCGATGGTTGTTATTGCTCCTCGGAAGCACCTGGCATTTCGCTCTTTCCACACCTCCCAAGCGATGAGCGTGAATAGAGAGTCTGCTCCTTTGGTCATGGTTGGCCACAGGTTGCGCCATTGTTCCCACCACTCCAGGATGGAGCCGTCAGGTTGGTTGCTTAGCTGAACTCCTAGAGCCGTTGCTGCCTGGAACCATATTTGCCGGGTGAACGAGTAGCTGACGACGATGTGATCGATGTCCTCCGGTTCTTGGTCGCACAGGAAGCAGGTGTCGTGTGCGTCGAGGCCGTGGCGTCGTCTCCGGTCCGCAGTCCATTGGTGGTGGCGGATTGCCAGCCAAAGGAAGAACTTGATCCTGCGGGGTGCCCATACCTCCCACACTCTGATGCAACCTGGAATCGGGTGAGAACCCAGGTACAACGCGTGGTAAGCCGAGTGCACTGAGAACCCGCCGTCTGACTCCCATTGCCAGATTAACTTGTCCGGCGTGTCGGTAAGCTCTATGTCCCGTATCGCATGCCAGACCTAGAGGTACTCTGCCGTTGCCGGCATGGTGACTCCACCGGAGATCATACGTACCCAACTCCTTCCTTCCAGCGCCTCGACCACTGTCTGATGTTGAATGGCTCGCTTGCAGATGAATCTGAGAAGCGTTGGAGCCATAGTCCTCAATGAAACGCCGTTGATCCAGCTATCCTGCCAAAAGAGGGTGCTCCTACCATTCCCAATCACTGAGTAGGTGGATGTCTGAAGAATGCCATTGCCTCCTTGGTTTGCTTGATTGGCAGTTTTGACCATGCTCTGTCCGCGTTCGTTTTCTGCAACCATAGCCATTTGCCTCAAAGGCTGTGGCTACTAGCTTGAGGTCGATAATGCCAAGACCACCGAGTTCCTTCGGCCGCGAGCAAGTCTTCCACGCCACCATACATTTGCCTCTTGCGTCTGCATCCTTTCTAGCCCACAGGAAACGATGACAGATGGTGTTGATCTCCGCCATTGCCCATGGCGGGAGGCCATCAACAATCATACAGTAGATGGGTATTGCGATGAGAACTGATTTAACCCATATCAGGCGGTCGCTCCTTGCCATCAGCGGGCCATGAGAGGCAGGCATCCTCTTTGCTACCGCTTCCACTATCTAGCAGATGTGCTCCTTCGGCACTTTGACTATGCTGAGCAGCAGCCCCAAGTATCGGATTGGGAATTCAACCTGCTGGCACCCCCTGAGTTAGCTGAATAGCTTCCATCATGTGCTCGGTGCCGAATATGTTCATGATAGATGACTTAGCCATGTTCGTGCACAGCCCTGATGCACCCGAGAAGATCTGCAGGATGCCCTTGATGGCCTACGCCTCACTGACTGCCGGATGCGCAAAGAGAATCACGTCATCCACGTACATGCTGCACTGGAATTTGATTCCATCTCTGTTCAAGCTAATCAGCACCCCTTGTTCCCTTGCCACTGTAAATAGTCAACGGAGTATTTCCATGGTGAAGATGAATAGCAAGGGCGACAGAGAGTCCCCTTGCCGGACCCCTCCGATGCCTGATTGGTATCCCCGGTTGGCCATTGATCAAGATACTCGAGGATGCGGAACAGAGTAGCAAGGCTATCCATCGCCGCCATCGGGAGCCAAATCCCATGGCTTGCAGCACGTCAAGGAGAAATGGCCATTCTAGGGTGTCAAAAGCTTTGGCAATGTCAAGTTTCAGTAGAATTTTTGGAATCTTCTTCTTGCGCAGCATGACCCCGCCCACTGCACGTACTTGAAATTGTCATGAATTGATCTCCCTTTGATAAACGCATTCTGGTTTGGTGAGATTAGCCCCTGCATCCGCGGTGCAAGACGTAGGGCCAAGATTTTGGAGATCAACTTAGCCAGGTTGTGCACCATGGTGGTTGGTCGGAAGTGTGCTGGCTCGCAGTCATCCGATGACTTGGTTAGTAGGACAATGAGGGCACCGTTTAAGCGACTGAACTCTCTGCTATCCCCAAACAGGGCGGTGTTGATGCCTGCAATGACGTCGCCCTTGATTATGCCCCACGATGCCTTGTAGAATGCACCGGTAAATCCATCTGGTCCCCGCGCTCAATCCGCCGACAGCGCCTGAATTGCGTGCCACGCCTTCTCCTCTGTGACAGGTTCCTCCAGGCCTAATAGGTCTTGACTGTGGATCCCGATCGCCCCGAAGTCAATTACACAAGATGGCTAGCCAGCCCTCCCGAACACACTGATGAAGTGATCGTTGGCCTCATGATCTGAAGTGAACGCCCCTGCGACCTTGAGCCAAGTAATGGTGTCCTTCCTTTTTCGCCCTCTGGCCATGAGGTGGAAATACTTTGTATTGGCATCCCCCTCTGTTAGATGCCTGATGCGGGATCGTTGCCGAGCAATGGTGTGATCCAGAGATGATAGACCCAGAGATTTGAGCTTGAGGTCTCTCCGTAGTACCATTTCTGAGTTTGACAGCGCTTGGGTTTTAGACAGTTGATCGAGTTTCAGGATTACCGTTCTGGCCATCAATAACTGCTCACGTACCCGACCGATGTGCTTTGTGCCTAGCTTCACAGTTCCCTTGCCAGCGTTCTGAACATGACATTGACTCAGGGCAAGTCCATCCCCTCGCAAGGGCGTCCTAGTAGTCACTGAATTTTGGCCAGAAAATCTCAAAATGGAACCTTGGTTTGGGGGTGAATGCTAGGTTCGTTTGTAACATCAATGGGCAGTGATCTGAAGCATTGGATGCTAGTGCCTGAAGGTGGCAGTCTGGGAACTGCTCCTCTCAGTCCAGTGACACCAGCACATGGTCAAGCCTGACTAGCGTTGGCTTCTCCCTTTCATTGCTCCAGGTATAGTGGCGGCCGTGTAGATGCAGATCGAGCAATTGCATGGAGGCAACCGTTTGCCTGAATCGCCTCATTGTCCTCTATTAATTCGATTGTTGTTCTTGTCCTCTTCATTGAGAATCAGGTTGAAGTCGCCGGTCGGTGCCCACGGTCCTTGACATTGATCCCTGATAGCCTCCAACTCTTCGAGGAAGAGGCTTTTCTCATTCTCATCTTGTGGCCCATACACGACAGTGAGCCACTCATCGTATGATAATACCCTCCAAACCATATCCTCAAAATATTTGGTTTGCAATTTTAATTCATCTACCCCGTCGTCGTGTGCTCCGCGCGGTTGCAATTCCAGCAGTTAGCCTCGAATGACACTGGCGACCACCGTGCCGTGATGGAGAGCACGACAACAAGAGCAGACAGCAACTGGGGTTACCATGCTTTCACCGCCAACATAATTAAGCCCACAGGACCCACAATCTCCTAAACCGGTGGCAAAAATGTGCGTAACACATTCAATTCTATGATTATGTCGTTCCTCTCCTCGAGCTCACGGCCTTCCTCACGCACCCCACTCGGTGGATCGGATGGGGCCACGAAGGGGGCTGTGGAGGGCGCCAATGGTGTCTGTCGTCGACGCCGGGGGCGCCGGAGCAATCGACCAAGGGTCAACATCGTCGTCGACAACTCTGCCACCAGCACCGACCCACTAGCAATCCATCCCCCTGTGGATACGAGCCCCCAGCTCAGGTGGACCCAATGCTTGATGAGCTCGCTAGCTCCCTCATCACGTGTCCGTCCACCCCGGCAGCTGCTCTCCTGACAGCGCTGCTGGAACCCCTGTCGCCGCCACGGAGGATTCGGCTCTGCTTCGTGGTCGGTGAATCTGAGGAGGTTGGCGATGGCGTCGGAGCAGTGGACGCTCCACTGGCTGCTAAGGCAATGGGGTTGGAGGGTGGGGGCGCGACGGCGGAGGATGTCGAGGTCCCCATCCTGCCACGTGTGACAGCTTCCACTTCAGCCGCCACACCGCCTGCAGCCCCATACGCCTGCTGCCGGTGTGCCTTTAGTGGCTTCGACGGACGATGTCGGGGGGTGCCTGGAGGCGGTTCTGGATGACGCCGCGCCGCTGGCCGCGACGCCTGGAGGTGCAGCAACTACGAGTGACGATGTTCAGGGGTCAAGCGACGCTGCAACAAACGCCTTCATCGACTCTCTGCGTCTACCTCTGCAGGAGCCTTTCATCCCCACCACGCGCGCGCGCATGTGACAAGAGCGCAAAGAGATGATGACTAGATGCCGCGTCGGAGCTCCCGCCTTGCAGCAAAGTCGGCATACCGCCTTCCGAATCCGGAGCTGCAGGCCAGGCGGATCATGCTAAGCAAGCTGACTGGGCAGCCATCCACCAATGTGCCGGACTCCTCCGTCGAAGACGAGTTCCACAAAGCCTTTGCCACAGCAACCCTGTCCGTCAGGAAGCAGGCCATGGGGGTTTTGTTTCCTCAGCGTGGTGACCGTCGGGCGCGCTATGCACCGGCCCCGGATTAGGTTGATGGTGGTCCTCGGCCTCTCTGTCGCACAATCGGTTCAGTAGTCAGTACGACCTCCGAAGCTCCGCCGTTCGAGCCGACGTCTTTTGTTTGTGTGTTGTCTATCTAATTCTCTTGGCACTTCGCCATTAGGATAGGCGGAATGTAAAGACAATTTTACGAAGCACCGAAAAAAAAACTCTATTCATCGCCCCGATTTGTTTATGGCTGTTCCGGATCCGGCCGCACACCTTCCATTGCACGAAATGGCAATAATCCTGCCAATGCTTAGTAAAGTGACATAGACAAATGTTAGATGAGTAGATGACGTAAACCAAATCCTGAAGCATGGACAAGATACTCAAATCCAGGTCCAGGACATCAATTTGATTGAAACGGCATGATGTTGTTTTAGCACAGACTGCAGGTGTTCATGACAGTATACTTATCAAATAGCCGTCACAAATGGTGGCGACGATGACGACACATAGCACAGGCCGTGACGCCGTGCTCGAAGTATCGATAAATACGCTTGAGAGCTGTGTGCCTCACAAGCCGTGCTACCTCAGAGAGTGCGCCTCTCTCTCTGCTAGGACAAAGCACGCACAGCGAATAGCGCTCGGCATTAGCTCGTCAATCCACCCACGCACAAAATGGGTGAGATCGGCACGGACGATCGCGGTCTAGCAGAGCCCATGGGCGCCGTCAAGGAGGAGGGCATCCTCGACGACGACGTCGAGGACACGTCGCCCATCGAGGAGGTGCGGCTGACGGTGCCGACGACGGACGACCCGTCGCTCCCAGTCTGGACGTTCCGGATGTGGAGCATCGGGCTGCTGTCCTGCGTGCTCATGAGCTTCCTCAACCAATTCTTCTCGTACCGGACGGAGCCGCTCATCGTGACGCAGATCACGGTGCAGGTGGCGTCGCTGCCCGTGGGCCACTTCATGGCCCGGGTGCTGCCGCGCACCAGGTTCCGGGCGCCGGCGATGCTCGGCGGCGG
>CM041637.1:10593398-10611088 GCA_023333625.1 Bothriochloa decipiens
TCCATCTTCGCCAACGCCGGCTTCGCCTTCGGCGGAGGCAGCGCCTATGCCGTCAGCATCATCAACATCATCCGCGCCTTCTACGGCCGTCACATCTCCTTCTTCACAGCTTGGCTCCTCGTCATCACTACGCAGGTTAGCTGCCAACCAAGCTAGTAGCTTCTGCAATATTACTAGCTAAACAATTTTTTTTGAGGGAATACTAGCTAAACAATTGACACTGACTTGGTGGAATTTCTCGCTCCTGCTTCAATGGCTGGCTGGTTCATCAAGGTGCTTGGGTACGGATGGGCAGGGCTGATGCGTAAGTATCTGGTGGAACCGGCGCACATGTGGTGGCCGAGCACGCTCGTCCAGGTCTCCCTCTTCCGGTGAGCACAAGTATCCTTTCTCTGTCGTTATTTTTGCGTCAGTAGTGGCTGGTGCCGTGCATGCCTCCTTTCTCTGTCGTTGCCTTCGGCTTTCTGAATTTTTCTGCTACCGCGTTCTTCAGTTTGGTTGGATTTTGGTTAACGTCCGCCGTTGGATTTTCGGAAGCCGGCGAGACCAACCCGTTCTTTGGCATCTTGAAATTTTATACAGCTCCTCACCTCTGGTTGGTCGTTTGGTTTCTCTTTCTCAGTCCTGCAGCTGCACGCATGGCAGGTCGCGGCAGTATTTTTGCATGGAGCATCTAATTGTAGTAAACTGACAAAAATTGCGATAGAACCAAAAACTAGAGTGTTGCTTCAGCGATCTTTGACCCTTTCTCGGAAACAAATCAAGTAAGCGAAAGCTGGTACTAGAATATGAATAACATATATGTTGCCGTTTTCGTGGAAACAAAGTCACCAAAGTTGGTCACGGAACAGAGAATCTAATCTGACTGACCGATGACAAAAGCGAAGTTAAATAAATGAGCTTGAAAGAATCTCAAGAGCACCATATGATGCATGGTTACGTAGTGCACGCGTGTCATTTCAGTTGGACGGTCTCTTTCTCTTTAGATGGTCCTATCAACGCTGACGCAGGTGTAGATCAGATCACAAAGCTTAGTACCCCACTATGAAATCGCATGCAGTGCGGCCACAGACGGGATCAAGTGATGGGTTTATCGTTTATGGATTAGCTGCTAACAATACATGCCTGATCATGGAATCCCCAATTACATTACATTGTTCAGTGCTTGTAGAGAATTAGTTTGGCTTAGAAAAATGAGTTAAACTCCCACGCAGCACGCGAAAGGACAAGTTTGGTTGGCCCTGAAACACGGACAAGGTTTGGTTTCAGACATGCAGTGCGTGCACGCCATTGATTTTTCTAATCAAACTCCGGTAGCAGGTGTTATCCAGGCCGACTGATAGACATGGCCGCCGGGCCAGTGGGGCAGGATTTTTCTCTCTTCGGCATTGTCGTTCCAAAATCTTTTGACGAGCGCAAAGAGAAAGGAATGGAGCGGCTTACGGATAAGAAAGTTGCTCGGATCGATAAAGATTTCCACTGCAAAGTCCGTAATTTTAATGTAGCCTGCTGCAAAATAGAGAGAACAGGGTCCCTGCATGTTAGTGAATATTCCACGTTAGTCGTATGCAGTTTAGACTAGCTGAACTCATATAACTCTATATTCACACTCTATTCATTTTAATTATCAAGATTCTCTACTCTAAGCCTAATTTTTCTGTACTCATCTATTTTTACAGCATACTCTATCTACTGGGAGGGCCCACTTGTCACTTTATCTACACATATCAGTGTGAGATATAGTTTTGAAGGATTTATTAAAACGAATTCAACTGTGCAATCGGAATTTCATTTGATTTTTTTTTGTGAGTTATAATATTTTTTATTTGTTAAAATATTAGGGTCCACTTGTTATATTCTTTTTTCACCTCTCTCTCCTCTCTCTCTTCCTCTCTGTCACTGCGTCAGAGTAGCGTTGCTCTCCGTACCGCGCTTCATTTCCAACACCCCCAGCTGTAGCGCATGATTTCCAGCACCCCGCTGCAGTTGTTCGTCTGCGCTAAATGAAACCGCATGCGCATAGCGCATGCTTTTACAGCATCCGGTACCGGTGGTCTTAGCACCCTTTCGAAATGAAACGAATGGGACCACTTCCTAAAGTATAGTGGACTCAAATGTTCTAGTCATATTTTAGTATCTCTGGATCAGTGAGACTAAAATGTTTTAGTCACTTTTTAGTTAGTTTTTTTAGAAGTTTAGTCCCTAAAATGATAAAAATTTAGTCACTAAGTTTAAGAAGTGGAAATTTAGTCCCCAATTACTGTTTTTCTTCTCAAGCTCCTGTAGCTGGCTTAATCTTGACCGCTGGAATTCAGTTTGTGGCTGATAATCTGAATCTGCCAGCCTTACTTCACTGATTATTAGACTGAAAAATCAGCATCCCTTTCATCAGAACGCGAGATTCCAAAGCGACTGCCCATGATTGCGGTGGCATCACTCTGACTGATGGCCCCGCTCCAAAGCGACTGTTTTCTCTGAATCTCGAGATCATAAAGAAGATGTTTTTCTTAGTACGAATTTGGACGTCATTTTCTCGTGAAGCCAATCTGCATAGCGCCGATAGCTTGTGAAAGCAACATCCGCGGCATCTATCTTCACTGCAGCTAGTCTGCTAGTCATCCAGTGATAAGTTTCCTTACGTTGCTACTACGCTAGCTGCTCAGTGTGCATATATAAACAATAACGGCAACTTGTGATGGAACCCCCTAACACTAACTTATCTCCCGTAATCTAGCTGACCCAATCACCCAACGACGATCAAGTCTTCATGACAAGACCGTGTGGCCGAGGAAACCAAACAGCTATGTCGCGTGCCCGTCATCCTTGCTGGATACCGTAGTCAAGTCCAGGACGACAGAAATCACGGGATGCTGTGGGAAAGCGATTACCCGGATGGGCGTTTTTCTGTGGGTTATTGACAAACTTGCTTGGTTTCTCCCCGAATACGACCCTGGTCCTTGGCACCACGTCTGTGACGCAGCCAACGCCGGCGCGATGTGAATTTTAAGGATTGAAAACGGCGATCATAGAAGGGTGAACGAGGGTCATAAAATTTCTCGTAAAATATTAGGCCGCTGACCTAACTTCACCGTCAAACGCGCAAAGCAAACACACCGTGATGTCCACGACTCAACTAGTAGGTGGATGTTACCTAGGAACACAGCGGGACACCACAAACGAATACAGAAAGTCAACGTGAAAAGCGGAATGAGAATCAGAGCTCAATGAAATAAACTGCATGAAATAAACTGCAGACAAAAAAAGCTAGCTGGAAAATATGGATATGAAATTCTAGGCACTAGAAACAGTACAACAACCAGCAGCAGCTTTGCAAGCTGAGAGATGCACGCCAATCAACTGAGATAAATTAATGCTCTAATAAAGTGCTTACGATTACTTGGTTCATTTCACAGAAACAAGAACAAGGCTAATCAGGCAAACTTGAGCTGCAGTACTTGCCACTCAAAGCATTCTGCGAGCTGCAGGTCCTAACTCTGAACCATGAGCACTAGAAGCTAAAAGCAAATATAAACATACATAGCAGCTGCCTCCCAAGAAGTTATATGAGAACTAACACATGCATATATATTTAGCAAGGTAGATCAAGTGAGTACATACAGGCAAGCATACTGAGATATCAAAAGAGCTAGCTAAAAAGCTTGTGATTAAGTGTTGAAAATAAGTTGCTTACTTGAATAAACAAGTACTGAAGACAAGCACGGGATGATTGTTTTAAAAGAACTACTGTATCATGAAAGTGACCTTGCACCAAACCAACACCACACTGAGCTGCTACTCTGCTACTCTGAAGATTCTATTCCGAGCACTAAAACAGACTACTCGTTCAAGCCCATGAAAGTAGCAGTCAACTGTTGATGCAATGCTCACCTTCTTACCTCCTTAGCTGAGTGCCGAAGTGCAGCTGCTGAACAGGAACAAATGCAATGGCTTTCTGTTGCTCAAGCAGAACTTGATGACTGAAATAATATGAGCCAGCTGCTGAACTTGCTACTTCAACCTGCACCCTGAGACAAAGGAGATGGTCGAGCAGCCTTGCTGCTGCTGAGCAAGGGCGAGCAGCCTGCTGTGCCTGGGTGCTGCTTCGAAGAAACCAATTACCTGCACCAGCTGCTGTACATCGCAATCAAACAAAGAAACAAGCAAGTTTCTATTTCCTGCTGGATGGAGGATTGGACAGCTACAAGTAGGAGCTGCAATTTGTTCACAGAAGAGACAGAAGATAGACGAGCAGCTGCTCCACTACTGCTGACCAGCGACAGACGAAAGAAGTCAGCCAAGTTGCCAATTTGTAATGCAATTACCAAACGCCTACTGCTGCTGCTGAATCACTTGAAGTCCCAACCAGAGAAAGCAGAGGCAAAACCAAATTGAAGCTGCAGGCGCAGACACAGAAGAACAGCCGGTGGTGAGTCTGCTCGCCGCCGCACGTGCACCTTACCGGTCGTCTCTGGTACGCTATCAGGAGCGAATTATCAGTGAGCTCCAGTTTCCTCGGTGCCCGTGGCTGCAAGCCTGATCGGTCAGGAGCGCTCGGCCCTGACTCGTCCTGCAGGCACCGGGAACTGAGAGAAAAGAACGAAGAACAGAGCCAGGCCAAGAGCTACGAACAGCAACTCGAAGGAACAAAAACGACTGGATCTCTATCGTCACGAAAGGAATCGCTCCCAAAATTGGCCTAGATGATCTTGATGGAGTGGACAAGCATACTCTGAGAGATCATCTCTGGATTCAAATCCAAACTCCCAGAAAATCAGACCGTAGTCAAGAACGAGCTTTTCTCCAAAAAAATGAAAAACGAGTTAGATCTCTGAGCTCATGTCAAATTGAGACAAACTGCTTGGAGTACATGCTCAGCGCACGTCCTTGCTCGTCACAGATTAACCAAAATACCAAAAACACCTCAAATCTGAAGAACGAAAAATCCTCCGAAAATAGAAGAAAAAGAAAAACTTTAGATTTAGAGAGGGTAATAAGTGATACACGAAATTGATCCTTAGATTACTTCATGATGTCAGGTTATAAGCCACTCCTAACTAAATTAAAGATAGGATGACAAAAAGCTCAAGAACAAAAATCACTCCTCTCTTTAACTTTAGCATTCTCTTAACACAACATAAATGAGAGTGACCCTCCAAGAATGGCTGCTGAACCAGCCCCTTCACATATATATAGGCGTCCGTCAAAAGACCAAAACGCCCTTACATAAAGCACACAACCCAAATACTCTCTAGGGATAAAAACGTCTAGATTTTTCTTCATCAATCCGACGATCACCGCGCCTTCTCACCGGTAGCCTTGTGTTGACGCAATCTCCCCGATACCGTCACGTGCCGTGCGTCTTGCATCGGGACCTCCGCCAGGGTTTTGAGGTGCAAACCTGCGAAACCCGCCATCGGTGGTCTTGAGGCAATACCACCAAATCTTCGCCGATCGTTTTAAGGACAAACCACCAAACTGCCCGTGAGTAGCGTAGTCCATACGCGTCCCCCTCCGATGGTTTTGAGGACAAACCATCAAACCTCCTCGCGAGTAGCGTACCGTGTACGCGTTGTTGGAACACGGTTCCAGCAGGTTCGGGATACGATGAACAGGTGTGACCAAGATAACTCTCTGTCGATAAATTAATGAGGAAGTACAAAGTGGGCCCTAGGGCAAGTTACACACTGTAACTACTACAGCACAACTGCCCTCATTACACAAAGGGGCATCGCCTTTTATAGTGACTGCCCAACTTAAGATTAAAAGTACAAGCGTATCCCCAAGGGGAGTCTCGAAACCCTAGATACTGACTCTATTACATGTGGACCTTCTAAGGGCACGTTTGTCCACCACTTCACCAACACGACACATAGGCCGCGGCCTATCGTTGCCCGTAAGAAAGGCCCATCATGTCCGCTTCTTAATGATAAGCCACAGCCTAGCCCATCACGCCACCTCGATAGCCATTGTCTTCATTCATCGCCACCTCCGCGGAGGACCTCCGCGGGAGTCGGAGGCTTGACCGAAGGACCTTCGTGATCAGGGAAGATGATGCCATCGGACCTCCATCGCCGACCAGTTCCCTAGCCTCCGAAGGAGTCTTCTCGGCGGAGGTCCTACCTTCAGAGGCTTCTCTTTGGTGCCTGCAAACATGAACAAGATGGATACACTGGATTCATTGGCTAGACTCTAATCGGAGGTAATAAGCCTCTCCGGCCCCGGGGTGCATCCCCAACATTCCCCCCTTGAGGGTTAGGTCCAGTGGAGGCGGGTCTAGCTATCAATACGCTCCTGGCCACGGAGGCTATGCTTACCTCCGACCCCCTGGCTCGTTGAACGTTGGATCGGAGGCTTTGCGTTTTTACCTTGCCCGGTTTTTAATCTTAGGCGTTGATTTTGAGTCGGTTCATCTGCTGCTATTCGATTCGTGGATCATGACCGTTGGGCTGAGAAGTCGAGGTGCCACTTCGCTACCTATATAAGGGGGTGGGCGGTGAAAACGACCCGTACTCTCCTTCGCTCGCCACCGCATAGTTTGTTCTTCTACTTGCTGCCTCTGCTCTAGTTTGCCTTGGCATCCTGCCGCCGTGGCACCTAAACGCCCCTGCTGCGCGCGTCATCATTTGTTCTCTGGCCCTTATTCCCGTTTCCAGGGTGTCAGAGTCGAAGGCTTCCTAGATCTTTTCGAGCAGTGCATGCTGGCTGCCGCGGAGGCTAAAGATCTTGAAGAGTCCGTGTCGGACGTCGAAGCTTCCCCGGGTGACTTGATGGCTCCGAAGGTTGCTACGGCTACTGCGGAGGTCTCCTACGGCTTTGGTCGTAGTCGAATGATGAAAAGCATGATTGCAGAGCTTGAGGGAAAAAGCTTTTTCCCTGCTGGTGTTGGGCGACCTCCGCGTGGAGAGACCGTGCCAAAGCCTGAGAAGAATGAGGCCGTCGTCTTTCAAGATTTCTTTACCTGCGGCCTGCGCTTCCCTTTGAGCAACTTCCTTCAGTATGTTCTTGAATGGTTCGAGGTTCAATGCCATCACATGACTCCCCATGCTTTCTTGAACATGAGCAAGTTTCTCTGGAACGTTGAGTCTTTACGGAGGTGGGCTTAGTTTGAATACCTTCATGGAGTATTATGAGCTGCAGAAGCAACCACGCTATGTTGGCACTAAGATAGCCCAGTTTGCATCATGTAGTTTTATGGCTAAGAGGAAGCCGAGCAAGGGTAAGGAAAAAAATTACAATCTCTTGGTGTCAGAGGGGAAAGTATGAGCCTGCTGATTGGTTGGATTTCTGGTTTTACGTTCGGACCTGTTGGGACCGAGTCCCAGCAGGTCGGGGTGAAGGCGAAACTGACCACTTAGACGACCCTTCTCTCTGTATTAAATATAGAAATTACACTATGGGCCTGACAGCTAGTGGTGTTACAACTGCTCAGCCTCTTTCCTTCATTACACAGGGGGTGTGGCCTTAAATAGTGGCTCCCCAGCTCGAGGCTTGAAAGTACATGCGTGCCCTCAAAGGGAATTTCCAAACCCTAGACACTGACTCTATTACACGTGGGTCCCTTAGAGGCACGTCGAGCCACCATTTCCTGGCCACGGCTGTGGGCCGTGGCCCATTACTACTCGCAAGAGGCCCATCAAGCCCATCATCTATCCTCGCGCTTCCAGGCTACCTTCGGCGCACCGCTCAGATAGCAACAGCCTCAGACCGTCGCCTCCTCCATGCAAAGCCCCCGGGCTCGGCGAGGCTGTGTCGACTAGCCTCCGCTTGGTAATGGTGATCCTCGCCGAGCCTCCTCCATCGGCAGGTTCGAAGTCTCCACTGGAGGCTCCTCGGCGGAGGTCTGACCTCCGCCTGAGTGACGGTCGTCGTCGCCGGGTCTCCGCTGTCAACTGGCTCTGCGCCTCTCCCGGAGGCCTCCGCCCAAAGATCCAACCTCCGGCGGTGACTCTAACACCTGCAAGCATGGGTCAGGTCGAACACAGTCGGAACTATTAGTCAAGACACGGATCGGATGTAATAAACTTCTCCAGTCCTGGGGCACATCCCCAACATTCCCCCCTTGAGGGTTAGGTCCAGCGGAGGCGAGTCTAGCCATCAACTCGCCCCTAGCAGTGGAGGCTGTGATTACCTCCGATCCCCCCTGGCCTGTTGAACGTTGGACCGAAGACTTTGCTTTTTTACCGTTGTCCGGTTTTTAATCTTGTTCATTGGTTTGGGTTTGTTCAACTTCTGTGGTTCGATTCGTGAATCGTCATGACCGTTGGGCTGAGAATTCAAGGCGCCACATCGTTGCCTATATAAAGGGGGTGAGCGATGAAAACGACCTTACCCCTCCTTGCTTGCCTCCGTGCAGATTGCTCTTGTTGCTTGTTGCCTCCGCTTCCCTTGCACAGGTTTCCTTCTTTGCTTGTTGATTCTGCATTTGCTTGTGCCCCGGCATCCTGTCGCCGTGGCACCCAGACGCCCTTGCTGCGCACGTCGACGCCCGTTCTCTGGTCCCTACTTCTGGCTCCAGGGCATCGGAGTTGGAGGTTTCCTAGAACTCTTCGAGGAGTGCATTCTGGCTGCCGTAGAGGCCAAGGATCTTGAAGAGTCTCTATCAGATGTTGAAGCCTGTCTGAGTGAGCTGATGGCCCCTAAGGTTGATGTGAGTGATACGGAGGTGACGTATTCTTTTGGCCGGAGCTGGATAACCCAAGATATGCTTGCAGAGCTTGAGGTATGGGGTTTATTCCTGTTGGCCGTGGACGTCCCCCTCATGGGGAGACTGTTCCAAAACCTGAGAAGGATGAAGTGTTGTTTTTCAGGATTTCTTTACCTGTGGCCTCCATGTTTCGAGCTGCAATTTCCTATGGTATGTCCTTGAATGGTTTGATGTGAAGCTTCATCACGTGACTCCCCATGCTTTCCTGAATCTGAGCAAGTTCTTGTGGGCTATTGAATCTTATGGTGGAGAATTGAGTGTGAATACTTTCGCTGAGTATTACAAGCTACAGAAACAACCACGGTACATTTGTGGTAAGCTAGCTCAGTTAACTTCTTGCAGCTTTATGTCCAAGAGGAACCTGGGTAAGGGTAAGGAGAAAGTTGCAATTTCTTGGTGCCAGAGGGGGAAGTATGAGCTTGCTGACTGGCTGGACTTTTGGTTTTACGTGAAGACTGGCAGCATTACTCGGCCTGAAGATGAGGGAGGCAGGTTACCTGGTTTCCTTATGCCTCTGTGATGACTCGGATGAATTCGTTAACCAGTGTCAAACCTGATTCTGTCGAATCGGACAAGCAAAAGTCATGCACGGAGGCTTTCAGGGTGGCCTGTCGCTACTCAGGTGGTAGAGACCTTGTGGAAGAGATGATTGCCTCTGACTTCTGGCCCCTCCTCGGTGGCAAAGACAGGAAGAAGTTTGTCCTGTAGAAACTGGACCTTCTTGTTTTTGGTGTCGTTGGTGGAATCATGTGTCCACACTTCGGGCTAATGCTCCCTGAGGGACAGAGCAAAGAAGATTTTGTCCACGCCATCGAGCAGAAGGCCATCGAGATACTTGGGGAAGTTTCCAAGAAGGAGTATCTCGCCCGGAGGTCTAAGGCTGGTACCATGCCCCGCCTCAACCGGGTCTTCGAGGAGCTCGGCATCCATTATACTGAGCGTGAGCTCCCTGAGAAGTTAAAGAAGAAAATGAGAAGAAGGAGCACACTGCTCCCGGCGCTGCTACGAAGGCCGCCGAGGGAAAGAAGAGGAAGGCCGGTGCTCCGACGCGCGGAGGTTCAAAGAAGATGATGCTGCCAGAGAAGCAGAGGCTACTGCTAAAGAAGCGAAGGCCACCACCATTCAGCGGGCATACAAAGCCGCCGAGATTTCCAACCTGCTACGGCAAGAAGTGGATGCCGCACGACAGCTTGTGGCGGCTCTTAAGGATAGGGTTGAATAGCTTGAGAAAGAGCTGACTGCCATGAGGTTGATCAAGCTAGAAGTGGTTGGAACTTATGTCTTCGCCGTTAGGGCAATTGGTGGCGTGGTGACTCCGGTGAATCACGAGGCCTCTACTTCCAGTATCTTTTCCTGGATCATGGGTAACCTCGCCAATCTTAGTGATTTTGTGAACGGGGTTTCTGATTTCGATGCAAAAACCTCGGCCACCTTTTTGTGCAAAATCTTTGTGTCCAAGGGCATTAACCAAATAGGAAATTTTAATTTCCCAGAGCTAGGAGATCCCGCTGAACTTGGTAGAATGGATCATTTTGTTAAGACTACCATGCACAGCTTTATGGAGAAGTTCTGGTCCAAGTTCGGTCGGTCGGAGACCATTTCCATGGCAATGTTACTCGTGAAACGGTATGTATGGTTGGCTTTTGGTGCTTTATTCTGCTTGTTAGAGTTGTATAGGTGGTTCACCTCTTATTTTCTGTCTTTTTCAGCAATTGAAGTATGGAAAGCGCAGTGATCACGGCCCGGCGACTTCTGGCAACACGGCTGTGCCAACCTAGGGGTCTGCTGATGCTGGTGCCTCCGCTAGTCAAATTACTCCTGCGAGTGTTGAGACTGATGCCGTGGTGGAGCGAGTGTGGCCTCTCCAGGAGCTCGAATGGAGGCTCAGGACTTGACCGGAGCGGAGGAGGTGTAGAAATCAATCTTGATTTTTGTAAATTTTGTCTTTTGCTGACTTGGTGTTGGTATGATGTGTCGGTAATCTCTGGTCCACTTCCATGTCTTGTGGTAGCAGGTTAGCTGGGTGGAGTGGCTAGATGCCTCGATCCAGAGGCTGTGCATTTTGGTCTAGCAGTTAGATACGTGCATTTTGCACATTGTTTCTATTATGAGCAAGGCGCAATGTTCCCTGACTGTTGTAAGCATAAAATCAGATGAATAAACTTGTTTTTCATGTAGCCTCCGTTTCAGAGTGTGAAATATATGTTTCTTGTGATTGTATTGTTTTTGGAAGGTGCATGACGCAAAGGTTGCTCGATTCCATGAACTTGTACGTGCGTGAGTGTTACCTCCGCTTTCTTTGATATTGAGTTTCGGAGGTTTCTTTTTGGTGATCATAATGTTACCCGCTTTTTGAGCTACCGGTGCCTGAGCTAGTTGACAAGTCTTTTTTTGGTTTGCTTCATAACTTATGGTTGCGGATTCCTGCCTCGATGCCTGATAGGACTTTTTGGCCTTCAGCGGAGGCTGGTTCATGCCTTTTTGTTCGTCCATGACCTGTGGTTGCTATTGCCTGCCTCGATGCCTAATAGGATAGGGCTTTTTTGAGGACTTTTGACATTCAGCGGATGCTATTTCATGCCTTCTTTGTTTGCAACCTATGGTTGCTATTGCCTGCCTCGATGCCTGATAGGACAGGGCTTTTTCGAGGACTTTTGGCATTTTAGCAGAGGCTATTTCAGAGGTTGCTTCATGCCTTCTCATTTTTCTTAATGGTGGCATGAATTAACCTTGTGAAATCATGAATTGTTGTGGAATATTGCAGCCACGGTGTTGGCTGCTTTCGACTGTCCTAAGTATTGCTTTTTCGGGTCCTCTTTATACATTTAGAGGTTAATTACATACGGTCTTGCCTCACTAAAAACCTCACCTCTGATTTGGAGCCCCTTTTGTGAGGAAAAGAGTGCAAGCCATTTTTGCAGGAAAAGTAAATTATAGGAATTTAAATCTAGGGACCTTCGCTTATATTTCTACGGAGTCCTTACATTCTATGTGTAGTATTTTCGGAGGCTATTAATGTTCCAGGAGTGGGTTGACATTCTTCCTTCTGTGTCTTGCAGATAGAATGACCCTTTCCTCCCCCTTGCTTGGCTATGAATGGTCCTTCCCATTTTGGCTGTAGCTTTCCAATGTTCTGAGCGTTTGGCCTTCGCCTCATTACCCAGTCGCCATTCTTGATGTTTTTAGTGAGCACTTTTCCATCTCTCCATTTCTTGGTTTGGTCTTGATATTTCTCAATGTTGTCGATTGCTTCTAGCCTGTATGCTTCGATCATCTCCTTAGTGTACTCTTCATCCTTTGCGAGGTTTTGTTTTAGTGTGCGAATGTTCTGGTGTTTGATCTCTTCTGGCATCATTGCTTCTTCTCTGTATAGTAGCTTGAATAGAGTGAACCCGGTGGCTCTTGATACGTTTGTGTTGTGAGACCACACCACCTTTGGCAGCTCTTCTACCCATTTGCCCTTTTTTGATCTAGCAATGTCTTGGAGATTGCCGAGAATATGATTCTATTTGACCTTTCCACTGCTCCGTTACTCTCTGGGTGATAGACTGAAGCGAAGGCTACTTTGTGCCAATGCTATTGCAGAATTCTTTGAACTTGTCTGAATCGAATTGCTTTCCGTTGTCGACTGTGAGCGTCCTTGGAACCCCGAATCTGTAAATTATATTTTGCCAGAAGAATTTCTTGACTGTTTCAGAGGTGATTGTTTCAAGCGGTTTGGCTTCTATCCATCTTGTGAAGTATTCCACTGCTACCACTGCATATTTGCTTCTGCCCTGAGCTGGAGGTAATGGGCCTACGAGGTCCATCCCCCATCGCTGAAGCGGCCAGACTGGAGGTATTAGCTGCGTTTGTGCTCCCGGAGATACTTGGTGTGGCGCAAAACTCTGGCATGCTTTGCAAGTTCTTACTATATGCAATGCATCCTTGATATGCGTTGGCCAGTAGAACCCTTATCTGAATGCCTTCGCTAAAAATGCTCTAGGGCCAATGTGTGATCCACACGTTCCTAAGTGGATATTTTGTAAGAGGTCTCTGCCTTCTGATTCTGTGATGCACTTGAGTAGTGGTTGGACTATTCCTTTTTTGTATAGAACTCCATCTATTATCGTGTAATTCCTTGCCCGTACGGCCAGCCCTGATGCAACTATTTCATATGATGTCACATGGACTCCGTTGATAAAATCAATTATAGGTTTCCTCCAGTCTTCTGTGTCTACTAGGAGTACCTCCACAAATGCTTTTGTTGTTTTTGCGATAGCCGGTAATGTCAATTCTTGGTAGAAGATTTCTTCGGGTACCTCTGCTTGATTTGCTGCTGCTTTGGCTAACTCATCTGCCTCTGAGTTGTCCCCTCTTGGGATGTGCTTTAAGGTGAAGCCTTGAAATCTCTTTTCCATACCCCTGAGTACTTCTAGGTATGCAGCCAATTCTGGGTTCCTTGCAGCATAGTCTTTCTCGACTTGCCCTGTTACTATCTTTGAATCGGTTCTGACCATGATGTATTTCGCACCAAGTGCTTTGGCTTTGCCGAGCCTGTAACAACCCGAAAATTCGAACTACAAAATTTTTTCGACAAAACCTCGAGTGATGTGGTGCGACATGTCATCATCTACCCCTTACATATGCATCAACCCTAGCATGTCATGCATGGCATTCACATGTTGCAAATTAATTAATATCTCATAACAATGCTCTATGTTCGCTTGTTACATTTTAATGTTTCATTTGTTTAATCATCATGTTGCATTAAAAAGAGTGATTTGGATTCTTATTTGGTTTATGTGCTGGTTATTAAAAATAACAACATAATATTTATTTTGACAAATAAATATTAAGGGAATAATACCCTAGAAGTATTTGGGCCATGTATGCTCACTATTCTGTAACACAAAATAAGCACACCGCATATATATATATAAGTATATATATAAATATATTTGACAAAGAAAAAGAAAAAGAAAAGAAGGAGACCGGCCCGAGCAGCCCCGTCGACCCGGCCTGCATGCGCTCGACCCTCCGCTCGACCCTTCTCGCCGCTCGACCCTCCGCTCGATCCGCCGCTCGACCCCCTGCTCGCCGCTCGACCCCGCGCTGTGAGGCCCAACCAGGCCGACGGCCCAGCAAGAGCTGCGCGCGTCCGCGCGCCGCACCGAGCCTCCGTTGCCAAGGAGTCGCTGACGATGGGGCCTCGAAGTGGAACCCACGTGTCATCGCGCCCGCTGAGGTCACCCGACCGGCCGTGCGTGCTCGCGTCAGCACTGTTCCCCGGCGTCGCTCCTAAGCAACCTCCCTCGACCGCTCGATCCAGTGTCGCCCCGCATCGACGCACGCCCGCAAGCCACCTGGACCGACCAGCCCGTGTAAAGTTCCCACGGCCGCAGGCAATATTCTCTGCGCGCGCGCGCACCTGCGCTGTCGCCGCAGTGGAACGCTGCCGCCATAAAGAACTTCGACACCCAGCGTTACCTAGCCCCCTCTCGCTGTTCTCTGGACCCATTCGAACCCCAGCTGCTGACTTGGACATCCCTTGACCGCTCGATCAAGCACAGCTGTGATCGGCCGTCCGTCTGCTACCTACCACCGTGTCCGCCCTATAAAGCAAGCACCCCGGCACCCTAGGGTTCCCAGATCGCCGCCACCGGAGCTGAGGAGGGAGACCGTCGACTCGGAGCCGCTGCTGCTGCGTCGAGGGCAGGGAGGAGCAGTACCGCGAGCCGGAGCCGCTTGGACTTGTACCGCACCTCCATCCTCTTCGACCGTCGGTGAGCACCGCCATCGCCGCCCTCTCGAACCCTCCGCCGTGCTGTTGGCCATGGCGCTCCGCCGTGAGCGCGTAGGCCCCGGTCACTACCGACCTCACTGGACACACCCGCACACACACACGAGACTAGCCGAGCCCCTCGGACCATGGCATCGGGAGGATGCCAGAATGGAAGCCGCCCAGTTCATCGCCGCGCGCCAAGCTCCACCGTGGCAAGATCACCCAGTCGCCTTTCTGTTGAGCCTCGACCTCCGTTGTTTCCGGATCCGCGCTCGCCTTGATGAGACGGACCCCGTGCACACCCTAGCTCTGCGTTTGCCTCACCAGAGCATCGACCCGAACCACCTTGTCGTCGACGTGTCAGTACGTTGCCGCTCCAGAACGTCGCCGTTCACCGTCGTTTCCTGCCACCATCGACCACCCTCGAGGAGCAGGAAGAAGCCGGGAAGCTCCGCCGTGACGAGCTGCATCGAGTGGGCAAGATGGAGACCGTGGACCCTCTCGGAGTGCCATTGCCGTGCACCGAGGACCTGTCGAAGCTCCGCCGTGGGAGTTGCTGCCCGCGCGGACTCCGCCGTGTGTTTTGGTCACCGCCGGCACCTCGAGCAGATGTTGCGTGACTCCAACCGTCCATCTACGCCACCAATTGGAGCTGTAGTGACTCGGTGCGAAGTGTACATCGGGCACCGTCGCCATCGAGCCACCGTCTGCCGTCGAGCTCGACACAGAAGTGAAGCTGTCGCCCTGAAGCCCATCGACGTGACCGTCGTGGAGTCCCGAAGCCGATGGGCGGGTTAATGGCACCAGAGATCCTTTGTGGCACCAGGAATCGAGAGTTCTTCCGACCGTCGATCGCCGAGGAAGAACTCCGCGTTCGAGCCGATCTCGTCCGAGATAGATCACGCGCTCAAACCGACCCTCGAGTTCGAGCCTTCGACAAACCGACCCTCGAGTTCGAGCCTTCGACAAACCGACCCTCGAGTTCGAGCCTTCGACAAACCGAACCTCGAGTTCGACCCTTCGAAGAACCGACCCTCGAGTTTGACCCGTCGGAGGACAGACCCTCGAGTTTGACACCTCGACGCATCGACCCTCGAGTTCTACACCTCGAGCACCGTCACCCTCGAGCCGCTGTCCGCCATAGAGCACGTCGCCGGAATCGAGCTCCTGACTCGATGACCGCCTACGTGTTCGCCTTGACGACCCGAGGACGATGCACGAGTTAGCGAAGTCCTGGAGCAGCCCCTCGCCGGATGTTTAACCTCGCCATCACCGCCCGAGCTCCGCTGTGGGAGAAGAGCAGTCTCTCCGCCTTCGAGCGTACCCCTCGAGCGCATAACCCTCGAGACAGTACCCTCGAGAGCGAGCACCGTTGTGGGAGCAGAGCAGTCTCTCCGTCTTCGAGCGTACCCCTCGAGCGCATAACCCTCAAGAGCATATCCTCGAGAGCATACCCTCGAAACCGTAACCTGAGACCGTGCCCTCGAGACAGTGTCCTCGAGACCGTACCCCTCGAGACCGTACCCCCTCGAGACCGAAACCCTCGAGATCGTAACCTTGAGACCGTAACCCCTTGAGCCCCTTTCTCTTTTCAGAAAGTGGTTAAATCTTTGAAAATTCATATCTTTTTCATACGAGCTCAGAAAATTATGATCCACATATCCAAATTTTCTATAAATCGAGCCCTATCTATCTAGGCTATGTTTGAGTGTATTTGGATCTTCTATTTTGCATTCGTTCTTTGTGCTAATCTATAGGGGTCGCTTCTGCGACCGTTAAATCTCGTTACAGGCTCGAGCGAGGACAAGCTTGACGACAGCGACTACCAGGAGAAGTCCGACAGCTACGTCAGTGAAGGTGCCACACACCACCCAACCTTGTAGATCCCATTACGCATGACAATTATAGTATGGCTAGTGCTTTAAATTCATGTTGCTATAATGCTATGCCTGTGCTAGGACTGCATGATAGAGTATGTATTTGATGAGCCCTACCTTGTTGTAAACTATCACCTGCTTACCCGCTGTTATGCTAGCCACCTGCTTATCTGCTATACTTATAATTTCTATACTTCACTCGCTTACATTTTGATGCGACGTGATGAACCCGGGGAAGGCCTGGAGGGTGCCAGGCTGGGTGTGTGAGTTGATGTTTCAGATGAGTATGTGAGCTGATGATGTTATATTCGGGTTTGGGGTGGAGCTTACGGCAGGGAGTAGGGTGAGGGTTGAGTCGATCGAGCCGGGATCTACGACGAGCTTTTGGAGCAAGTCTTGCCAGGGAATGGTTCTAGACATTCCCATGTGAGGAGCCTGTGGCAGGCTAACTGAGATGTGATGATGGTCCTTGGGTGTGATCCTCGGAAAGGTGGAGCCCGGGATGAAGGTGCCGTGGTAGCACGTTAAAGATAAACCCTGATGAAGATATCCCGGTTTGGTCAAATCTAGGAACTGTTGCGCTGGTATCCGGACCTAGGAATCTCTTGCTTTCCACTCGCTCTCCATGGGGGGGAGACGGCCGAACCGCTGGATAGGTCGATGCCACTACTGCTAGGCGAGAAGTGATAGGAAGGTATATGCATGGGATGGAGCTAACACCCTACCGAGACGATCATGGCACCCCCTTCGGGAGTGGGTACATGGCATGGCATCCTCTTCGGGAGCGGATACATGCTCTCTTCACAGTTCCAGTGATCCAGTGCTGGATGGTAGAGTGGCATCGCCTATGGCAGTAGGCGCCCGGAATCTGCCTAGGTGCGCGCGTGCATCGATGATGGTTATCTGGTGGATTAGTGAAACCTCTGCAGAGTGTATGGTTGATCGATCGATACATATGCCGAATCTTCGGCTATGGACCTTTCCTATGTTTCGCATGCACCGGACTAGTGAGTGGAGTGTTCTACCTTCCTCTGAGTGTGTTTTCCGGCCGTGAGCCAGTTTGAGGGCTGCGGGCCGCTGAGGCAAGCCAAGAGGGAGTTGGCTTGTCAACCAGAGTCTGAGAGGGTGTTGGAGATGAGATGAGATGATGCTACAGTTATGGATGGATATAGATGAAGGGAATGGGTTTGTGTTTAAAACTTGTTTATTATACTTTTGTTTTATATACTTGAACTTGCATAGGAAAACCCAGCCTTTATAGGTTCCTTTTGAGATACCCTTATTTTTGCATCCACTTCCACAAAGCAATGCATAGGGTGGGAGTGTGGCCAGTACAAATCGTACT
>CM041637.1:10616088-10628521 GCA_023333625.1 Bothriochloa decipiens
CTTTGCCCGAACCAGGATAAATTATTGTGTCCTTCTTGCATCACCCACCGGATTAGGGAGCACGCGAATACAATATTACTCATTGGTGTTAACCCTCGAGGGTCAGAACACCGACAGTTGGCGCGCCAGGTAGGGGAGCCGCGTGTCACTAACGATTTCCCACCATTTTTTCGGATGGGCGATTTCGTTTCACCACTTTCGCACACTACGGTGATCTGGTTCGGGAGCCTGGAGTTCATGACCCTTGGCCAGGGCTACGACATGACCCTGCTCTTGATCAGTGACCCGAACGGAGGTCGTGGTACGCCCCCACGTTCATGGGGAGCCGCTCGCCAGTCTCATGACCACGCTTCCACATCCAGAAGGAGGCACGGTCGGCGCCGTCAACCCAAGTCAAGAAGGGTCCCCGCCGCTTTCTCCACGCCCCTGACCGGAGATGAGAAACCTCTTGTTGAGGGAGTATCTGATACGAGTTTAGAGGCAGAGGGCCAATCGGCAGGATCCCAGCACAACCCTGACTCCACCTTCACCGTGCGCTCGTCGGGGAAGTGCTACAAAACCCCCGCTCGATCAAGCTCGCTTCCGCACGGGCTGTTCGAGCGTCGTCGGTGGTCTTCGACCGACTTCAACAATCCCACGATGATGACTACGACAGCAACCCACTCCAACATGAGCGCATTGGAGGACCGCCCAGACACCCTTCTCCACGCGATGACGGACGTGGGGACTGTCACACCGGCCTCCGAGGGTTTGGCTTTCGCAAGAGCGCCCGGCCCTCGGAGGTACACCGTCGGCACACTCCGACGGCGGCTGCAGGAGGAGGCGCGGGGGCAATTCCCCGTCTTCTACTGCGGTGATCCTGACTCTGACTCTGATCACTGGGATCCTACCCGAGAGTGCCTCCACATCGATGGTGGCGTCGACTCCGATCAGGAAACCATCGATCCAGCGGTCACGGCGTCTACCACCGTGGCGAGAGACGCTCCCCCAGAGCAGAGGACCAACAACCAGACGCACCCCGAGAAGCGTGCCCTCGTCCTGGCGAGCAGGACGCGCAGATGGCATAGATTCGAGAGTTGCAGGCGAAGCTTGCCAACGAGCAGGAACGCTTGCGCTTACTCGAGCTGACCCTCGAACAAGAACGGCGACCGCTCGGCGGTAGAGCCCGAGCCAGGGCCCGAGAGGTCAACCGGCAGATCATCGAGGAAGGAGTACCCGAGCAACCCGTCCATCGTTATCCCGGAGCAAGCCAGAACATTGTTGCGGCGGCTATGCTCCTCCGCAATATGCCCGCACCGTCCAACTCGCAAGCTCGGCGGATACAACGTGAGGTCGAGGGTCTCCTCCAAGTTGCTGCTGCCCAACAAGCCGAGAGCTCAGCCTCGAGGCGTCGAGGAGCTGCCTCCGAGCCTCAGGTCGAGCCCTCCCGACCCGAGAGGGAGGGCTCGGTCGATCAGGGGGCGGCCCCCTACAGAAGAACCACCCGGCCCGAGAGCCTATCAACGATGACCGCGCTCCCCGTGACGCGCGCCTCGACATTATCAAGAACCGCAGATGCAAGCACGGGAATGCCGAGGATCGAGGGTACAGCGCCCATCGAGGAGGGCGTTACGACAGCGAAGAAGACCAACAGGCCCCAGAGCCACCGGGCCCCCGGGTCTTCAGCAGGAGGATCCGTTGCGCCCAGCTGCCCGACAAGTTTCGACCCCCCACGAGCCTCGTCAAATATAATGGCGAAACCAATCCCGAGCTCTGGCTAGCCGACTTCCGGTTGGCTTGTCAGGCGGGCGGGGCGCGCGGCGATCACGCCATCATACGTCACCTTCCCCTGTTCCTGTCCGACACTGTGCGTAGGTGGCTCGAGGAGCTTCCCCCCGACCAGATTCGCACTTGGACCGACCTTGTCCGTATCTTCGAGGGGAATTTCAAAGGTACCTACGTGCGTCCCGAAAACTCCAGGGAACTGTGCAACTGCAAGCAAAAGCCAGGGGAGTCTCTCCGCGACTTTGCTTGACGATTCTCCAAGCTCCGCACCGAGCTGCCCCACATCTCCGACCTCGATGTCGTTCTAGCGTTTGTTGCGGGTACAACCTGCAAGGACCTAGTTCGTGAGTTAGGGCGTAACTGCCCCAACACCGTCGACGAGCTTATGGATGTGGTCGCCAACTACGCGGCTGGCGAGGAGGCCGTCGGCACCTTCTTCAGTGACGTGAAGGACAAGGGAAAAACGCCGATAGCCGACAACACCGGAGGCTCGAGCAAAGGGTCGAAGAGAAATAACAAGAAGAAGAAAAATCAACAAGGCAAGCGGGAGGCTGCAGAAGATGATCTCGTCGCTGCAACCGAATGCAAAAGACCTCGAGGTCCCCCCGCGCCCCCCCGAGGGCGCCATCTTCGACAAGATGCTCGAGGAGCCCTGTCCTTACCATAAGGATGGGGCAAGGCACAAGCTTAAGGACTACCGCATGCTTCGAAGGCACTTCGAGCAAGTGGGTGTGAAGAAAGGTGACGACAAGAAAGACCAAGGCGGCGGTGAGGGAGACAACGGGGAAGACGGAAAATTCCCCGAAGTCTATGACTGCTACATGATCTACGGGGGTCCCTCGACCCAGCTCACGCCCCGACAGCGTATGCGGGAGCGTCGAGAGGTCTTCTCCGTTCGTGTCACGACACCTCACTACCTCAACTGGTCTGATGTGCCCATCACGTTCGACCGCGATGACCATCCGGATCGAGTCCCCAACCCCGGGGCCTATCCACTCATCGTCGACCCGATCATCATCAACACCCACCTCTCGAAGGTCCTCATGGACGGCGGCAGCAGCCTAAATGTCATCTACCTCGAGACCCTCGACCTCCTGGGGGTTAGGAGGCACCAACTCTGACCCAGTGCTGGGGGGTTCCATGGCGTCGTGCCAGGGAAGAAGGCTTTCCCCGTCGGCCGTATCGAACTCCCTGTCTGTTTTGGCACCCCTGCCAACTTCAGGAAAGAGACCCTCACCTTCGAGGTGGTCGGGTTTCACGGAACGTATCACGCCATCATCGGCCGACCGGGCTACGCGCAGTTCATGGCGATCCCGAACTACACCTACCTCAAGCTCAAGATGCCAGGACCCAAAGGCGTCATCACTGTCGCCTCCTCCTACGAGCACGCGTACGACTGCGATGTCGAATGCGTCGAATATGGGGAGGCCGTCGAGCAAAATGCCATGATAGCCGCGACGCTCGAGCACCTCGCCGACGAGATGCCAGATCCCAAGTGACACGCCGGCAACTTCGAGCCAGCACAAGACACTAAGAAAGTCCCCCTCGACCCGAACTGCCCATGTGAGAAGGTGCTAACGATCAGCGCCGACCTCGAGGACAAATAGGAAGTCGTGCTCGTCGACTTTCTCCGCGCGAATGCCGATATGTTTGCGTAGAGTCCTTCGAATATGCCGGGCATACCGAGGGAAGTCGCCAAGCACGCCTTAGAAATCCGGGCCGGGTACAGACCGGTGAAGCAACGCCTGGGCCGCTTCGACGAGGAGAAGCGCAGGATCATCGGCGAGGAGGTACACAAGCTTTTGGTGGCTGGATTCATCAAGGAAGTTCATCACCCCGAATGGTTAGCTAATCCCGTGTTAGTTAAGAAAAAGAATGGAAAGATGCGGATGTGTATTGACTATACTAGTTTAAACAAAGCATGTCCCAAAGTTTCGTTTCCTTTACCACGCATTGATCAAATTGTCGACTCTACCTCGGGGTGTGAAACCCTCTCATTCCTCGATGCTTACTCCGGCTACCACCAAATTAAGATGAAAGAGTCCGACCAGCTCGCGACTTCCTTCATCACACCTTTTGGCATGTACTGCTACGTGACAATGCCCTTCGGCCTCCGAAATGCCGGGGCAACGTATCAGCGGTGTATGCTCCATGTCTTCAGCGAACACATAGGCGACACAGTCGAAGCCTACGTCGATGACATCGTGGTCAAGTCCAAAAGAGCGGACAACCTCATCCGAGACCTCAAAATCGCATTCGGGTGCCTTCGAGCCAAAAACATAAAACTCAATCCTGAGAAATGTGTTTTCAGAGTGCCTCGGGGCATGCTCCTCGGATACATCGTCTCCCAACGCGGGATCGAGGCCAACCCCGAGAAGGTGGCGGCCATCACGCGAATGGGGCCGATTCGGGATCTCAAGGGCGTGCAGAGGGTCACGGGCTGTCTCGTGGCCCTCAGCCGCTTCATCTCACGTTTAGGGGAGAAGGCCATGCCTCTATACCGTCTCTTGAAAAAATCCGAGCGATTTACGTGGACCGCGGAGGCCGAGGGGGCCCTCAACGAACTCAAAGCCAAGCTGACGTCCACTCCGATCCTCGTCCCTCCTCGACCAGCAATGGCGACTGAACCGCCTGAGCCCCTCCTCCTCTATGTCGCCGCAACCACCCAGGTGGTCAGCGCGGCCATAGTGGTGGAGAGGCGAGAGGAAGGACGCACCTTGCCAGTCCAGCGGCTGGTTTACTTCATCAGCGAAGTGCTTTCGAAAATGAAAATCCGCTACCCACAGGTGCAGAAGCTGCTCTATGCCATCATCCTTACGCGTCGCAAGCTCCAACATTACTTCCTCGGCCACCCGATTACTGTGGTATCCTCGTTTCCCTTGGGGGAGATCATCCATAACCGGGAGGCCACTGGAAGGATTGCCAAGTGGTCGATCGAGCTGATGGGCGAGACCATCACCTACACACCACGGAAGGCCATCAAGTCTCAAGTGCTGGCGGATTTCATCACCGAGTGGACCGACACTCAGTTGCCACCAGTCCAAATTCAAGCCGAGCTGTGGACGATGTACTTCGACGGGTCGCTCATGAAGACAGGAGCAGGCACGGGCTTGCTCTTCATTTCACCCCTCGGAGTCCACATGCGCTACGTCATTCGCATCCACTTTGCCGCTTCTAACAATGTCGCAGAGTACGAGGCACTTGTCGTCGGATTACGAATCGCCCTTGAACTCAGGGTCCAACGCCTTGACGTTCGAGGCGACTCGCAGCTAATCATCGACCAAGTGATGAAGGCCTCGAGCTGCCATGATGCCAAGATGGAAGCATACTGCAACGAAGTGCGCAAGTTGGAAGACAAATTCCACGGCCTCGAGCTTAGTCATATCGCTCGACGATACAATGAAGCCGCGGATGAGCTCGTGAAAATCGCATCGACTCGAGGTACGGTCCCTCCGGACGTGTTCTCGAGGGACCTCTTCGAGCCCTCCATCGATTTGGGCTCGGGGGCTTGCTCTACGCCCTCGAAGCTCCACCCCATGACCTCGATCGGGGCCCCCTCGACCGGGGCCTAGGTTATGGAGATCCAGGAGACATCTCCTCCATCGAACCCGCCACCGGATTGGCGAGCCCCTTTACTCAACTGCCTCATTCGGGGAGAACTTCTGGAGGACCAGACCGAAGCTCGATGGATCGCGTGACGGGCCAAGTCCTACGTCATCTACGGTGACGGCAAGGAACTCTACAGGCGAAGCCCTTCGGGCGTTCTTCAGCGCTGCATTACCATCGAGGAAGGCAGGAGGCTCCTCGAGGACATACACTCGGGAGCCTGCGGCCACCACGCAGCACCAAGGACCCTCGTAGGCAATGCTTTTCGACAGGGTTTCTACTGGCCGACCGCCGTTTTTGACGCCACGAACATCGTCCGCTCGTGCAAAGGGTGTCAATTCTACGCCAAGCAGACGCACCTCCCAGCTCACGCCCTACAAATGATCCCCATCACCTGGCCGTTTGCGGTCTGGGGGCTGGATCTTGTGGGGCCTCTCAAGAGGACGACCAAAGGGTACACGCACCTGCTCATTGCCGTCGATAAGTTTACCAAATGGATCGAGGCCTGGCCCATCAGCAACATCCGCTCCGAACGGGCGGTCGAGTTCTTCACCGACATCATCCATCGCTTCAGGGTCCCGAACGTCATCATCACTGACAACGGCACGTAGTTCACCGGCAAGAAGTTCTTGGATTTTTGCGATCGCCATCACATCCGTGTGAATTGGTCCGCAGTTGCACATCCTCGAACTAACGGCCAGGTCGAGCGCGCCAATGGCTTGATTTTGCAGGGCCTCAAGCCAAGGATCCTCAAACGCCTTGGCAAGCATGGAAAAAATGGGCCACGGAGTTGCCATCGGTCCTATGGAGCTTAAGGACAACACCTAGTCGAGCCACGAGGTTCACCCCATTCTTCTTGGTCTATGGGTCTGAGGCCGTCCTCCCCACTGACCTCGAGTATGGTTCCCCTCGACTAAAGGCGTACAATGAGCAAACCAACGAAGAAGCCCTCACAAACGCCGTCGACCAGGTCGAGGAGGCTCGAGACATGGCGCTGCTTCACTCTGCGAGGTATCAGCAAAAACTTCGACGCTACCACGACAAGCACGTGCGCCCGAGGGACCTCCAAGTTGGAGACCTCGTCCTACGTCGACGGCAGAGCAACAAAGGACGTCACAAGCTGACGCCGCCATGGGAAGGTCCATTCGCCGTAGCTGAGGTGCTAAAGCCCGAGACGTACAAGCTCACTAATGACAAAGGCAAAATCCTCACCAACGCGTGGAACATCGAACAGCTACGTCGTTTCTACCCTTAGGGCACCAGTGCCCTTGTACATTCTCGCATGTCTTGTACATTTCCGCATGACAAATATAAGGACTACTTTCGATTATAAGTTCAAACTTGTTATTGTACATGCAAGAGGTAGCCTCGACCCTGTCTCACCAGAGTCGAGCCTCCCTCGGGGGCTAACGGGGGGGAACCCCCTAAGTTCCTAAAAATACGAACGATTTTTTGCACGCCCCCCTTTTTTTGCTTCCCAACTAAGTTGACAACGCCTCGGACTCCCTAGGGGTCGAGGGCTATCGAGCCGGAGCTTTCCTACGCTTCCGAGCTACGGTACCTCCACTCGCTCCCCCCTCGAGGGATACGAGTTCACGTCGAACGCTCAGTCGGAAAGCAAAAGTGAGGCGAGCAAAACTCGAGCGCTTCTTCTTTCTTACACCTCGATACGCTTCGCGACTAAGTAGAAAATGCCTCGAACTCCCTTGGGTTCGAGGGCTGTCGAGCCGGAGCTCTCCTACGCCTCTGGGCTATGGTACCTCCACTCGCTCCCCCCTCGAGGGATACGAGCTTGCGTCAAAAACTTAGTCAAAAAAGCAAAGTCTAGGTGAGAAGAAAGCAGAAAAGGCTCGAAAGTAAAACGACAAATCGCATTACAATAGATGCATTCATGTTCAAAAAGGGCTTTCGAAGCCACATTGAATATAATTTACAAAAAATTAATTCATTACATGGGCACCCTCGCCCAGTCTTGCCCTACAGGCTTGCCCCATCACCGCCCTCCTCGACGTGGTACCCTCCATCCGCGGGGGGGAGGACTTCGCCCTCGAATAACTTCGCCAGCTCTCCCCCCGGCCTCTCGGCGTCGTTGATGAGCCCTCGGCAGCGCTCCTCATTCTCGGCGTCGGTCTTCGAGATGTCAGGAACAAAGCCTTGGGCCACCACGTTCATATCAAAAACGAAGCCGGAGGAGACCACTGCAAGCGCCCGCTTCACGCCAGTGTGAAGCGCCTCCCGCACGCGATCGCGAAGGGTGGCGTCGAGGTAGTAGATCCGGTCCACGAGCGTGGCACCCGGGATGTCTTCTTCGGCACCCTCGACGGGCCCGACCTCCCAGAGGGCGCAGAGCCCATCGAGGGCAACCCGGAGCCGACCAAGAAGCGCCCCCTCCACCGCAAGGCTCTCCTGCAGCGCCTTGGCGGCGTTCTGGGTTACAAGCAGCTCGGACTCGATGCCTAAAACACAAAGCAAGAATTTGATAAACCATACGAAAAGAACAAAGATCAAAAACCCTTTGAGGAACTCACCAGCACAGCGAGTCTCGAGGGCGTTGCAATCCCCCAGCACGGCGTCACGCTCCCCCCGCTGGGCCTCTTTGAAGGCTCGAGTCACCTCTGTCTTCTTGAAGCGGAGGGTCTCGAGGGCGCCACCAGCTAGGATGATGGCCTGCTCCTTGTCCTGGAGGGTGGCCTTCATTGCCCCGAGCTGGGTTTCCAGGTCGGCGGCACGGCTCTTCTCCTCCTGGACAAAGGCGGAGAGGGCGTTGCGCGTGGCAGAGACTTCAGCGAAGCTAGCCTCGAGTGAATGGGTGCGCTCCATGGAGCTCTGAGCCTCCGCCATGAGCAGCTCGACGCGCTCCTAGGCTCGGATGCTCTCGACCCTGGCCTTCTCCGATTCGGCCTTTGCCGCGTCAGCCTCCTCCCTGGCACGCTCGAGCTCCCCCTCGATTCGGGCGGCTTCCCCTCGAGCGGCGTCGGAGTCCGCCTTCGCCCGGGCGGCCTCCTCTTTGGCCTTGGTGGCTTCCTCCCTCGTCTGCTTCAGCTCCTCCTCGAGCTCGGCCACCCTGCTCTGTGCAGAGCGGCCGGCCTCGAGTAGGCGAAGCACTTCCTCCCGGCTGTTGTGCATTTCGTGGAGGAAGACTGACTTGGAGTAGGACCGCCTCCGCGCCACCTGGGGACAGGAAATCGAGGGTTAAGGCATCCCATACGAAAGAACTTAAAAAAACTACATATGGCCTAACACAGCGACTCATCGCGAGGTTCCGGTCAAGGCCTTCGGCGAGCTCGGTGCCTAGTTTCAGCAAGTGCCGTAGCCACGCCCGGGACCGCTCGGTCTCCTCCCAGCACTCGACCTCCGCCGGGTCGTTCATCTCGATCCTCAGAGCACTGGAATCGCCGAGTTCCTGGAGCACGATGCGCTCCTTGCCCCAATGCGAAAGGACCATCTTGACCTTGGCTCGCGCCAAGGACTCGATCTCCTCCACCACATCGCCCGGAACGCTGTAGCCCACGGCCAACTCCCCCGGGATGCGAAACTCTGACGCGGCACGGGCACTCCTCAGCCCGGGGTTGGACGTCGACCTCCTCAGCACGCCGACAGCCGCCGTCTCCTCTGGCTGCTTCGTCGACGGTAGCGGCGCCTGATCCGGTGCTGCTTCCGACGCCGTCGGAGGCAGCGAAGGTGTGGAGGCCGTCGCTTCACCCAACGCCACGACTTGTGGCGCCGGTGGGACCACCGCCGGCGCGTCTCGGCAGCCGCGGGACCGTCGACACCTTCGATGCTGTTTCTTGTTCGGCCAGCAACTCGTCCAAAGTAATCACGGACACCCATTGTTTGGGCAGTCCGGAAGTCGCTTCCGCCTCAGACGTCTCGGGCGGTTGCTGCGCCGGCGGGTCCAGCAGCGCCGCATCCCCCGGCAGCGTCTGCTGCGCTTGCTGATGCTGGGGCTGGCCCCCAGTTTTCTCCATATCCTGCTGCGGCCGTGGCAGCTCTGCTTCTTACAGGGCACCCTGCTCCTGCTCCCTCCGGGCCTCGAGCTCGCGCAGCCCCGCCGACCAGGGCCGCCGCTCTCCCATCGAGGGGGGAAGGGTCGAGGTCTCCTCACCCTCGAGGTCCACGACGACGACCTCCTCTCCCGGCTCGTGGCCCTCGGGGGCTCCTGCCTTGGGTGCGGGGATCGAAGCCTCTGGACCACCAGGAACAGAAGCCCCCGACATCGGGGCGCCGCCTCTTGGTGCCGGGTCGAGCTCGAGGGCCGCAGGCGGTGACGTCAAGGAGGCACTCCCTCCCTCATGCGTCCTCCCAGGCACGGAGTCGCCACCCACAGCGGCCCTCGGGAGGCTCGACCCTGCAGCAGGAGTGGAACCCGTCAGCCTACCGCGCGCCATAGCACCAAGGGCTGAGGACAACCACTTGGCTTCCCACGGGGCCAAGGGCCTCGATGACGCACCTGTAGCCGGGGCCTCTGTCCTCGTGGCTGCATCCATCTTGAGCCGCTTAGGGGGCGCGAGAGACGCCTCCTCGATCTGGCGCTTGGGCCTGAATGGAAAGCAGAACGGCAAAAAGTTCATTGAAGCGCACAAAGAAGACGTAACGAAAAGAAAACGATTCAACGGCACTTACCCAAAGGGTATAGAGGCCTTTTGGGTACCCCTCGAACTGCCCGCAGATTTTGAGACCCCTCCCGAAGCCGAGCTCTTCGCAGGGCTAGGGCTGCTCAGGGCCGTCGGTGGGGTCGCCGCGCTTCCCTGCTTCGACGGGGCCTCCTGGGCACGCCTCTGCTCCACGCGCGCCGACAACCGGGACCGGGTCTCCCGGATCGAAGTGGGTGGGCTCCCACCTCGAGTACGACGCAAGGGGGGTGATCCCCATCGAGGCGAGGCCTCGACCCCCCTTTTTCCACGTCAGCGCTCCGAGGCCGACGCCGCCGGCTGAGGGGCGCGCTGCTCCGCCACCTCCTCCTGCACGAAGGGGCGGTCAGCATGGGAGGATTCTGACAGGATGCGATCGAGGCGCCCCTCCACCCCCTCGACATCATCACTGTCATCATCATCATCTTCATCTCCATCAGAGGGAGACTCCTCCTCCGGGAGCCTATCGCGCCTCTGCTCAGCGCGGCGCTTCGCGAGCCTTTCGCGCTCCCGGAGCTTCTTGGCTTTCTTTTTCTCCTCCTCGTCCTTACTCCGCTTCTCTTGCTGGGCGGTGAAGCGTCTTACCTGACGATCGGGAGTGTCCTCCCTCAGTGGAGGCCTCGATCTCTGGTAGTCGATTCTCCCCTGCGCAAAGACGTTTAGTCACAGGGACATAAGAAAGGGGAGGAGGGGGGAAGAACTCGAAGGGCACGAGCCGGGGCACTCACCAGGTCGAGGCAACCCTCCTCCGGCCGCATGGGGAGACGGTTGACGTCTTCCACCCTGAATGAGCCAGACACCATCCCCTTTACCCGTGCGATGACTTCCGAGGCGGACGGCCTCTCGCTGGACATCCGGCACCTCCTGAGAAGCTCGGGCACCGCCGAGGGGAGCATCTCGTCCAACCGCAACGGGCGCTCCATCAGAAGGAGCACCCGTCGACTGTGAAAGGCTGAGGCGACCATCCTCGCCGTCAGGCTCGCTTCTCAAAGGGTCCTCATCGCGACGACGAGGGGGTAAAGTCGACGCTGAAGGTCTCCCGCGACACCGAACGGCCAATTGTATGGACGCTCGGCGATGAGCCGCCCGGTGTACGGCGGGAGATAGCCGCCATCGTTGCGAAGATAGAACCACTGCTCGTCCCACCGGGAGTGGTTGGTCGCCAACCCGGTGGGGATGTACTCGCGTGGCTCCTTCGACCTCCCGGTCTTCAACGCGAAGTTGAGGCATCCCGCTCTGACGATTCGCCTTACTCCGACCGACACCGGGGAGGCGAACCACTCCCCCTTGTAGAGGTGGAGCCATAGCTCCCAATGTGGCTCCATTCTGAGATAGCCCTTGCAGACGGCCGTCAAGATGGCGGCGTTGGAGATGGCGTTGGGGGAGAAATGGTGGAGCTCGACGCCGTAATAGTTCGTCAGCCCCCACATGAACTCTCTTGGGGGAACGCCGAACCCGTGCCGATGGAACTTGAGGAAGCTCACCACATACCCCTCCGGCGGATTTGGCTCTTCGTGGTCCCTAGGCGGCGCAATCCACTCCGGCCGATTCGAATCCATGACGGGGCGGAGAAGTCCTTCTCTCACCAGCTCGGTCAGCCTCTGCCGCGTCACGGTCGACGGGCGCCAGGGCTCGGCGGGCTGGAGGACTGGGGCCATGGTGGCGGCGGCGGCACAGGTCTGCTCGGTGGGCGCGGCGGCGGCAACAACAGCACGAATCTCCTCGGCAGACGGTCGACCAGGAAGGTTCCCAATCGCGACTTCTCGCTCTAAGTTTTTATCCTCACACGCGCAGGAAAGCAGGAGCTCGGCAGAATGGCAAAGGTGGGAGCGAACGCCTGTCCCCCTCCGTTTTTATACTCGGGAAGAGCAACGGGCGGAGCCCGGCGGCAGGGAAAAGGTAACTTCCCGCAATTAATGCGTTTACCTGACCGTTCCCCCCTCGACCCTCGACTGGACGCACGCGTCACATCTGACAGAGAGCTGTTGCTCAGGCCCACCATGATCGCTCCGCTAAGCCCTTCTCCTCAAAAGGCGTGCCCAACGGTAAGAAAAAAGAACCGTCACTCGCTAACGGAGTTTTCTACATAAGGTAAAACGCACCTCGAAGTCTCGAGGGAGCGAAGGCCGGTCCTCGAGTGAGGGCTCAACGGCCGCCCTGAACACCGTAAAAAAGCGGGCCCCGACCCCGCCTCGAAGTCTCGAGGGAGCGAAGGCCGGTCCTCGAGTGAGGGCTCAACGGCCGCCCTTGAGCACCGCAAAAGAGCGGGCCCCGACCCCGCCTCGAAGTCTCGAGGGAGCGAAGGCCGGTCCTCGAGTGAGGGCTCAACGGCCGCCCTTGAGCACCACAAAAGAGCGGGCCCCGACCCTGCCTCAAAGTCTCGACGGAGCGAAGGCCGGTCCTCGAGTGAGGGCTTAACGGCCGCCCTTGAG
>CM041637.1:10628921-10703306 GCA_023333625.1 Bothriochloa decipiens
CTTTGCCCGAACCAGGATAAATTATTGTGTCCTTCTTGCATCACCCATCGGATTAGGGAGCACACGAATACAATATTACTCGTTGGTGTTAACCCCTCGAGGGTCAGAACACCGACATGCCCATTTACCGATTCTGCCTGATGCTTCCTTGTTGCCTAGGATATCAGCTAGTGGTTGTGCTATTGGTACCAGGATTTTATGTTGTTGGAAATAGTGTCTGAGCTTCCTTGATGCTGTTACTACTGCATATGCTATTTTTTCGACCTCCGAATAATTCATTTTTGCTCCTTGTAGCACTTCTGATACATAGTACACTGGTTGTTGTACGCTTTTGTTGTCAACTTCCTTTTCTTAAACTAGCACTGCGCCGATCGCTCCTGCGGAGGCCGCAACATACAGTAGCAGGGTTGCCTCCGCGTCTAGGGCTATAACCATGAGATCTTTTGTGATGTAGTTTTTGAGCTGCAGGAATGCCTCCGACTGTTCTGTGCCCCATTCAAATTTGTCTGAGGCCTTGAGTGTTTTGAAGAATGGTAGACTTCGTTCTGCTAATTTTGAGATGAATCTGCTGAGTGCTGCTATTCTGCCTGTCAGTCATTGTACTTCTTTCTTGTTTTTTGGTTCTCTCATTGTTAATGCTGCCTTGGTTTTAACTGGGTTTGCTCTTAGCCCTTCTGAACCAACAATGTAACCGAGCATCATTCCTTTGCTTACTCCGAAGATACACTTTTCTGGGTTCAGTTTTAACCCTGCTTCTCTGAGACTAGCGAAAGTTTCCCGGAGGTCGTCCAAATGATCTCCGGTCTACTTGCTGACTACTACCAAGTCATCAACATAGGCTATGATGTTTCTTCGAAGTTGAGCTTGTAATACAGTTTGAATCATTCTTGAGAATGTTGATCCTGCGTTTTAAGCCCTTCCGGCATTCTAACAAAACAATAGGTGCCGAAGGGGGTCGTGAAGCTTGTTTTTTCTTCGTCTTCTTTTCTTAGCCATATCTGGTGGTATCCTAAGAAACAATCTGACAGAGAGAAGCACTTGCATCCTGCTGCCTTGTCAACTGATGCATCTATCTTGGGTAACGGGAAAGGATCTTTTTTGTAGGCCTTGTTGAGATCTGTGAAGTCTATGCACATTCTCATTTTGCCATTCTTTTTTGGCACTAAGACAACGTTTGCTAGCCAGTCTAAGTATTTGACTTCTCTAATGACTTTGGCATCTAACAGCCTTTGCACCTCCGCCTTTGCTGTGATTATGTGTTCATCGGACATCTTCCTCTGTTTTTGCTTCTTGGGTCTGACATTTGGGTTGAGGTCGAGGGTGTGTTCAATCACATCCCAACTGATTCCTTGTAGATCTGATGCTGAGCATGCAAACACGTCCTTGTTTTTTGCTAGTAGCTCTAATAGGTCTTGTCTTTCTACCTCCGATAGATTGGCACCTATGGTAACTTTCCTGTTAGGGACTGCTTCTTCTAATGGTAATGTATTGTGTTCTCTTGGTCTGCCATGTTGGTTTTTCAAGTAGGCATGTCCGGAGGCTCCTCCGCCTCTACGGTGTTGATGTTTCTATGTGCTTTATAGATTGCTTTCTCTATGTTCCTTGCTTCTTTTTGACTTCCCGCACTGTGATGATTCCATGTAATGCTGGCATCTTCATGGAGGTAGCCCATGTGTATTGCCACATTGAACTTGTTTGTGAATCCTCTTTCTAGTATTGCGTTGTACTGGTAATAGATGTCGACCACATCAAAAGTGATGTATTCTGTCCTAGCACAGTCCCCATCTTTGAATGATACTGGTAGTGATATCTTGCCTAGAGTGTTGATCTTTTTCCCACCGAATCCAATTAATGGGGTGTCCGGTGTCTATAGCTGGCTCCTACTGAGTTTCATTTAATCAAATACGTTCACGAAGATGATGTCCGCCGAGCTACGGGAGTCAACTAGTATCCTGCTTACTTCCCAGGCTACTATGTTTGCCTTTATGACCATGGCATCTGCATGCGGATAACTTTCAACTTTGAGGTCTTGCTCTGTAAATTGAATTGGCATTTTGGACCACTCTGTTAATTTGTAAGCACCCTGGACTGCCACATTGTTTACCAGCCGGAGGTGATCTTTCTTTTGCTTTTTGGTTTCAAACTCTAGCACTGAACCTCCGGCTATAGATAATATCATACCAATGGTTGGTAGTGCCGAGTGCGGGTTTAGCTGGTTTTCCGTTGGAGGCTCTGCCTTCGCGGTCGATGGTTGGGATAGAGTATACTGCAGAGGTGCTATTAATGCTTCATACTGCCTTTGTTGTGTCACCGGAGGTGTCTGCATTTGTGTTGATTCAATGAGTGTTATGTGAGGAGGTCTTTGATTGATGTAAGTTAGACCATTTTTTGCTCTGTTCTGGGTGTAGCCCTGGTGCTATGATGTTTGTTGATAGATTGGCCTCCAGGCTGGTAGTGCTGCCGGATAGTGCTGTTGAGCCAAGTTATGCTGTGGCAACAGCTCTGGAGCATATCCTGGGAAGCTTGGGTTGTATTGTTGATAGACCAGCGAACTGTGAGTGCGGTTAACCTCCATGCTACCTTGCTTGTGGGGCTGTAGCTGTGATTGTTTGGTTTTCATCCTGTCAAGTGTCTCTTGGGCCTCCGGGCAGTCCCTTATGATGTGCCCTTTGTCCTCTCCATGGAAGAGGCAGTACTGCTTCCTTGGTTTCTAATTTCTGCTCCAGTTCTTGGACTTGTTGCTTTTGCTGTAGCCTTCTCCCCCTTGATTTCTCTGGTCATAACTTTATTTTTGGTCCCGATTATCCAGAGGCTAGCTAGCCTGCACATTGAAAACTTGTTTCTGCTCGCTCTGGTATTGTTTTCTTTGCTGATTCCTGCTTTCCCTTCTGTTGCTAATGCTTGAAGACTGTTTACTTTGACCGTCTGCTTCTTCTAATCTTTTGCGGAGGTCATTGTTGGACCTGCAATATTTTTCAAACTCCTCATGCACCTGGGCCATTGTGACTAGTTTTTTTATTGCTAAGTGACTGGCAAACGAGCCAATTCTAAGTCCTTTGATTGCTGCTTCTATGGCTACCCCATCAGGGACGTCTGGCGCTTTGGCCCGAAGATGTAGAAATCTTTGGTAGTAGTCTCTGAGGGGCTCGCCCTTGAGGTGTTTGTTGCTAAACAAGTCTGATGATGTTAGCGACTCATTCATGTAGGCTTTGAAGTTTGCCAATATCCAGTCTCATAGGTTTTCCCATGTGTACACCGTGCTTGGTTTCAACATTGAATACCATGCTAGTGCATCTCCTTCTGCTGCAATCACGAATGATTTAGCCATTACATGATCGTTGCCTCCGACGGAGGCTACTGCAGCTTCAAAACTCATTATAAACTGCCATGAATCTGAATTGCTATTGAATCTTAGCAGAGATACAGGTTTGTAGCTCGGAGGCCATGATGAGCTTTGTAGGCCTTTGGACAGTGGTTATTTTGGGTCAAAAACTCTTGACGGCGTGGGTAGGCTTGGAACTATGGCATGGGCAGGCTGTGTGTTCATAGTTGGGGGTTGACTTGCTATAACTGGTTGAGCGATCTCCGCTGGACCTGCTGCCAGAGGCTGCATGCTCTGTATTTCTGCTTGCAGAATGGCCATTTGCTGCCTTATCTCGTCTGCTTGACGCGATGATTGTATCGTTCTTTGTGTGGCGGCCTGTTGTGCCCTTAACCTGTCTCTTTCGGCTTCCATGCAGTGCATCTTATCTCTCAGCATGGACAACTTGTCTTCTTGGTTCTGGGCTGGCGAATTCTGCTCAGAAGGGTCCCCCCTTTGCATAGTGTTGTTGTTCTGTTCAATCCCTCTGTCCTCTGGTGCGGAGGCATAAATGCTCCAAATATTTCTCCTTGGCCTCTCACGAGGAGAGGGCTGTGGTACCTCTGCCTCAGCGGCGGTACGTCTCCTCACGGTAGTCTTTTTTCTAGGTGGCATTTGTGAGTGCTATCTCCGGCCAAACACAAGCGGTGGGCGCCAACTGTTGGGACCGAGTCCTAGCAGGTCGGGGTGAAGGCGAAACTGACCACTTAGATGACCCTTCTCTCTCTGTATTAAATATAGAAATTACACTGTGGGCCTGATAGCTAGTGGTGTTACAACTGCTCAGCCTATTTTCTTTATTACACAGGGGGTGTGGCCTTAAATAGTGGCTCTCCAGCTCGAGGCTTGAAAGTATATGCGTGCCCTCAAAGGGAGTTTCCAAACCCTAGACACTGACTCTATTACACATGGGTCCCTTAGGGGCACGCTGAGCCACCATTTCCTGGCCACGACTGCGGGTCGTGGCCTATTACTACTTGCAAGAGGCCCATCAAGCCCATCATCTATCCTCGCGCTTCCAGGCTGGCTTCGGCGCACCGCTCAGATAGCAACAGCCTAAGACCATTGCCTCCTCCATGCAAAGCCCCCGGGCTCGGTGAGGCTATGTCGACTAGCCTCCGCTTGGTAATGGTGATCCTCATCGAGCCTCCTCTGTTGACAGGTTCGAAGTCTCCGCTGGAGGCTCCTCGGTGGAGGTCTGACCTCTGCCTGAGTGACGGTCATCGCCGCCAGGTCTCCGCTGTCAACTGGCTCTATGCCTCTCCCGGAGGCCTCTTCCCAGAGATCCAACCTCTGGCGGTGACTCTAACACCTGCAAGCATGGGTCAGGTCGAACACAGTCTGAACTGTTAGTCAAGATGCGGATCGAAGGTAATAAACTTCTCCGGTCTTGGGGCGCATCCCCAACAGGACCCCTAGTGTTACTCGCCCTGATGAAGATGGTAGGAGCGTTGTTCGGTTTCCTTTCACCTCTGTAATGACTCCGATGAATCCTCTAACTAGTGTAAAGCCTGGTTTCATTGACTTTGATAAGCAGAGGCTTTGCACGGAGGCTTTCAGCATGGCCTGTCATTATTCTGGTGGGAAGGATCTTGTTGAGGAGATGATAGCCTCCGATTACTGGCCCCTGCTTGGTGGTTCAGGGCAGAAATAATTTACCATAGAGAAGCTGGATCTACCCATGTTTGGAGTTGCTGGTGGTATCCCTTGCCCACATTTTGGGCTTCGTCTTTCGGAGGGTCAGAGCAAGGAGGAGTTTGTCCGCCTGACCGAGGAAAAGGCTGTTGAGATTCTCGGAGAGGTTTGTGAGAGGGAGTATCTTGCTCGAAGGTCGGAGGCTGGTATCATGCCCCGTCTTAATAGGGTTTTTGAGGAGCTCGGTGTGCATTACTACAAGCGTGAAGTCCTTGACAAGGTGAAGAAGAAGGTTGACAAGAAGGATTTAGTTACTGCTGCTGCTTTTGCTGGTGCTATGCTGCTACCAAAGCTGCTGAAAAAACAGAGAGGAAACAGAAAGCTGGCGTGTTGACTCGTGGTTTGCTGAAGAAGCAGAGAGGAGCCTCCGCTGATTCTATGAAGGTTGATGATGCCTTTGAGGGCTTATATGATGAAGATGAAGATCTTGTTGTGGGCTCGGAGGTTGACGCTGGTGCTTCTGCATCGCTTGATACTAAGGGTCCATCCCGAGCATCCCCGCCGGTGTCTCCTGTTCTTGCAGATGATGCCTCTGGATCGTTCCCACTCCAGATAGGCATGCCCCCTACCGCGTCTCTCCTTTGGGCTAAGACTGGTGTTGTCCTTCTGGAGGTTGCTGTTAAGGCTTTCGCCAGTGCTTACATTGATCCTATCTCTTCTGATGAGGAGTCAGAGGATGTGGTGTTTAAGCTAGTGATGTTGAGAAGCCTGCGGAGGACGCACAACACGAGGGCGAGAACACGACGGAGGAAGAGGACGCGTACACTACGAGTCTAGGTGGGATTCTTACCCAAAGTATGACTTATCTAGACTTCCTTTCTTTGAAGGTGTCTTGTGGTAGGGCTTCAAAGGGGGAGATTTCCTTGCTTGGTGAGCCCGCGTGCGATGGTTGTGCCTTTTCATGTTTGTCAGTTATGTTTTAACTTGTTCATCTTGATCAGCTCGTATTACCGTGAAGGCCGCACAGACGGTACCTCCCACGGTCCCTGCACTCTCTGCGCCTTTGGCTAAAGGTGTCATTGCTGAGGGCGCCGTTGGTCTGTCTGGGCCTCCACCAGGTGCTGGCGTCTCAGGATCCAGTGGAGGTTGCAATGATGACAAACATTTCATCTTGGGGTGGGTTGATGGCATCGGGCAGATGTCTAAGGTAATGGGTTCTGATCTTACTCGTCGCCTCGTGCAGCTGCCCCATGAAGTTCTGATGTGGGCCCAGGTCGATCACCATATTATCGTGAGTTACTAGATGATATTTTGATTTGTTTTTTGTTAATCGCTTGTCTGGCCTATCTTACTTAATGTTGTTGCTTTTTATATCTGTAGAGCCATGCTATGTCTGTGGCAGCTGAGTCTAGCAGCCATTTTGAGCTTGAGAAGAAGGACAAGGTGATCCAAGCACTGAAGGCAGAGGTTGAGTCCGAGACTCAGGAGAAGGAGCTAGCGCAAAAAACATTTGAGCTGAAGGAGCTGCTGTCAAGCCTTGAGGCTTAGTTTGCTGAATTAAAAAGTCCCTTGATGAGTCTCAGAAATCAGCAACTCTTGCTACCAATCGAGTAGACAAGGCTAGTGAGATCTCCAAAATCCTTCGCAAGGAGGTAGATAGTGAGCGCTAGTTATCGGAAGCCTTGAAGACTAAGGTTGAAAGCCTTGAAGCAGAGCTGAATGTCTTGAGGTCCATTGGGTTGGAGGTTGTGGATACCTATGCCTGTGTTGTTCATGCATTCGGTGGTGTTATGACTCCAGTTGATCCTGAAGCTTCCACTGCTGGGATCTTTTCTTGGATTAGGGTCAACTTGGGGAAGCTTAGTGAGTTCCTGACCGGGGTCTCCGACTTTAGTGCAAAGACCTTCGCCACATATCTTTGCAAATTTTTTGTGTCCAAGGACATTAATCAGATTGGAAAATTTTCCCTTCCAGAGGTATCTGATCCCTCTGAACTTGGCAAGATAGATTGGTGGGTCAAGACCAGCGTTCTTAGTTTCATGCAAAAATTCTGGTCCAAGTTTGGTCGAACTGAGACCGTGGCTATGGCTAAGATTATTCGGGAGATGGTATGGATTTTTTTCCTGCTTTATTTTGTTGTGAGACTTTTGTTGGCAATGTTCTTCTCTTGCTCATCTCTGCCTTCTTCAGGAACCTAAGTATGGCAAGCGCGGTGGTCCAGGGTTAACTGCTTCTGGTGGTATATCTGCACATTCCCAGGGTTCTACCGACGCCGGTGCCTCCGATGCTCAAGCCCTTTCTGCAAGTGCTGGCACTGATGCCATGCTGGAGCAGGTGATCATGCCTCTGGGGACCTAGACAGGGGTTCAAAACTTGACTGCTGAAGAGGAGGTGTAAAATTGATCTTATCCCATAGTTGTGTATATTTTGTCTTTTGCTGACTTGGTGTCGGTGTGCATGTGTAAGGAACACTTTAAGCTACTGTTGGTTTTGTAAATTATTGATGGTCGAATCATCCTACGCAGGTCTGCAGTTTGGGGCCTGTGCAGGAGATCGAGCCTATTACTTTTATGCGCGACAGTGTTTTTGTTAGCGGCGAGCTATGGGATTATTGGAAATCAGCGTTTCCTAGGCGTACTGTGGGCGATATGTTTGATTTTTTCATCTCTGACTTAGATGATAAGTGTTCTAGCTTTACTCATTCTCTTGCGTGGCGTTACCCGACTGGGCCTTTGTAATTTTTTCCTGATTTATGCGGAGGCACTCCGCCGTGATAAGAGTGTTGTTTCATAGTTTATTTGGCTTGACCTCCACTGAGTTGCGGAGGTCGATTTGGATCCGTTGGAGATCCTCAAGATGGGTCATTGTTGAGACCTCCAAATTTGTTTTCGCTTCCCTCCTCGGAGGATGTAACAGTTCTGATGTACACATAAGTTTTTTATGAATAATTTATTTTTCCTTTGGTTACAAAAATGATGTGATAGTTGCTGTTTCTCTTTGACCAGTGCTGGCCTTGACTTTTTCGTACGTCGGGTTTTCTTTGTTGCTTTTGTGCTTGTTGCCTCCAAAGTTGCCTCCGCACGTCCTGATGCTTGATCAGTGATGACAGCCTTCGGTTTATTTCTGCGGAGATGGGGGGACATTACGAGTTCTTACGTGGTATCCCCCTTACTTCTTAATTGTGGATGATCCGAATTGGCTTGTGCTATCAGCTAGCTTCTTTTGCACTTTTTCGGAGGTCCTCATGGCCTCTAGGTTGGCTGCCTTGCTAGACTCTTTACGAATTCTTTCACAGTATCTTATTTTTTCTATTCGGCCATATGCGTACATCAGCTTCCATCTCTGTTGTTTGGAATTTGGCTGTGCGTGATTGTTTGTGGTCACTTGTTTCCTAGCAGCTAGTGCTCGTGGCCTTTGAACTCTGCTTCTTTTATAGAGTCTCTATGTACTTTGAGTATTTTTGTTATTTAATGCCTTTGATTTTGTACCATTGCTTGCTGAGGCAAAATGACACAGGTACTAATTTTGTACTTGTTTCCTTTAATGCTAGGTAGCTGCAGCTGGTTTAATGATGCTTGGGAGGTCCTTATAAAAAGATCTATTCTCCCTTGGTCATTAGGCTGCTTTGTTGTGTATATTATACTAATGGTGCTCCCTAGGAGCTGTCTTGCGTTGGTACTGTGTAAAAACTCGTAATGGAATAATAACCTTAGTCAACCTGTTGCCGATGGTTAAAGATGGTGATGCTTCTATTTGTCAATGATACTATTGGGGATGCACTCCGGGGCTGGAGATGCTTGTTACCTCTGATTGGAGTCTAGCCAATAGAATCCAGTGTATCCATCTTGTTCATGTTTGTAGGCACCAAAGAGAAGCCTCCGGAGGTAGGACCTCCGCCGAGAAGACTCCTTCTGAGGCTAGGGAACTAGTCGGCGACGGAGGTCCAATGGCGTCATCTTCCCTGATCGTGGAGGTCCTTCGGTCATGCCTCCAACTCTGGCAGAGGTCCTCCATGGAGGTGATGATGAATGAAGACAATGGCTGTCGAGGTAGCGTGATGGGCCGGGCTGAGGCTTATCATCAAGAAGTGGACATGATGGGCCTTTCTTACGGGCAACAATGGGCCACGGCCTATGTGTCGTGTTGGTGAAGTGGTGGACAAACATGCCCTTGGAAGGTCCACATGTAATAGAGTCAGTATCTAGGGTTTCGAGACTCCCCTTGGGGGCACGCTTGTACTTTTAATCTTAGGTTGGGCAGTCGCTATAAAATGCGATGCCCCTTGTGTAATTAGGGAAGTTGTCCTATAATAGTTATAGTGTGTAACTTGCCCTAGGGCCCACTTTGTACTTCCTCATTAATTTATTGACAAAGAGTTATCTTGGTCACACCTGTTCATCGTATCCCGAACCTGCTGGAACCATGTCAAACAGTTGGCGCCCATCGTTTGTGTCTGGCCAGAGATAACACCCACAGATGACACCAAAGAATAGGACCTTCGTTAGGAGACGTACTGCCACCGAGGCGGAGGTACCACAACCCTCTGCTCGTGGGAGACCAGGAAGAAACACTCAAAGCACCTACGCCTCCGCACCAGAGGACGGAGGTGACGACGAGAACAACAATACCGCGCAAAGGGGGGACCCGACTGAGCAGCATCCGCCCGCCCAGAACCAAGAAGACAAATTGGCCAGGCTGAGAGATGAGATGCGCCGCATGAAAGCCAAAAGAGATAGGTTAAGGGCACAGTAAGCTGCCACCCAAAAAACAATACAATCATCGTGTCAAGCGGACGAGATAAGGCAGCAAATGGCCATTCTGCAAGCAGAAATACAGAGCATGCAACCTCTGGTAGCAATTCCATCGAAGACCACTCAACCAATCACAGCAAGTCGTCCCCCAGCTATAAACGTGCATGCTGCGCACACCATAATTCCAAGCCTACCCACACCACAAGAGTCTTTGACCCTGTTGACACTGTTTTTCGGCACGTGTCAATAAGGATCGGAGACTGGACTAATCGGCAAGGAGGATGGTTTTTTCTTCGATATTGCTTCTGATGTTGTCGATGAGTGGTTGCCGATGAAGGACAGTTGATCTGGATTATTTCCGATTGGGCTGAAGACGTGTTACTGATGCACTTGAGCCAACCCTTGAATACGACCCTTCAAATCATTGACCCCTTGAGGACGGAAATTCCCTCGAGCAAATAGGCGACCCTCGAGCACAGTATACTCTCAGCCGTCTACTCTCTGTACATTGTTGATGAAGCTAAAGAGCTGTTGTCGATGAGAGTGATAGAGAGCTAGGGGATCGTTGCCGACGAAGCTGAAAAGCTGATTAGAGGATCGTTGTCGATGAAACGAAAAGGCTATTGCCGATAAGATAGGCGTGTTGACGTTGGAGGCGACTCACAACTAATCATTGACCAAGTGATGAAGGCCTCGAACTGCCACGACGCCAAGATGGAAGCCTACTGTAACGAAGTGCACAAGTTGGAAGACAAGTTCCACGGCCTCGAGCTTAGTCATATTGCTCGACGATACAACGAAGCCGCGGATGAGCTTGCAAAAATTACATCAACTCGAGGTACAGTCCCTCCGGACGTATTCTCAAGGGACCTCTTTGAGCCCTCCATTGATTTGGGCTCGGGGGCTTGCACTACGCCCTCGAAGCTCCACCCCACGACCTTGACTGGGGCCCCCTCGACTGGGGCCTAGGTTATGGAGATCCAGGGGACTCCTCCTCCGTCGAGCCCGCCTCCAGACTGGTGAGCCCCTTTCCTCGACTGCCTCCTTTGGGGAGAGCTTCCGGAGGACCGGACTGAAGCTCGCCAGATTGCGCGACGGGCCAAGTCCTACATCATCTACGGTGATGGCAAGGAACTCTACAGATGAAGCCCTTCAGGTGTTGTTCAGCGCTGCATTACTATCGAAGAAGGCAGAAGGCTCCTCGAGGACATACACTCAGGGGCTTGCGACCATCACGCAGTGCCAAGGACCCTCGTAGGCAATGCCTTCCGATAGGGTTTCTACTGGCCGACCACCGTTTTCGATGCCACAAACATTGTCCACTCGTGCAAAGGGTGTCAATTTTACGCCAAGCAGACGCATCTCCCAGCTCACGCCCTATAAATGATCCCCATCACCTGGCCGTTCATGGTCTGGGAGCTTGATCTCGTGGGGCCTCTCAAGAGGACAACCAAAGGGTACACGCACCTGCTCGTTGCCATCGACAAGTTTACCAAGTGGATCGAGGCCTAGCCTATCGACAACATCCGCTCCGAACGGGCGGTCGAGTTCTTCACCAACATCATCCATCGCTTCGGGGTCCCGAACGTCATCATCACTGACAACGGCACATAGTTCACCGACAAGAAGTTCTTGGATTTCTGCGATCACCATCACATCCGTGTGAATTGGTTCGTGGTTGCACATCCTCGAACTAACGGCCAGGTCGAGCGCGCCAATGGCATGATCTTGCAGGGCCTCAAGCCAAGGATCCTCAACCGCCTCAGCAAGCACGAAAAAAATGGGCCACGGAGCTGCCTTCGGTCCTATGGAGCCTAAGGACAACACTTAGTCGAGCCACAGGCTTCACCCCATTCTTTTTGGTCTATGGGGCTGAGGCCGTCCTCCCCACTGACCTTGAGTATGGTTCCCCTCGACTAAAGGCATACAACGAGCAAAGCAACAAAGAAGCCCTCACAAACGCCGTTGACCAGCTCGAGGAGGCTCGAGACATGGCGCTAATACACTCCACGAGGTATCAGCAGAAACTTTGACGCTACCATGACAAGCACGTGCGCCCGAGGGACTTCCAAGTTGGAGACCTTGTCCTACGTCGACGATAGAGCAGCAAGGGACGTCACAAGCTGACCCCGCCATGGGAAGGCCCATACGCCATAGCTGAGGTGCTAAAGCCCGGGACGTACAAGCTCGCTAACGACAAAGGCGAAATCCTCACCAACGCATGGAACATCGAACAACTACGTCGTTTCTACCCTTAGGGCACCAATGTCCTCGTACATTCTCGCATGCTGTGTACATTTTCGCATGGCAAATATAAGGAGTACTTTTGATTATAAGTTCAAACATGTTATTGTACATGCAAGAGGTAGCCTCGACCCTGTCTCTCCAGAGTCGAGCCTTCCTCAGGGGCCAACGGGGGGGAACCCCTAAGTTCATAAAAATGCGAACGAATTTTTCGCGAACGATTTTTTTGAGCGTCTCCTTTCGCTTCGCAACTAAGTTGAAAATGCCTCGAACTCCCTAGGGGTCGAGGGCTGTTGAGCCAGAGCTCTCCTATGCCTCCGGGCTACGGTACCTCCACTCGCTCCCCCTCGAGGGATACAAGCCTGCGTCGAACACTTAGTCAAAAAGCAAAAGTCAGGCGATCAGAACTCGAGCACCTCTTCTTTCTCACGCCTCGATACGCTTAGCGACTAAGTAGAAAACACCTCAAACTCCCTAGAGGGTCGAGGACTGTCGAGCCGGGAGCTCTCCTACGCCTCCGGGCTATGGTACCTCCACTCGCTCCCCCCTCGAAGGATACGAGCATGCGTCAAAAACTTAGTAAAAAAAGCAAAGTCTAGGTGAAAGAAAGCAGAGAAGGCTCAAAAGTAAAATGACAAATTGCATTACGATAGATGCATTAATGTTCGAAAAGGCTTTCGAAGCCATATTGAATATAAGTTACAAAAAACTAACTTATTACATGGGCATCTTCGCCCAGCCTTGCCCTACAGGCCCGCTCCGTCGCCGCCCTCCTCGACGCTGTACCCTTCATCCACGGGGGGGAGGACTTCGTCCTTGAACAACTTCGCTAGCGCTCCCCCGGCCTCTCGGCGTCATTGATGAGCCCTCGGCATCGCTCCTCGTTCTCAGCGTGGGTCTTCGAGATATCAGGAACGAAGCCTTGGGCGACCACATTCATATCGAAGACGAAGCCGGAGGAGACCACTGCTAGCGCCCGCTTCACGCCGATATGAAGCGCCTCCCGCACGCGATCACGAAGGGTGGCATCGAGGTAGTAGATTCGGTCGACGAACGCGGCACCCGGGATGTCTTCTTCAGCACCCTCGACGGGCCCGACCTCCCAGGAGGCGCAGAGCCTGTCGAGCACAACCCGGAGCCGGCCGAGAAGCGCCCCCTTCGCCACGAGGCTCTCCTGCAGCGCCTTGGCGGTGGTTTGGGTAGCGAGCAGCTCAGACTCAAGGCCTGAAACACAAAACAAGAGTTAGACAAACCATACGAGAAGAAAAAAGATCAAAAGCTCTTCAAGGAACTCACCAGCACAGCGAGTCTCGAGGGTGCGGCGATCCCCCAGCATGGCGTCGTGCTCCCCCCGGGCCTCGTCTCGCTCCCGCTGGGCCTCCTTGAAGGCCTGGGTCACCTCCGTCTTCTCGCAGTGGAGGGTCTCAAGGGCGCCACCAGCCAAGATGATGTCCTGCTCCTTCTCTTGGAGGGTAGCCTTCATCACCCTGAGCTGGGTTTCTAGGCTAGTGGCCCGGTTCTTCTCCTCCTGGGCCAAGGCGAAAGGGTGTTGCGCACCATGGAGACTTCAGCGAGACTGGTCTCAAGCGAGCGGATGCGCTCCACGGAGCTTTGAGCCTCCCCCACGACTAGCTCGACGCGCTCCTGGGCTCGGATGCTCTCGCCCTTGGCCCTCTCTGTTTTGGCCTTGGCCGCGTCAGCCTCCTCCTTGGCACGCTTGAGCTTCGCCTTGAGTTGGGCGGCTTCCCCTCGAGCGGCCTTGGCATCCTCCTTCGCCCGGGCGGCCTCCTCCTTGGCTTTGGTGGCCTCCTCCCTGGTCCGCTTCAGCTCCTCCTTGATCTCGACCACCTTACCCTGCGCAGAGCGACCGGCTTCGAGTTGGTGAAGCACTTCCTCCCGGTTGTTGTGCGTTTCGTGGAGGAAGTTTGACTTGGAGTAGGAACGCCTCCGCACCTCCTGGGGATAGGAAATCGAGGGTTAAAGCATTTCATATGAAAGAACTCAAAAAATCGCATATGGTCTACACAGGGACTCACCGTGAGGTTCTGGTCGAGGCCTTCGGCGAGATCGACGCCCAGCTTCAGCAAGTGCTGCAGCGACGCCTAGGACCGCTCGGCGTCCTCCCAGCACTTGACTTCCGCCGGGTCATCCATCTCGATCCCGGGAGCGCTGGAGTCGCCAAGTTCTCGGAGTACGATGCGCTCCTTGCCCCAATGCGGAAGGACCGTCTTGACCTTGGTTCGTGCCAAGGACTCAATCTCGTCCACCACATCGCATGGGACGCCGTAACGCATGGCCAACTCCGCCGGGGTGCGGAACTCCGACGCGGTGCCAACATCCCTCAGCCCGAGGTCGGAAGTCGACCTCCTCGGCGAGCCAGAAGCCGCCGTCTCCTCCGGCTGCTCCGTCGACGGTTGCAGCGACTGGCTTGACATTGCTTCTGGCACCTTCGGAGGCAGTGGAGGTGTTGAGGCCATCACTTCCCTCAATGCCACGACTTGTGGCGCCGGTAGGACCACCATCGACACATCTTCCGCTGGGTTCGGTACCGAGGCCTCCTCCAGTTGCACCCCCGGCAGCCGCGGGACCGTCGATGCCTTCGACGCCATTTCTTCTTCGGCCAGCAGCTCGTCTAGGGTGATCACGGACACCCATTGCTTGGCACTCCCGAAGTCCCCTTTGCCCCCGACGTCTCGGCCGGCTGCTGCGCCGGCGGGTCCAGCAGCGTCGTGCCCCCCGGTGGCGTCTGCTGCGCCTGCTAATGCTGGGGCTGGCCCCCAGTTTCCTCCTCCTCTGCCCGCCGCTCCAACGGCTCCTTCTCCCCCTCCTGCTGCGGCCACGACAGCTCTGCTTCTTGCAGGGCCCCCTGCTCCTGCTTCCTCTGGGCCTCGAGCTCGTGTAGCCCCGCTGGCCAGGGTCTTCGCTCTCCCGTCGAGGGGGGAAGGGCTGTGGTCTCCTCACCCTCGAGGTCGATGACGGCTACCCCCTCTCCTGGCTCATGGTCCTCGGGGGCTCCCACCTTAGGTGCGGGGATCGAGGCCTCCGGTCGACCAGGAGCGGAAGCTCCCGGCGTCGGGGCTCCGCCCCCTGGTGCCAGGCCGAGCTTGAGGACCACAGACGACGATGTCAAGGAGGTGCTCCCTCCCTCTTGCGTCCTCCCTGGCTCGAAGTCGCTGCTCGTTGCGGCCCCCGAGACGCTCGACCCTGCAGTAAGAGCGGAACCCGTCAGCCTACCGCGCGCCATAGCCCCGAGGGCTGAGGACAACCACTTGGCTTCCCACAGAGCCAAGGGCCTCGACATCGCACCTATGACTGGGGCCTCCATCTTCACAGCTGCGTCCACCTTGAGCCGCTTAGCCGGCGCAAGAGATGCCTCCTCGATTCGGCGCTTGGGCCTGGATGAGAAGAGGACGGCAAAAAACTTATTAAACTGCACAATAAGGATGCAACGAAAAAAGGAATTGAATCAACAACGCTTACCCGAAGGGGATAGAGGCCTTTCGGGTCCCCCTCGAACTGCCAGTAGACCTCGAGACCCCTCCCGAAGACGAGCTCTTCCTAGGGCTGAGGCTGCTCGGGGCCATCGGTGGCGTTGCCGTGCCTCCCTGCTCTGATGAGGTCTCCTGAGCACGGCTCTGCTCTGCCCGCGCCGATGACTGGGACCGAGTTTCCTGGGTCGAAGTGGGTGGGATCCCGCCTCGAGTACTACGGGAGGGGGGTGAACCCCCTTGAGTTGAGGCGTCGGCCCACCTTTTCCCACGCCGGCACTCTGAGGCTGACGCCACCGGCTGGGGGGCGCGCTCCTCCTCCACCTCCTCCTGCACGAAGGGGCGATCAGCATGGGAGGAACCCAACAAGATGCGATCGAGACGCCCCGCCACCCCCTCGACGTCATCGCTATCATCGTCAGCATCATCTTCATCTCCCTCGGAAGAGGGAGACTCCTCCTCTAGGAGCCCGTCGCGCCTCTGCTCAGCGCGGCGCCTCGCAAGCCTTTCGCGCTCTCGGAGCTTCTTGGCCTTCTTCTTCTCCTCTTCGTCCTTACACCGCTTTCCTTGCTGGGCGGTGAAGCGTCTTACCTGATGGTCGGGAGTGTCCTCCCTTAGCGGGGGCCTCGATCTCCGGTAGTCGATTCTCCCCTACACAAAAACATTTAGTCACAGGGACGAGAGAAGGGGGCGAAATGAAAACGTGAAAGGCGCAGGACGGGGCACTCACCAGGTCGAGGCAACCCTCCTCCAGGTCGAGGCGCATGGGGAGGCGGTTGACGTCTTCCACCCTAAACGAGCCTGCGACCATCCCCTTTACCCGCGCAACGACTTCCGCGGTGGATGGCTTCTTGCTGGACATCCGGCACCTCTCGAGAACCTTAGGCGCCGCCGAGGGGAGCATCTCGTCCAACCGCAGCGGGCGCTCCATCAGAAGGAGCACCCGTCGACTGTGGAAGGCTGAGACCTCCACACCCGCCATCAGGCCTGCCTCTCGAAGGGTCTTCATCGCAATGAAGAGGGGACGAAGTCAACGCTGAAGATCTCCCGCGACACCGTGCGGCCAGTTGTATGGACGCTCGGTGATAAGCCGCTCGGTGTACGATGGGAGATAGCCTCCGTCGTTGCGAAGGTAGAACCATTGCTCATCCCACCGGGAGTGGTTGGACATCAACCCGGTGGGGATATACTCGCGTGGCTCCTCCGACCTCTCGGTCTTCAACACGAAGTTGAGGCACCCTGCTCTGACGATTCACCTTACTCCTGGCGCCACCGGGGAGGCGAACCACTCCCCCTTGTAAAGGTGGAGCCACAGCTCCCAATGTGGCGCCATCCCGAGGTAGCCCTCGCAGACGGCCGCGAAGATGGCGGTGTTGGAGATGGCGTTGGGGGAGAATGCTGGAGCTCGACGCCATAGAAGTTCATCAATCCCCGCATGAACTCGCTCGGGGGTACGCCGAACCCATGCCGATGATATTTGAGGAAGCTCACCACATAGCCCTCCGGTGGGCTCGGCTCTTGGTGGCTCCTCGGCGGCGCAATCCACTTCGGCCGATTTGGATCGATGACAGGGCAGAGAAGTCCTTCTCCCACCAGCTCGTTCAGCCTTTGCCGCGTCACGGTCGACGGGCGCCAGGGTTCGGCGGGCTGGAGGATGGGGGCCATGGCAGGAGCGGTAGCACAGATCTGCTCGGTGGACGCGGCGACGGCAACAACAGCACGAATCTGCTCGGTGGACGAACGACCAGGAAGGTTCCCAATCGTGACTTCTCGCTCTAAGTCTTTACCCTCATGCACGCAGGAAAGCAGGAATTTGAGAGGATGGCAAAGGTGGGGGCGAACAGCGCCTGTCCCCCTTCGTTTTTATACCCGGGAAAAGCGACGGGCGAAGTCCGACGGCAGGGAAAAGGTAACTTCCCGCAATTAATGCGCTTACCAGATCATTCACCCCTCGATCCTTGACTGGATACACGCATCACACCTCTAGCAAAGAGCCGTTCCTCGGGCCCACCACGATCTCCACTGCCACATCGTTTTAGCTTCCTCCTCAAAAGGCGCGTCTAACAGTAAGAAAAATAAGTGTCACTTACCGGCGGACTCTTCTAGGAGAAGGTAAGCGGGCTCTGGCCCCACCTCAAAGTCTCAGGGGAGTGAAGGCCAGCCCTCGAGTGAGGGCTCAATGGCCACCCTTGAGCACTAAAAAAATCAGGCTCTGGCCCTAAGCCTCGAGGGAGCGAAGGCTGGCCCCACGATCAGGGTTCGACAGCCGCCCTCGAGCACCCGAGTCAGGGGTGACCAAGGGGGAGCCAACACGAGGCCCAGCTCGAGAACGAACCCTCGAGACCCCTTTGGACACATCCAAGGCGAAGTGCTACGGACTTTATGGAATCCCCCCGAAGGGAGGCATCGAGCCGTCGAGACCTATCGAATGGAATCGGTATTCGTAGGTCCATTGCGTTTTGCTTTAATGAGACCGCCTCCGGGCCTCCTGCCGACCTCTATCGAACGAGGAACGGGCTCTCACTTGGATTTTCCCATTATCAGCTCACTGAGAACTTTGAGGCTCGCCCTATCGAGGGTAGTCCAATGCTTCTCGCCTCACGTCCGATCGAAAGGACTCGTGAGATAAATGCCGAGGCCGGCAACGCCCCAGCCGCACGAGGCTTGGGAGCTTGACTGTGCCCGGCACCCCTCGACGAAAGAGGGTCAAAAATCCCCCGGGGGCTCGGTGTCCCAACGCACCCCTCGGTAAAGTGCTGTGACTCCAGTTCAGGTCTATACCCGACTAGACAAGCATCCCTCGATCAAAGACAAATGAAGCCCTCACAGGAGTCTTTCGACTCCTATGAGGCCTCAGGGGCTACCCCCGCGGGGTTCGCTCGCGCTCCCCCACGAAAAGATCCGAATCACGTCCCGTTCCCAATTCTTGACCCCCTGCCCGAGTGCCATCACTCGCGCAGGGGCTCGGGGGCTACTGTAGTTACCCAGGAAATGGGTACCCCAAACCCTTGGTTTACCAAACTAAATCCTGCAAAATCAGCAACACAAACCCTCCAGTGACCTCCCACGATTAACGTTCGAAGGCCCACAGGCTAAAGCATATTGGGTTGACCTGCAAACGGGCTACGACAGCCCAAAGCCAAAGCCTGCACAAGGGGCTACCGAGCGGACTGGGACTGTACACTCGAGGGTACAATTTGGGTGACCCCTCGAGGACGGAACTTCGCCAGGCGAACAAGCCTGCCCTCGAGGACGGAACCTCGCCCGGCGAACGAACCTGCCCTCGAGGATGGAACTTCGCCCGGCGAATGAGCCAGCCCTCGAGGACGGAACTTCGTGGACAGTGCACCCCTCGGCTATCGACTCTCCTGCACGGATCCGGGCGCATTTAATGCGTTTTTCCTACCGGCGCCTAACCGTATGGCCACAGTTACGGTAACAGTTGTGGGAGTGGCGGTCAAATCTTGCTTTTACCGCCCATGCCTCAGAATCCCGCGGATCGTACTTCGCTGTTGCGCCATGCCGAGCACTGTGCCCCATCTAGCACCCCTCGAGACGTATGAATCAGCGCGTTTCCCGCATTTCCCAGGATTTGACCTTATCCGGTGAGGCTCGACCCCTTCGACTCGACCCCCTCGACTCAAGCCAAGTCCTCGACCATCGCCCCTCAACTTCATCGGATGAACCCTCGAGCGGGACTCCAACAACTCTGGGCTGCACTTCAACAACTCCGGACGCGATGGCTGCAGGGCCTCCATACCGACGTACATCACTACAGCAGCACCGACGTGATCGGCCTCAACGCCATGAGTCACCGGCCATGCGAACTCTAAATATATGTACTCTTGCGCCCCTCCTTCACCTATAAAAGGAGGCGCCAGGATGTTAGAAAAGAGAGAGGAACGAGAGGATCTAGAGCATAGAAACGCTAAGTCTTTAGATCACAGAACAACACCGTGAGACAGTGCAAGGTCGAGAGCTAGGCATTCGAACGCCCAAGCCCCACCTCACGCTCCTCACACCAGCTTGTATTTCCCCTGTACTAGCACTTCGGTGCAAGATAACACGAACTATCCTCCCCCCGCTGGACGTAGGGCCTTCTTTGCCCGAACCAGGATAAATCGTCGTGTCCTTCTTGCATCACCCATCGGATTAAGGGAGCACGCAATTACAAATATTCCTCATTGGTGTTAACCCCTCGAGGGTCAAAACACCAACAGAAGTCGGCCTCCTCGGCAGGCCAGAAGCCGCCGTCTCCTCCGGCTGCTCCGTCGCTTCCCCCAACGCCACGTCCTATGGCGCCGGCAGGTCCGCCATCGACGCATCTTCCGGTGGGTTCGGTACCGAGGCCTCCTTCAATTGCACCCCCGGCAGCCGCGGGACCGTCGACGCGTTCGACGCTGTTTCCTGTTCGGACAGCAGCTCATCCAGAGTGATCACGGACACCCATTGCTTGGGCAGTCCCGAAGTCCCCTCTGTCTCTGACGTCTCGGGCGGCTGCTGCGCTGGCGGGTCCAGTGGCGCCGTGTCCCCCGGCAGCGTCTACTGCACCTGTTGATGCTAGGGCTGGCCCTTGGTTTTCTCCTCCTCTTCCCGCCGCTCCTGCGGCTCTTTCTCCCCCTCCCGCTGCGACCGTGGCAGCTCTGCTTCTTGCAGGGCCCCCTGCTCCCGCTTCCTCTAGGCCTCGAGCTCGCATAGCCCCGCCGGCCAGGGTCTCTGCTCTCCCGTCGAGGGGAGAAGGGCTGTGGTCTCCTCGCCCTCGAGGTCAACGATAGCTACCTCCTCTCCCGGCTCGTGGCCCTCGGGGCCTCCCGCCTTGGGTGCGGGGATCAAGGCCTCCGGTCAGCTAGGAGCGGAAGCTCCGGACATCGGGGCTCCGCCCCCTGGCGCCGGGACGATCTCGAGGACTACAGACGACAACATCAAGGAGGTGCTCCCTCCCTCTTGCGTCCTCCCTGGCTCGGAGTCGCCGCCCGTCGCGGCCCCCGAGACGCTCGACCCTACAGCAAGAGCGGAACCCGTCAGCCTACCTGCGCCGTAGCTCCGAGGGCTGAGGACAACCACTTGGCTTCCCACGGAGCCAAGGGCCTCGATGTTGCACCTGTGACCGGGGCCTCCATCTTCGCAACTGCGTCCACCTTGAGCCGCTTAGCCAGCGCAAGAGACGCCTCCTCGATTTGGCGCTTGGGCCTGGATGGGAAGCAGGGCGGCAAAAAGCTTATTAAGCTGCACGATGAGGATGCAGCGAAAAGGAATTGAATCAACAACACTTACCCAAAGGGGATAGAGGCCTTTCGGGTCCCCCTCGAACCGCCAGCAGATCTCGAGACCCCTCCCAAAGCCGAGCTCTTCCTGGGGCTGAGGCTGCTCAGGGCCATCGGTGGGGTCGCCATGCCTCCCTGCTCTGACGGAGCCTCCTGAGCACGGTTTTGCTCCGCCCGCGCCAACAACCGGGACCGGGTTTCCCGGGTCGAAGTGGGTGGGGTCCCACCTTGAGTACGACGGGAGGGGGTGAACCCCCTCGAGTCAAGGCATTGGCCCACCTTTTCTCATGCCGGTGCTCGAGGACGACGTCACCGGCTGGGGGGCGCGCTGCTCCACTGCCTCCTCCTACACGAAGGGGCGGTTAGCATGGGAGGAACCCAACAAGATGAGCTCGAGATGCACCACCACCCCCTCAACATCATCGCTGTCATCATCAACATCATCTTCATCTCCCTCAGACGAGGGAGACTCCTCCTCCGGGAGCCCGTCGTGCCTCTTCTGAGCGCGGCGCCTCGCAAGCCTTTCGTGCTCCAGAAACCATGCCGATGATATTTGAGGAAGCTCACCACATAGCCCTCCGGCGGGTTCGGCTCTTGGTGGTTCCTCGGCGGCGCAATCCACTCCAGCCGATTCAGATCGGTGACGGGACGAAGAAGTCCTTCTCCCACCAGCTCGTTTAGCCTTTGCCGCATCATGGTCGACGGGCACCAGGGTTCGGTGGGCTGGAGGACGGGGGCCATGGCAGCAGCGGTGGCACGGATCCGCTCGGTGGACGCGGCGGCGACAGCAACAACACGAATCTCCTCAGCGGACGGACGACCGGGAAGGTTCCCAATTGCGATTTCTTGCTCTAAGTTTCTACCCTCACACACGCAGGAAAGTAGGAATTTGGGAGAATGGCAAAGGTGGGGGCGAACAGCGCCTGTCCCCCTCCGTTTTTATTCCCGGGAAGAGCAACGGGCGGAGTCCAGCGGCAGGGAAAAGTTAACTTCCCGCAATTAATGCGCTTACCTGACCGTTCCCCCCCTCGATCCTCGACCGAATGCGCGCGTCACACCTCTGGCAAAGAGCCATTGCTCGGGCCCACCATGATCGCACCGCTAAGGCCTTCTCCTCAAAAGGCGTGTCCAACGATAAGAAAAAAGAGCCGTCACTCACCAACGGAGATTTCTACGAAAGGTAAAACAGGCTCTGGCCCCACCACAAAGTCTCGAGGGAGCGAAGGCTGGCCCTCGAGTGAGGGTTCAACGGCCGCCTTTGAGCACCAAAAAAATCGGGCTCCGACCCTAAGCCTCGAGGGAGCGAAGGCTGGCCCCACGATCAGGGTTCAACAGCCGCCCTCGAGCACCCGAGTCAGGGGTGACCATGGGGGAGCCAACATGAGGCCTTGCTCGAGAACGAACTCTCGAGACCCCTTTGGACACATCCAAGGCAAAATGCTACGGACTTTATGGAATCCCCCCGAAGGGAGGCATCGAGCCGCCGAGACCTATCGAATGGAATCGGTATCCGTAAGACCATGCGTTTTGCTCTAATGAGACCGCCTCTGGGCCACCAGCCGACCTCTATCGAATGAGGAATGGGCTCTCACTTGGATCTTCCCGTTACCAGCTCACTGAGAACTTCGCGGCTGGCCCTATCGAGGGTAGTCCGACGCTTCTCGCCTTACGTCCGATCGAAAGGACTCGTGAGATGAATGCCGAGGTCGGCAACGCCCCAGCCGCACGAGGCTTGGGAGCTCGACTGTGCCCGACACCCCTCGACGAAAGAGGGTCAAAAATCCCACGTCCCGACGCACCCCTCGGTAAAACGCTATGACTCTAGTTTAGGCCTGTACCCGACTGGACTAGCACCCCTCGACCAAAGACAAATGAAGCCCTCACAGGAGTCTTTCGACTCCTATGAGGCCTCGGGGGCTACCCCCGAGGGGGTCGCTCGCGTGCCCCCCACGGAAAGATCTGAATCACATCCCGTTTCCAATTCTTGACCCCCTGCCCGAGTGTCATCACTCGCGCAGGGGCTCGGGGGCTACTGTCGTTACCCAGGAAATGGGTACCCCAAACCCTTGGTTTACCAGGCTAAACCCCGCAAAATCAGCAACACAAACCCTCTAGTGACCTCCCACGATTAACGTTCGAAGGCCCGCAGGCTAAAGCATATTGGGTTGACCCACGAACAGGCTATGATGGCCCAAAGCCAAAGCCTGCTCGAGGGGCTACCGAGCGGACTGGGACTGTACGCTCGAGGGTACGATTCGGGTGACCCCTCGAGGATGGAACTTTGCCCGGTGAACGAGCCTGCCCTCAAGGACGGAACTTCATTTGTGCGAATGGGCAGCCCTCGAGGACAGTGCACCCCTCGGCTACCGACTCTCCTGCACGGATCTAGGCGCATTTAATGCATTTTACCCACCCCCGCCTAACCGTATGGCCACAGTTACGGTAACAGTTGTGGGAGTGGTGGTCAAATCTTGCTTTTACCACCCATGCCCCGGAATCCCACGGGTCATACTTCGCTATTGCGCCATGCCGAGCACTATGCCCCACCCAGCACCCCCTCGAGACGCATAAATCAGCACGTTTCCCGCATTTCTTGGGATTCGACTTTATCCGGTAAGGCTCGACCCCTTCGACTCGACCCCTTCGACTCGAGCCAAGCCCTCGACCGCTGCCCCTCGACTTTGTTGGACGAACCCTTGAGTGGGACTCCAACGACTCTGGGCTGCACTTCTACAACTCCCGATGCGACGGCTGCAGGGCCTCCCATACCGACGTACATCACTACAGCAGCACCGATGTGATCGGCCCCCACGCCATGCGACACCAGCCATGCGAACTCTAAATATATGTACTCCTGTGCCCCTCCTTCACCTATAAAAGGAGGCACCAGGACGTTAGGGAAAGAGGACAGAACGACAGGATCCAGAGCATAGAAACGCTAAGGCTTTAGATCACAAAACAAGACCGTGAGACAGTGTAAAGTAGAGAGCTAGGCGCCCGAAACACCCAAGCTCCAGCTCACACTCCTCACACCTGCTTGTATTTTCCCCTGTACTAGCACTTCGGTGCAAGATAACACGACTATCCTCCCCCCGCTGGACGTAGGGCCTTCTTTGCCCGAACCAGGATAAATCACCGTGTCCTTCTTGCATCACCCACCGGATTAAGGGAGCACGCGATTACGAATATTACTCGTTGGTGTTAACCCCTTGGGGGTCAAAACACCGACACTTTGCGTGTTAAATTAGGACTCTTCGATTAGCGGAGTATAAATATATGCCGGGGGGCATTGTAATAGAGATGGAAGCATCAATAAACAAATCTACTTTTTATCGCAATTTACTTCTACCAATACTTTACTTTTCGACGACTTCGTCAAGTATTTTCTTTTTTAACGAGTTCTTTCAAGAATCGACGGGCTGCATCAACTTGATCTCCGGCGACCTTGCAGGTTCTATGTCTACCGAGCATGATTCAAGCTTTGACTTCTGGGCGTATCGCTGTCGTCTCATCTGATCTGTTCAATAGTTATCAAATACATTCTGAGCCTTGACGTCCGGGCGTATCACTGTCGTCTCGTTCAATTTTTATTCAAATTATCATCCTTGTCGATTAACAGGTCAAATCGACTGGCACGCTTCAGATATCGAATTTAGGTATTAGCCCGGTGTGTTTGCAGATAAGAATTTTGCATCAACACATCTTTTGGCATGCTCGGTGGGACAAAGTCAACAGATTTATCATGAAGAATCCTGCTGATATCAATCCAGAGAACATCATCGAGATATCAGAGTCAGATCTCAAGGAAGATCAGAAGTTTGCCATGGAAAAAGCCATGGAGGACTACAGGCAGCTTTGCTTGAAGTCTTTCAGCATGAATAGGGGCAGAGAAGTCATCCAGAAGCAAGATCTGCCATTGCCTCGGCAGGTAACCTTTGATTTCAACCCTGGTAAATTACAAGAGATGGTTAATTCTGCATTGAATCAGGCTTTGATCAACCACTCCACTGTGCTGTCCAATACTGTTTACAATGCTGTTGTGCAAACATTAAGAGAAGGACAAGCACCAGGTTATGTCGGGCCGGCATATCATCAGTCGAGATCGGCATCTGTCAGTACTCCATCGGCAACTCTAGCCATTGAGAGTATGGAAGCGCCTATTCCTCTAGTTATATCAGGACCATCTATCATTGAAGCCACGTCGATAGGATCAGATCTAACGTCTTAGGAGAGGCCTAGTACTCAGTTGAGCACAGATCTATCAGCATTAGCAATGTTAGGCTCTTCAGTTCAACATAATCAGATTCCTGCTAATTGGTAGGGATACGGGATGCCTCTAGGTCCATATACTGCCAACTCTGGACTGCCTCAAGTGCATGATGTAGCAGGGAAGGGTCCAATGACATCGGCTACTCCAATTCGGCTGATGACTCAAGTGTCACATTACTCTACTACACCTCCTGCTACCATTGTCAATGGGATTCCACGCGCCTCCGCAACAGATATCTTATGCAAATCCATTGACTAGTCCTCCACCAGTTCAACAGAGCATCAATTATGCCAGTTATCATCCACCTATACAGGGCAATTGCGGGTTATCTGCAATTCAGGGCAATTATGCTAGCTATCATCCACCTATACAAGAGCATCAATTGTCCGCAAGTTATCAGCCATCGGCAAGTCAGGCGCCGATGAGTTATAATCTCAATTGGTCAGGGCAAGCACCAGTTTAGCAATCTGCTATTCAGCCAGGTTACCAGGCATAGTATAGTCCACAGGCAGCTTTCCAGGATCAAACATCGGCAAAACAGCCGATGAGCTTTGCTCCACAGAATGGTGCTGTGAATATGCCGATTCTTCCAAGTCAAGTACCACAAGGATATGTAGAAGCATATCAGCCAGTGCCTCCAGTGGAGATTCAGCCAGTGCATCGGCAAGATCAATATGCACATTTAACTGATAAGATCACAGAAGTAATGAAAGAGCAATTTGGGATTCAGCCCAAGGTTAATACTTACTCTTATCAGACTCCGTACCCTCCAGTTTATGACTCAATTCCTTTCCCGAATCAGTACAAGGTGCCAAATTTCACTAAGTTTTCTGGGCAGGATGATACGTCAATGATGGACCACATCAACCGATTCATCATCTAGTGTGGAGAAGCTGCTAACAGGGATGAGCTAAGCGTCCGTTTATTCTCGTCTTCTTTGTCTGGATCGGCATTCACGTGGTTTATCTCATTACCACCGAACTCTATTCTTACTTGGGCCAATCCAGAAAGACAATTCCATAAGTACTTCTTTGCTGGTGTCCATGAAAAGAAGCTTACCAATTTGATGAAATTGAGACAGCGAAATGACGAATCGGTGGAGAGCTTTGTGCAAAGGGTACGAGACATGAAGAACAGGTGCTACAGCCTAGTGCTTGATGATCGCTAGTTAGCTGGTTTGGCTTTCCAGGGTCTGTTGCCGCATCTCAAGGATAAGTATGATTCTTAGGAGTTTGAAAGTCTTAGCCATATTATGCAGAGGATCTCTGATCAAAGTGCTCAAGCTCCAGAACCTAGAAAGAGTTGGAACAAGAAGGTGTCCTTTGTAGAAGAGGCAGAGGAATCAAACTCAGATGAGGAACCAACTATCGACCTAGCTGAGTGGGTGAAGGGTAAGAAGCCAATATCTTGTCCTTTTGGTCAAAAAGAGCCAAAGAAATTCACGTTTGACATCACAAAGGCCGATAAGATATTTGATCTACTGCTTCAAGAGGGCCAAATCAAGCTGTCACCCAATCATGTGATTCCATCGGCAGATGAGCTGAAGAAGATGAGGTACTGTAAGTTTCATAATGCAACTTCGCACAGTACCAATGACTGTAAAGTTTTCAGGCAGCAGTTGTAATCGGCCATTGAATCTGGGAGGATCAAGTTCGATAACTCTAAAGCTCAGAGGCTGATGAAGATTGATCAACATCCTTTTCCTGCAAACATGGTGGATGCCGTAAGCAAGACCAAAGTGTTGACATCGGCAAGCACTAAAAGGAGAGCATCGATAGATCCTAGACATCAAGTAACTACTGATAACTTGAAGGGGAAAGAAGTAGTAGAAAGCAACAGTTCAAGAAGATCTCCTAGGCCTGCTCCATACAGAGTTTTAGGTGATCGCTATCAGCAGCGGCAGGAGGAGTTGCGTCGCGAAGAGTGGCGTCGACATGAAGATCATTGGAGATGCCCCTTCTTCATCTACTGCTGGGAAGAAGGCATTAAATTGCCTACGGTTGATAACTGCCCCGAGTGCAATGGTTATGATCAAACCAATCGGACAAAAAGAAGACCGTATTATGGTGATCAGGGCATATACATCAATGAGCCGATCAGGGGAAGAGCATCGGTACATGATCGGCTGGGGGGCAGAATCAGTGTACATGAAGGCTGGGCAGGCATGACGACTGCTTGCCGATGAACCGAGAGGAGCTCGAGGAGATGGCCAATGCGAGAGTTCCTGATGAGGCGATTCTTTGTAGAGACTCCAATATAAACTGCCCAGGTTCAGGTATGAAACTGTATCAACCCGTTTGGAAAACGAAGCTTCCTCAATGGTGCCCTGAAGGTCTGACAAAAACTCAGAAGAGGAAGATGCAACGGGAGCGCAAAGAAGAAAACCCCCGTGGGGCACAGTCTCAAGTGTGGCAGCCGAAGCATAAAGATGGAAGTTTATCGGCAGATATCAACATGGTTTTTATGTTGCCGATGGAATTTCGGGCACTTGCCGATAAGGAGGAAGAGAGAGTTCTTTCAGAACAAGTGGCTCAGCTGATCTTGGATCCAATGATGGCCATCTTTGAGAAGCCTACCGACGATGAGAGATAGCATCTCAAAGCTTTATTCGTCAAGGGCAGAGTTGATGGGCAGCCAGTGTCAAAAATACTCATAGATGGAGGGGCTGCGATTAACATCATGCCATGTGTCGTGTTTCGGAGGCTTGAAAAAGGAGATCAAGATCTTGCCAAGATAGACATGAAGCTCAAGGACTTTGAAGGGAACATATCACCGGTCAAGGGAGCGCTATGCACCGAGTTGACCATAGGTAGCAAAACATTGCCGACCACGTTCTTTGTCATCGGTGGTAAAGGTGCTTACAATTTACTATTAGGAAGGGATTGGATTCATGCCAATTGCTGCGTTCCTTCTACAATGTACCAATGTCTCGTGCAGTGTGTTAAGATAAAGTTGAGGTGGTTCCTGGTGATTCATCTTATATAATTGCATCGGCAGAATTAGAAACTTACGAGCGATCCAAGTGCATATCGGGAGAAGCATGGGATTCAGAGTTCCTCAGGATTGCCGATTATGAGCTGCCACCGATCCAAGCATTCGGTTCTGAAGATGAGTTGTAAATGGATAGGTTTGCCGATGATGGAAAACTGGGCCATGGGTTTACATCAACAGATGATTTAGTTGAAGTAGATATCGATAATGGTTATAGACCAAGGCCAACTTTTATTAGTGCTAAGTTAGATCTCTAAAGCAGAGAATAATTGATTGCTTTATTAAAAGAATATGAGGATTGTTTTGCTTGGGATTATACAGAGATGCCTGGGTTAGATCGATCTATCGTTGAACATCGGCTACCTATCAAGCAAGGATATCGGCCACATCAGCAGCCCGCACGCCGATGCAATCCTAAAGTGCTGCCTGATATTAAGGCCGAGATAACGAGGTTAATTGAAGCAAAGTTCATCCAACAATGCCGATATGCTAAATGGATTTCTAATGTGGTTCCTGTCTACAAGAAGAATGGGAAACTTCGTGTCTGTATTGATTTCAGAAATCTTAACAAAGCTACACCGATGGATGGCTACCCGATGCCTGTTGCCGATTTATTAATTGATGCTGCTGCTGGACATCGGATTATTAGCTTCATGGATGGGAACGCCGGATATAATCAAATCTTTATGACCGAAGAAGATATCTCCAAGACTGCCTTCAGATGTCCAGGTCATGTGGGGTTATTTGAATGGGTAGTCATGACTTTTGGTTTAAAGAATGCCGGTGCTACTTATCAGAGAGCAATGAATTACATTTTTCATAAGTACATCGGCACATTGGTTGAAATTTATATATATGATGTGGTGGTTAAGTCTGGAGACTTCGGAAATCATCTAGTTGACTTGCAGAAGATATTGGAGTGCACAAGGAAACATGGGTTGAAAATGAATCCCAACAAGTGTGCATTTGGTGTATCGGCAGGACAATTCTTAGGCTTTATGGTGCATCAGAGGGGTATTGAAATTAGCAGGAAATCCATTGATGCCATCAATAAAGTGATTGCTCCTATCGATAACACTGAACTATAGTCTCTAATTGGCAAGATTAATTTTATTTTAAGATTTATATCTAATTTATTAGGAAGAATCAAAGCTTTCAGTCCATTATTGAAGCTGAAGGCCGATCAAGAATTCATGTGGGGAGAAGAACAACAGTTGGCTTTAGAAAAAATTAAGAAGTATTTGGTGAATCCTCTAGTGCTAGTTCCACCCCAACACAGGGAGCCCTTCAGGTTGTATCTGACGGGTGATGATGAAGTCATTGGGTCAGCTCTAATCTAAGAGTTTAAAGGGAAAGAACGTGTAATCTATTACTTGAGCAGAAGGTTGGTAGATGCTGAGACCAGGTATTCGGCCATTGAAAAGTTATGTTTATGCTTATATTTCTCCTGTGTTAAATTAAGGCATTATCTGTTAACGGCCGAATGCACTGTTATATGCAAAGACGATGTGGTCAAATATATGCTGTCAATGCCAATTCTAAATGGAAGAATTGGCAAATGGATTCTAGCGTTGTCAAAATTTGATCTGCGCTATGAATCAGCTAAAGCAATCAAGGGGAAAGTGATGGCCGATTTTGTTACTTAGCACTGTGGCACGGTGAGTTTTGTGGAGATTGCTCCGTAGACACTCTTCTTTGATGGTTCTACGTGTGAGGAAGGAGCAGGCATCGGCATTGTGTTGATATCACCTCAGGGGAAGAAATATGAATTCTCATTGCCGATTGCTACCACATCGACAAACAATCAGGCTGAGTATCGGGCTGTGTTGAAAGGTTTGGAGCTACTCAGGGAAGTCCGTGCCGATGTTGTTGAAATCTTTGGTGATTCGATGCTGATCATTAATCAATTAGCTGGGGCATATGAATGTCGAAGTGAGGTTTTAATCTCATATTATGAGAGATGTCGACAATTATTAAAGGAGTTCAGAGATTTCTGTCTTGAGCATATCTCCAGATTGCATAATGAAGAAGCCAATCGGTTAGCACAGCATGCCTCGGGGTATCAGCCAATCCACGAAGTGTTGACATCGGCAACTGATGCCGATGACTGGAGGAAGGAGATTGCCGATTACCTGAAGGATCCATCTAGGAAAGTCGAGAGGCGGATAAGGTTTCAAGCTACTAAGTATGTGCTCCTTGACGATGAGTTATATTATCAGACGATGGATGGAGTTTTGCTCAGGTGTCTTGGCAAAGAAGAATCAAAGAGTGTAATGGGCGAAATCCATGAAGGAGTATGCGGGGCGCATCAATCGGCTTTCAAGATGAAGTAGATGATCAGGTGGAACGGATATTACTGGCCGACGATACTCGAAGATTGTTTCAAGTATTTTAGAGGGTGTCAGGAGTGTCAGAAATTCGGCAACGTTCAAAGAGCACCTGCATCGGCAATGAATCCTGTCATTAAACCGTGGCCATTTCGAGGATGGGCTATTGATCTCATCGGTCAGATATATCCACCATCAAGCAAGGGGCATAAATTCATACTTGTCGCTACCGATTACTTTACAAAGTGGGTCGAAGCAATTCCTCTGAAGAATGTGACATCGGCAAACATGATTGATTTTGTAAAGGAGCATATTGTGTATCGGTTCAGTATTCCTCAAACTATTACGACCAATCAGGGAACCATGTTCACGTCAGGAGAGTTTGAGAGATTTGCCGATGAGATGGGGATCAAGGTCTTGAATTCCTCACCTTATTATGCTCAAGCCAATGGTCAGGCCGAAGCTTCTAACAAAGGGATTATTAAACTCATTAAGCGCAGGATTAAGGAAAATCCCAGAAAGTGGCACACAGTTTTGAATGAAGCTGTATGGTCGTATCGGATGGCATGCCATGGTGCTACTAAAGTATCTCCTTATCAGTTGGTATATGGACATGATGCAGTTTTGCCTTAGGAGATCAAGACTGGTTCGAGGCGGATATTTCATCAAGATTAGTTGTTGGCCGATGATTACAGTACACTCATGAAAGATGAGTTGGAAGATCTGGCGAGTCATCGGCTAAACGCTTTAGTTAGCATTGAGGAGAATAAGAAAAGAGTTGCTAGGTGGTATGACAAGAAAGTAAAGGTGAAGGAATTTGTTAATGGCGATCTAGTCTGGAAACTAATTTTATCGATTGGGACTAAGAGTGTAAAATTCGGCAAATGGTCTCCTAATTGGGAAGGTCCTTATCGAGTAAATCGGTTCGTTCCTGGTAATGCTTATATCCTAGAAACTCTTGAAGGAGAAATATTTCCAAAAGCATTAAATGGTAAATATTTGAAGAAGTACTATCCTAGCATTTGGATGGATGCGTGAAGAAAACAGATAAAGTACTTGTTCAAAAAAAATGTATCAGCACTATGTTATTGTGAAGATTTTACAAGTTGCCGATGTATTACTTTGCCGATGAAGGAGAAAGTTTACAGACTCAACAATGAACGGATGGCTGATATCGCACGAAGGCGAACCTAATCGGCTTCCTCTAGCATCCTTGCATCTTCATCGGTATTGCCTTCCACTGGCTTGATCTTCTTCTTGAGGGCCAGAGTCTTGAGTGCTTGGTTATCCCTTTCTTGTTGGAGGATCTTGATAGCTTCGGGCATTTGGGCCTTCTCCTGATTTGCTGCGTTCAAGGTTTCTTTGATTTGTCTCAGCTCCGCTAGCAGGGCTTCTCTTTTTGCCGATAGTTGAGCAATCGTTTCTTCTAGATCTGCACGGGAGGCTTCTAGTTTACCGATGTCTTTGTGTTTCTCATCGGCAAATTGCTTGTGCTTCATCATGTCCTCCTAGAGTTTTTCCTGTGTGGCTCTACCGGCAATTCACTGGGCAGCCCTCTGGTACTGCAGCTGCCGACTCTCCAGATGTGCAGCTTGGAAGAGTGCTTCCTCGACATCGGCAGGAATATGGCCTCAAATTTCTTTGAAGGTTGCTCTTGCGGAATCAGAGTCCTGGATCAGCAAAGAGGTCTCCTATTGCAGCAAGGATAATAATGTCTCCAGCTAGGATTTGGTTTCAGAAGATAAAGCCTCAAGGGCTGGAGCAGAGCTTTCTATGTTTTCATCATCATCAGGAATATCTCTGATAATAGAGAAAGAGAATAAACTGTCGGGGGAATCTTGCTCCTGGAAAGGAAGAAGTCGTTAGCTAAAGCATTTAAGTGTCGAAGATTAGCTAAGGGAGTTAACTTACTTGTTTCAAGGCAATCTCTCGCCTTTGGTTTGAAGAAGCAACCTCGGGTACAATTGCCGATGGTGTTTCCTGTGTTGGTACCTCGATCGGCTGCTGCCGCGATACCAATGCCGATGAAGATCCTTGTACGGGTACAATTGCTGATGGAAGAGCAGTTGCCGATGGAGAAGTCTGCACAGGTACGTCAGGCGATATCGGGCGAAGCGAGGATGCTGATGGTGAAATTAGAGCTTGTGTAAGTCTCGCCCGCTTTGATTGTGATTCTTCACCCGATGAAGCCTTGCGCTTGTAAGGAGCGTCGACATCGGATGGCTGGGGGGCATCGGCTATGAATGGCTGAGGAATCGGTGCACTTGGGACAGTTGTCGATGCAACTATTTGGAGCTGTGAGAGGAGCAGATAAGCAAAAATGCTGATGTAATGATCAGAGATCAAATGGACAGTACCTCTGGAGAATTGTCAAGGACGATGAAGTGTGGTGAAGAAGGTGCTGCGGGTGGAGACGAAGGACGAGTTACCGATGAAGATTCGATTGGTGTAGAACTTGCGCCCTGAAATGTGAAATCGGTAAATCACAGCAATCTGTATCTACAAAAGAAAATAGGATGGTCACCTAGAATGTCTGTGCTGAAGGAGCGGCTGTGTCCGATGGAGCCGCTGTACTTCTGGTCGATTTTTGTTTGGAGCTCTTCTTGAAATGACTGCGGCACATCAGAGCATCTAATGAAGGAGCTCTGTAGCCGATTGTGGATATTGGAGATATCGGCTGTAGCCTTACAATTTTGCCACTCTTGCTCAATGTTGGAATCGGATCATCAACCTGTTGAAAAGGAGTTAGTTGCCGATAGATTAAAAAAGAAAATTGGGAGAAGTGCAGATGGTCAAACTTACTACATCGGCAGGTATGGCATGATCAGGGTCGATGAGATTCCAATAAAAATGAGGAGATGCGAAGAATAGTTGTTCTTTCCATTCTTGCCACCATAATTTGAAAGATTCAGTGACGAAGGAAGCCGATACCCAATCGGTCAAGTCAACATTAGAGGTATCGGCATCAGGAGGAAGAGTTACTATCTTGCACCAATCCATGCTGCTTGTGATAATTTCTCTTGGTTTAATCACATCGGCAAAACAGAGGTTGATGGGCAGTTGTCCAAAAGTTAATTGTCTGGCTACTGCCGATGGATAATAAAATTCGTATGTGGGATTGATGTTCTTTCCACTTCCAAATATGTTGATCGGGATAGTGTGAGGGGTGATTATTGCACTAAGAATATCGGCATCTTTATTCAAGGCCTCGTCGGTAAAATTGAAAAAAAGAGGGAATCTTGCTTCTTCATCAACATAAGGGACCCAGGCCAGAAGCTCAGAAGGGATGCCTATGTAGAGTCTGTGGAAGAGATTACCGATTTGAGCTCTGTTTGCTTCCGCCCCTGGTAATATTGCTAGTGCTTCTCCAAAGTTGAGAGGGAGGCGTGTTGTCGATTCTTCTTCCCTGAGTTGATAGTCTTCAGGAAGATTCTGAGGGAACCGCTGGGCGAACAGATCAATGTGAAAATACTTGTGCATATGGGCATTCAGCCACATATTGATGAACCACCAAGGACCTCCCAGATTGCTGATGGACTTGCCTTGCAGCAGCCTTTGTGACATTTGGTAAAGGAGATGATAAACTGAGCCAAGGAGATATCGGCCAAGTGGGAGTCTGACACCGTTAGCCAACATCTCTGCTGCAGGAAGGTGCATATTGGTCGGTCCAACTGTTCTGTCACAAAAGATGAATTTCTCAAGCCACATGTTCAAGAAAGCTGAGTGCTCCCTGTGATTGACCGATCTGGATTTCTGGTACTCGCAGATATAACCGGTCTAGCCGCCGATGTTCCTGGTAGTCAGCCGATGCAGGTTTTCTCTGGAACAGAGTGTTGTCATCGGCAGATGAGATATCCAAGACAGTAAGCATATACACATTGGCAAGGGTTGGAGAAGCTGGTCCATGTCTGAAGATGAAGGCATTCATAGTATCAAACCAGAAGTAGGATGCGGCGATTAACAGTGACTCATTCCTCTCCATATCGGCAATAGATAGTCTGATGCACTGTTCTAATCTACGTTCTGCCCAATACAGCTCCATTGGCCTGGCAATCCTCAAATACCAGTCTTTCCATCCCTTAGTTGTTTTTGGCCAGGATCGAAAGGTGTCAATCCAGAATCCCAAATCAAAATTCTAAGCTCTAAAGGGGATTCGATTGGTTTCTACGTTTATAATGTCGATTGGGTCTGGATTCCCCATTGGGCCTAGGCAGATAAATTGATTCTGATGCGTTGGGATGAGAAGCTTATTGTAAAGTTCCTGAGGTTAAAGATTGAGATAGGAAGGAGTCATGAACTACGCGGACAAAGAGAAAAGAAATGTCAAAGGACGGGTAAAGAAGAAGATTAACCTTGGGGACGTCGAAGGGAACCGCCATGGCCGCGAATGAAGACGGAGAGAGCGAAGAACGCTAATGGATGTTAAGAACTATCACCGAGAACGTCACCAGTTGAGTTCGCCGGGGGATCGCCTGCTGATGTCACCATCGGAAAGAGAAAAAACTAGGGTTGAATGGCAGACGAAAAATGGGCCACGGCGGAAGAATCATTATATGGGCCCGTTGGTACAGGATTTTTACTACAGCGCGCGCAAACCTTCGAGGAGAAGTTCAAGCGGCTTGGGTAATCATGACCTGGAGGAAATTTTGGTGCCTAAAGTATTTTATACTCCAAAATTGGGGGCATGTGTTGACACCATTTTTTGGCACGTGTCAATAAGGATCAAAGACTGGACTAATCGGCAAGGAGGATGGTTTTTTCTTCGATATTGCTTCTGATGTTGTCGATGAGTGGTTGCCGATGAAGGACAGGTTGATTTGGATTATTGCCGATTAGGCTGAAGATGTGTTACTGATGCACTTGAGCCAACCCTTGAATACGACCCTTCGAATCATTGACCCCTCGAGGACAGAAATTCCCTTGAGCAAATAGGCGACCCTCGAGCACAGTATACTCTCGGCCGTCTACTCTCCGTACATTGTTGATGAAGCTAAAGAGCTGTTGTCGATGAGAGTGATAGAGAGCTAGGGGATCGTTGCCGACAAAGCTGAAAAGATGATTAGAGGATCATTGCCGATGAAACGGAAAGGCTATTGCCGATAAGATAGGCAGGAAGACTAGAAGGTTGTTGCCGATGCCAGGGATGTGCCGATGAAGAGATAACTTCATCATGACAGAAGCGGACAGAGGATCGGCGACACGGAGCTTATGATTTTTGTATTATAGTTTAAGTCCAACTCCTGTACGAGTTTTATTTCTTTCCTTAAAGAAATAGAGTTCGTATAAGGAATTAGTTTATTTCTTCTATATTTGAGCTTTGCGTGTTAAATTAGGACTCTTCGATTAGCGGAGTATAAATATATGTCGGGGGCATTGTAATAGAGATGGAAGCATCAATAAACAAATCTACTTTTTATCGCAATTTACTTCTACCAGTACTTTACTTTTCGATGACTTCGTCAAGTATTTTCTTTTTCAATGAGTTCTTTCAAGAATCAACGGGCTCCATCAACTTGATCTCTGGTGACCTTGCAGGTTCCGTGTCTACCGAGCACGATTCAGGCTTTGACTTCTGGGCGTATCGCTGTCGTCTCGTCTGATCTATTCAACAGTTATCGAATACATTCTAAGCCTTGACGTTCGGGCGTATCGCTATCATCTCGTTCGGTTTTTATTCAAATTATCATCCTTGTCGATTAACAGGTCAAATCGACTGGCACGCTTTGGATATCGAATTTGGGTATTAGCCCGGTGTGTTTGCAGATAAGAATTTTGCATCAACAGACCCAAAGTCACCACTGTCAGAAAGGTCTGCAAAATTCACCATGGCCTCCAAGTTACAAACCTATGTCTCTGCCAAGATTCTCTGAGACAGTTTATAATGAGTTTTGAAGCTGCAGTAGCCTCCGCTGGAGGCAACGACCATGTAATGGCTAAATCATTTGTGATTGCAGAAGGCGATGCACTGGCATGGTACTCAATGTTGAAGCCAAGCACTGTATACTCATGGGAGAAACTATGGGACCAGATACTAGCAAACTTTAAAGCTTATACGAGCAAGTCACTAACATCATCAGACTTGTTCAGCAACAAGCACCTCAAGGGCGAACCCCCCTCAGAGACTATTATCAGAGATTCCTACACCTCCGGGCTAAAGCACCAGACGTCCCTGATGGGGTAGCCATAGAAGTAGCAATCAAACGACTCAGGATCGGCCCATTCGCTAGTCACTTGGCAAGAATGAAGCCAGCCACAATGGCTCAGCTGCACGAGGAGTTCAAAAAATACTATAGGCCCAACAATGACCTCCGCAAAAGATTAGAAGAAGCGGACAGTCAAAGTAAACAATTCTCAAATAATAGCAACAGAAGAGCTAGCAGGAACCAGCAAAGACAACAATACCAGAACCTGTAGAAACAAGTCTTCAATTTACAGAGCAGCCAGCCTCTAAATGCTCAGGACAAAAAAGAAGCCAATTACGAGCAGAGAAATCAAGGAGGGCAGGGCTACAGCAAAAGCAACAAGTCCAAGAACTGGAGCAAGAACTAGAAACCAAAGAAGCCATACTGCCTCTTCCATATAGAGGACAAAAGGCACATCACACGGGATTGCCCGGAGGCCCAAGAGACATTTGACAGGATGAAAAGCAAGCAGTCACAACTGCAGCCCCAGCAGCAAGGTAGCAGAGAGGTAAATCACGCTCACGGTTCGCAACTCCATCAGCAATACAACCCAAGTTTCCTAGGATACGGTCCAGGACCACTACCGTAGCAAAACCTGGCCAACCAGTACTATCCAGCATCACTACCAGCCTGGAGACCAGTGTATCAACAAACAGGGCAACACCATTGTTACACTCCGCACAGGGCAGAAAGTGGCCTAACTTACATCAACCCAAGACCTCCGCATATAACATTCATCGAATCAACACAGGTGCAGACACCTCTGATAGACCAGCAAAGATAGTACAAGGCATTATCGACACCTCCATAGTATGCCCCATTACCATCAATGGCACCGAAGGCAAAGCCTCCAATGGAGAACCAAATAGATCCACACTCTGCCTTGCCAACCATTGGGATGATACTACCTATAGCCGGAGGCTCAGCATTAGAGTTCGAAACCAAAAAGCAAAAGAAGGACCACCTCGGCTGGTAAACAATGAGGCAGTCTAGGGTGCTTACAGATCAACAGAATGGTCCAAGAAGCCAATAGAATTTACAGAGCAAGACCTCCAAGTCAAAAGCTATCCGCACGCAGATGCCATGGTCATAAAGGCAAACATAGCAGCCTGAGAAGTAAGAAGGATACTTGTAGATTCTAGGAGTTCAGCAGACATCATCTTCACCAACGTATTCAACCAAATGAAACTCAGCAGGAGCCAGCTGCAGCCATCAGACACCCCACTGATTGGATTCGGTGGAAAGAAGATCAACACCCTAGGCAAGATATCACTACCAGTATCATTCAAAGATGGGGACTGTGCCAGGATAGAGTACATCACTTTTGATGTGGTAGACATCTACTACCAGTACAATGCGATACTGGAAAGAGGATTTGTAAACAAGTTCAATGTTGCAATACACATGGGGTACCTCTGCATGAAGATGCCAGCATTACATAGAATCATCACAGTGCAGGCAGTCAGAAGGAGGCAAGGAACATAGAGAGAGAGCAATCTACAAAGCACACAGGAACATCAATACCATAGCAACAGATGAGCCTTCGGATATGCCCGGGGTAGAGACCAACATGGTAGACCAAGAGGATATAATAACGTTACCATTAGAAGAAGCGGTCCCAAATAGAAAAGTAACAGTAGGAGCAAACCTATCATAAGAAGAGAGGAAAGACCTGTTAGAATTATTGGCAAAAAACAAGGACATGTTTGCTGAAGGGTTATGAGGGTGCTACGCTAGCCAGAAAACAAAACTTTTCTGCCTCATAAACCAGGATCTACTGCTAGTTACAGGTTTCAGGATTACCACTAGATGTGTAGGTGCAGCGGAAGATGACTTGATGTAGTCATACGCGTCGTAGCAGGCAGTGCAGTTGCGTGGTCATCCGTCACGTCAACCCCCTCACGCAGTTCGTCCCAGTGCTCCAGATGTAGCACCTCCGAGGAATCCCATACGTACAGGGAGAAGCGATGCGCCTCCGGACTGCTAGGTCCGCGAGGAGCAAAAGGCACAAGCGTTTGGAGGGTGACAACGGCTGTTCAAGGTGTGTAAACCTGACCACGCCCCTGCCCCTTTTCCTATATAGGCATCCCCAATGAGCTCATGAGTTGGAGGCCCATTAGTAACCCTAAGCCTTGTCTAATTCGGGTCCAACCCGAATTAGGCTTCCAGCCCCTTAAGCACGCGACCCTATGGGTTCACGCACACATTGACATGGGCCGAGTACTCCTACTTGCCCAATAGTTGACAGCGGCCTCTAGCAAGATGTGACAACTCCTATGTGCACGCAAAGATCATATCAGACGAACCACTATGACCACATACAAGTTATTCCCTTTGTCACTCGATATATGGTTCAACTCGTGGGTTAACACTTAACCCAAACACGGCCATGCATTTGTTGATCCAATCACTTGAGTGATCCAGTATATCTTTCTCACATAGAGAGGGGAAAATTCCATCTTGATTGTCTATGTCTCATAGCATGCTTCCGGACCACCCGAAGACCACCTTTATAACTACCCAGTTACTGAGCAGCATTTGATAGTCCCTAAGTAGGCTGTTTCACATCTTGAGTACATACCACAATCTCAGGTCTAAAGACATAACGTATATGACATGAATAGAGACTTTCTCATGTCGGGTCAGTCTAGCCTACATGTCTCACATGTGCCCACATTATTAGTTTGACATCTCCATGTCCATGACTTGTGAAACATAGCCATCAACTAATACATGTGCTGGTCTAATATTCAAGTATGTTCTCACAAGAATGCTGACCAGGGACAACTTTAGAATAACCATTCAAGTAATTGAGCTCCACAAACAATTCACATAATTGCCAATCAACACAAGTTGTCTATAATGGATATTCAATGAACACTTAATGCATGTCATAGATACAACTGGAATATCATCATCTCTATGATTACCTCTAGGGCATATTCCCAACATTTGCATGGTCAGCATCAGATCTACAAGGGATTAGTCGAGGTGTGATAAAGCATATTCTTGACCTAAACCCAAATGTCAAACCCAGAAAACAAAAACAGAGGAAGATGTCCGAAGAGCGCATAATCGCAGCAAAAGCAGAGGTGCAAAGACTGCTGGACGCCAAGGTCATCAGAGAAGTAAAGTACTCGGAATGGCTAGCAAACATGGTTCTAGTCCCAAAGAAAAATGGCAAGATGAGAATGTGCATAGATTTCACATACCTCGACAAAGCATGCAGTAAAGATCCCTTTCCACTACCAAGGATAGACGCTTCAGTCGACAAAGTGGTAGGTTGCAAACATTTTTCCTTGCTAGATTGTTTCTCAGGATATCATCAGATATGGCTCAGAAAGGAGGATGAAGAAAAAACAAGCTTCACAACACCCTTTGTCACCTACTGTTTCGTCAGGATGCCAGAGGGCCTCAAAAACGTAGGATCAACATTCTCGAGAATGATCTAGATTGTATTGCGAGCTCAACTCCGGAGGAACATCATAGCTTATGTCGATGACTTGGTAGTGATCAGCAAACAACCCAGAGACCACCTAGATGATCTCAAAGAAACGTTCGCCAATCTCCGAGAAGCAGGGTTGAAGCTGAACCCAGAAAATGTATCTTCGGAGTAAGCAAAGGGAAAATGCTCGGGTACATTGTTGGCCTAGAAGGGCTAAGAGCAAACCCAGATAAAACAAAAGCGGTGTTGACTATGAGAAAACCAGCAACCAAGAAAGATGTCCAGCAGCTAACAGGAAGAATAGCAGCACTCAACAGATTCATCTCAAAATTGATAGAATGAAGTCTGCCATTTTTCAAAACACTTAAAGCCATAGAAAAATTTGAATGGGGCAAGGAGCAGTCGGAGGCATTCCAGCAGCTCAAAAATTACATGACTAAAGACCTCATGGTCATAGCACCAGATGCAGAAGCAACTCTATTATTGTATGTTGCAGCCTCCACAGGAGCAATCAGTGCAGTCCTAGTACAAGAAAAAGAAGTCAACAACAAAATGTCCAGCAGCCGGTTTACTACGTATCAGAAGCACTACAGGGAGCAATGTTGAATTTTTTAGAGGTTGAAAAGATAGCATATGCAGTAGTCACAACATCAAGAAAACTCAAGCACTATTTTCAAGAGCACGAGATCCTAGTCCCAACAGCACAACCGCTAACAGACATCTTAGGCAGCAAAGAAGCATCAGGATGAATCAGCAAATGGGCAACAGAGATTTCCCAATTTGGCATTAAATTCATAGCAAGAACAGCAATTAAATCACAGGCACTTGTAGATTTTTTGGTAGAATGGACATCTCCGCAGCACACAGAAGACAAAGCGGAGGCCTCAATATGGATACTATACACAGATGGTGCATGGGGCATCCAAGGTGCAGGAGCCTCCGCAGTGCTAATATCACCATCGGGCATCAAAACAAAATACGCAACAAGACTATGCTTCAAAGCAACCAACAACGTAGCTGAGTACGAAGGAGTAATCCTGGGGCTCAGCAAGGCCAAGGCACTTGGTACAAAATACATCATGGTCAGAACTGATTCGCAGATAGTAACAGGACAAGTAGAGAAAGACTATGTTGCCAGAAACCTAGAGTTAGCTGCATACCTAGAAGTAATCAGGGGTCTGGAAAAAAGATTCCAGGGTTTTACCCTAAAGCACATCCCAAGGGGGGATAACACGGATGCAGATGAGTTAGCCAAAGTAGCGGCAAATCAAACAGAGGTACCCAAAGGAACCTTCTTCCAAGAATTGACATCGCCAGCTATTGCAAAAACATCTAAGGCATTTGCGGAGGTATTCCTAGTAAACATGGAGGATTGGAGGAAAGTAATAATTGATCATATCAATGGAGTCCATGTGACATCAGATGAAATAAGTGCAGAAAGACTGGCCGTACGGGCAAGGAATTACACAATAATAGATGGAGTTCTATAGAAGAAAGGCATAGTCCAACCATTGCTTAAGTGTATCACTGAGTCAGAAGGCAAAGACCTCTTACAGGATATTCACTCAGGAATGTGTGGATCGCACATTGGCCCCAGAGCACTCTTAGCAAAGGCAATCAGGCAAGGATTTTATTGGCCAACCCATATCAAGGTCGCATTGCACATAGTAATAACTTGAAAAGCACGCCAGAGTTTTGCACCGCACCAAGCATCTCCGGGAGGACAATCACAGCTAATACCTCCAGTCTGGCCACTTCACCGATGGGGAATGGATCTCGTAGGCCCATTACCCCTGGCTCAGGGTGAAAGCAAATATGCAGTAGAGGCAGTAGAATACTTCACAAGATGATAAAAGCCAAACCACTTGCAACAATCACCACCGAAACAGTCAAAAAATTCTTCTGGCAAAACAGATTTAGGGTTCCAAGGACACTTACAGTTGATAACAGAAAACAATTTGATTTAGACAAGTTCAAAGAATTCTACAAGAGCATCAGCACGCAAATAGCCTTCACATCAGTCTATCACCCAGAAAGTAACGGAGCAGTGGAAAGGTCAAATAGAATCATATTCTTAGCAATCTCCAAGACAATGCTAGATCACAAAAAGGGCAAATGGGTAGAAGAGCTACCGAAGGTGGTATGGTCTCACAACACAAATGTATCAAGAGCCACTGGGTTCACTCCATTCAAGCTATTGTATGGAGAAGAAGCAATGATGCCAGAGGAGATCAAATACCAGAGCCTCCGTGTAATAAAACAGAACCTCGCAAAAGATGAAGAATACATCAAAGAGATGACCGAAGCACACAGGCTAGAGGCAATCGACAACATCAAGAAATACCAAGACCAAACCAAAAAATGGAGGGATGGAAAAGTGCTCACTAAAAAAATTAAAGATGGCGACTGGGTAATGAGGCGGAGGCCAAATACTCAAAACATAGGGAAACTACAGCCAAAATAGGAAGGACCATTCGTAGCCAAGCAAGGTGGAAGGAAAGAGTCATTCTATCTACAAGATGCAGAAGGAAGAATGTCATAGTATGTAAGGACTCCATAGTATTATAAGCGGAGGTCTGTAGATTTAAATTAATGCAATTTACTTTTTCTGCGAAAACGGCTTGCACTCTTTCCTCAAAAAAGGGGCTCCAAATCGGAGGTGAGGTTTTTAATGAGGCAAGACTGCATGTAATTAACCTCTGAATGTATAAAGAGGACCCCAAAAAATAATACCCGGAACAGTCGAAAGCAGCCAGCACCACGGCTGTAATATTCGACAACTATTCACGATTTACAAGGTCACTTCATGCCACCATTAAGAAAAATGAGAAGGTATGAAGCAACCTCCACGAAATGCCAAAAGACCTCGAAAAAACCCTGGAATATCAGGCATCAAGGCAGGCAATCGCAACCATAAGTTGCGAAGCGAACCGGGGAAAGACCTGTGAACCAACTCAGGCACCGGTAGCTCAAAAAGCGAGCAACATCACACTCACCAGCAATGACCTCTGAAATACAATATTAAAACAAGCAGAGGTAACACACATAGGTATGAGTTCACGAAGTCAAGCAACCTCCGCATCATACACATTCCAAAGCACAGGCAATATAATCACAAAAAATTAAGTTTAGGAACCGATAAGATCATTTATTATTCCAAAGCGGAGGCAATACGTAAAGCAAGATCATTTATTATTCAACTTCATGCTTACAACCAATAACACTCATTGTGCCTTGCTCATAACAAGAACAATGTGTAAAGCGCACGTATTTAACTGCTAGACTAGAATGCACAACCTCCGGGTCAAGATATCTAGCCACTCCACCCAGTTAACCTGCTACCACAAGACATGGAAGTGGCCCGGAGGTTGCCAACACTTCAACCTACAAAAGAGCAAAGAGTGCAGCCTCCGAAAGTATATCTGAAGGTAAGCAAACTAAGGCTCCCTGAAAAGAAGGCGTTGGCAAAGGCAAGCCCTGATCAGTCACGGAATACCCCCTATTGCCTCCCGGCTGCATACCACCCTGTACCTCCAAAAACCCAGCCAGTTGAATCAAGTCCAACAGACACTCGGTATGAAGAGAAGGAGGTGAACCTCCAACGCCAGCTTGTACATGACAAACTCCACAATCATCTGTCAGCACACTACTTTGCACCTTCCATCAGCAAGCAGCCACTGCATCCAAAATCCTTACATCAACCACACTAAATAGGATCACAGTCAGCCGCCATCTCCGAGGATACAAAGGCAATACAGGTAGAGTATCATTGACAAACAGAAGCATCACCATCTTTAACCGTTGGCAACAGGTTCACTGATGTGGCTATCCCATTACGAGTCCTCACACAGTACCAACGTAAAGATAGCTCCTAGGGAGCACCATCAGTATAATGTACACAACAAAGCAGCCTAAACAACAAAGGGGGAACAAATCTTTTTATAAGGACCTCCAAAGCATCATTAAACCAGATGCAGCTACCTATCATTAAGGGAAGCAAGTACAAAATTAGTACCTGCACCATCACGCCTCAAGAGGCAAAAGTACAACATCAAAGGCAGTAAATAACAAAGATGCTCAAAGTACATAGAGGCACTATAAAAGATGTGCAGCTTAAATGGCACACACCTCAACAGACAGGAAGCAAGTAACCACACGCAACCCAGCATAGCAAAAATCAAAAACAATAGAGATGGAAGCTGATGTACGCATATGGCCAAATAAAAAACACAAGATACCGTGAAAGAATTCACAAAGGGTTTAGCAAAGTAGCCAGCCCGGAGGCCACAAGGACCTCCGGAGAAGTGTAAAAGAAGCTAGCTAACAGAGCAAGCCAATCCGGATCATCGACAATGAGGAGCAAAGGGGGATACCGCGTAAGAACTCATAACGTCCCCCCGTCTCCGCAGAAATCAACCAAGACTGTCATCACTGATCAAGCATCAGGACACGCGGGGACAACTCCGAAGGCAACAAGCACAAAAGCTACAAAGAACACCCGACGTATGGAAAAGTCAAGGCCAACACTGGTCGAAGAGAAACAACGACTATCACATCAATCTTGTAAGCAAAGGAAAAAATAAATTATTCATAAAAAGCTTATGTGTACATCAGAACTGTTACATCCTCCGAGGAGGGAAGCAAAAATGAGTCTGGAGGTCTCGACCATGACCCATCTAGAGGATCTCCGATGGATCCAAATCGACCTTCGCAACCCAGTGGAGGTCAAGCCAAATAAACTACGGGACAGCACTCTTATCACGGCGGAGTGCCTCTGCGTAAATCAGGAAAAAATTACAAAGGCCCAGTCGGGTCGAGCCATGCAAGAGAATGAGTAAAGTTAGAACGCTTATCATCTAAGTCAGAGATGACAAAATCAAACATATCGCCCACAGTACGCCTAGGAAATGCCGATTTCTAATAATCCCACAGCTCGCCGCTAATGAAAACACCATCGCGCATAAGAGTAATAGGCTCGATCTCCTGCACATGCCCCAAACTATAGACCTGCATAGGATGATTTGACCATCAATAATTTACATAATTTAAGATAGCGAGATGTATTTCTTACATGTGCCCAACGGCACAACCTCAGCAAAAGACAAAATCTATAACTACGAAGTAAAGCTCAATCTTTAACCTCCTCCTCAGTGGTCAGATCATGGGCCTCCGTTCGAGCCTCCGGCTGGGTGTCCACCTGCACTGTCATCGCATCAGCACTGGTAATTGTAGAAAGATCTGAGTCTCAGAGGTCCAAGCGTCAGACCCCCTGGTGCACGCAGAAGTGTCAGCAGAAGCCTTCGACCCTTGAGCACCGTGCTTGCCATACTTTATCTCCTAAATCAAATGGATAAGTAAGGGAAAAAACCAGTCAACAGAATGTAACAGCATAAAAGGTAACAAAGAAGACAACATACCGTGTCACGAGAAATTTTGGCCATAGCAACGGTCTCAGACCTACCAAACTTGGGCCAAAAGTTTTCCATGAAACTACGAACAGTGGTCTTCACAAACCGATCTGTCCGGCCAAGTTCACTAGGGCCATTCAGTTGCAGAACCTGATAGTTCCTAATCTGTGAAATTTCCTCAAGGGCAAAAAACTTGCACAGACAGGTAGCAGATGTCTTGGCGCTGAAATCAGAGACACCAGTAAGAAATTCAGTGATCTCGCCAACATTGGCACTAATCCAAGACATAACACCAGGGGTCGACGTCTCCGGATGAGGCGAAGTGGTCACACCACCAAAAGCCCGGACAACGGAGACGTAGGATTTAGCCACTTGCAGCCCGATCAACCTGGCGGCAGTTAGCTCCTTCTCAAGTTCTTCAACTTTAGTCTTAAGAGCCGCCATCAACTGCCGTTTAGCATCCACTTCCTGGCCCAGGAGATTCAAAATCTCAGTAGCTTTGTCCGCCCACTGATTGGCGGTGGCCTCTGCTTCTTTAGCAGCAGTAAGAGACTTCTTCAAGTCATCAGATTGCACCCTAAGAGCTGACAGCTGCTTCTCCAAACCGGAGGCCTTCTGAGCCATTCGTTCCTTTTCATGGATCTGAGACTCAATCTCCGCCTTTAAAACCTTGATAACATCATCCTTTTTGACCAGTTCAGCACCACTACTGGTCTCGACGACCATGGACAAGGCAATGCCAAAATCAAATATACGAGAAAGAGAAGGTAAAAATATATATATAGTTAAGAATGGAGAAAATAAAACCAAACTCACAATAACATGTTGATTAATGTTGGCATTCATCAAGGTTTGAAGCGACAACCTAGCCAGACACTGGTACAGGTCTCCACCTATAGCATCAGTCAGCTAGTCAATACCTTGAGCCCAGCCAAGGAGGGCACTATGCCCTCATTGCGACAGCTGCTGGATGGGAAAGACCCAGAGCCAACGACATCCACCAGAGGTTGTGGAGCCTTAGGCACCGTCTCAGTAACAGCCCCTCCAGGAAATGGTGCACCAGGCGTCGGAGGTGGTGGAGGGACAGTCTGAGCGGCCTCAGCAGTGAGGCTATCTAAAAGCAGATATAAAAAAATAAGTCACACAAGGGAACAAGAAAATATAAAATCTCAAAAAACATCATATACATGCTCACCGAGCAAGGAAACTTCCCCATCAGAGGCATAACCACAAGAAACCTTCAAAGTCAGGAAATCCACATAGGTCATACTCTGAGTAAGAGTGTTAACTTGACTCAAGGTGTAGGCATCCTTGTGGACCTCAGTATCCTCCACTCCAAGTTGGGCAGTCTCCACTGGCTTCTCAGCACGATGAGCCATAACACCAGCCTCCTCCAATTCATCCTCGTCAGAACTGGCGTCGAGATACACACTGGCAAATGGCTTCACAGAAAGCTCAGGGGGCACCATTTCAACATGCTAAGGCAGGGGATCAGCAGACGACAAGATAGGCCAAACCGAAGGCGCACCAGAGGCGTCAATTGTTAAACCATGGGACACCTCCGGGGAAGCAGCAGGCGATGGAGATCGCCGAGATAGGCCCTCGGAACCAGGCAACGCCAAAGCATCAGCTTCCATCAGAGTCTCAGTCTCCACCTCTAGATTAGCAATGATGTTCCCTTCATCATAAAGATCTTCAAAAGCGTCCTTCATCTCTGCAGATTTAGCGGAGGCCTCTTTATGTTTCATCGAGCCTCCGCGCGTCAAAGCGCCAGCTTTTCTTTTCTTCCCCTCGGCGGCCTTCGTAGCAGCGCCGACAGCAGTCAATTCTTTCTTCTCATTCTTCTTCTTCAACTTCTCAGGGAGCTCATGCTTAGTGTAGTGAATGTTGAGCTCCTCAAAGACCCTATTGAGGCGAGGCATGGTGCCAGCTTTGGACCTCCGGGCAAGATACTCCCTCTCAGAAACCTCTTTGAAAATCTCAACAGCCTTTTCCTCGGTCAGGCGAACAAACTCCTCCTTGCTCTGACCCTCTAGAAGACGAAGCCTAAAATGTGGGCAAGGGATACCACCAGCAACTCCAAACACGGGCAGATCCAGCTTCTCTATGGTAAATTTTTTCTTCCCCGAACCACCAAGCAGGGGCCTGTAATCGGAGGCTATCATCTCCTCAACAAGATCCCTCTCACCAGAATAACGACAGGCCATGCTGAAAGCCTCTATGCAAGACCTCCGCTTATTAGAGTCAATGGAACCAGGCTTTACACTAGTCAGAGGATTCATCAGAGTCATCACGGAGGCGAAAGGAAATCGAGTAACGCTCCTACCATCTTCATCAGGTCAAGTAACACTAGGGGTTTGAACGTAAAACCAGAAATTCAACCAATCAGCAGGCTCATACTTCCCCTCTGACACCAAAAGATTGCAATTTTTTCCTTACCCGTGCTCGGCTTTCTCTTAGCCATAAAACTACATGATGCAAACTAGGCTATCTTAGTGCCAATATAGCGTGGTTGCTTCTGCAGCTCATAATACTCCGTGAAGGTATTCATACTAAGCCCACCTTCGTAAGACTCAACAGCCCAAAGAAACTTGCTCATGTTCAAGAAAGCATGGGAGTCATGTGATGGAGTTGAACCTCAAACCATTCAAGAACATACCGAAGGAAGCTGGTCAAAGGGAAGCGTAGGCCATAGGTAAAGAAATCTCAAAAGATGATGACCTCATTCTTCTCAGGCTTTGGCACGGTCTCTCTACGTGGAGGTCACCCAGAACCAGCAGGGAAAAAGCCTTTTCCCTCAAGCTCTGCAATCATGCTCTGAGTCATTCGACTATGACCAAAGTCGTAGGAGACCTCCACGGTAGCCGTAGAAACCTTCAGAGCCATCAAGTCATCCGAGGAAGCTTTGATGTCTGACAGGGACTCTTCAAGATCCTTAGCCTCCACGGCAGCCAGCATGCACTGCTCAAAAAGATCTAGGAAGCCTCCGACTCCGACACCCTAGAAACAGGAATAAGGGCCGGAGAACGGACGATGACGCACGTAGTAGGGGCGTTTAGGTGCCACAACGGTAGGATGCCAAGGCAAAACTAGAGCGGAGGCAGCAAAAACCAGAACAAACTACGCGGTTGCGAGCGAAAGGGAGTACAGGTCGTTTTCACTGCCCACCCCCCTTATATAGGCAGCGAAGTGGCGCCTCGACTACGACGATCCATGAGTTGAATGGCAGCAAACAAACTGACTCAAAATCAACACCTAAGATTAAAAACCAGGCAACGGTAAAAACGCAAAGCCTCTAGTCCAACGTTCAATGGGCCAGGGGGTCAGAGGTAAGCACAGCCTCCACGGCCAGGAGCTTATTGATGGCTAGACCCGCATCTACTGGACCTAACCCTCAAGGGGAAATGTTGGGATGTGCCCTGGGGCCGGAGAGACTTGTTACCTCCGATTGGAGTCTAGCCAACAGAATCTAGTGTATCTATCTTGTTCATGTTTGTAGGCACCAAAGAGAAGCCTCCGCCGAGAAGACTCCTTCTGAGGCTAGGGAACTGGTCGGTGACGGAGGTCCGATGGCGTCATCTTCCCTGATCACGGAGATCCTTCGGTCATGCCTTCCACTCCCGCGGAGGTCCTCCATGGAGGTGGCGATGAATGAAGACAATGGCTGTCGAGGTGGCGTGATGGGCCAGGCTGAGGCTTATCATCAAGATGCGGATGTGATGGGCCTTTCTTACGAGCAACGATGGGCCACGACCTATGTGTCATGTTGGTGAAGTGGTGGACAAACATGCCCTTGGAAGGTCCACATGTAATAGAGTCAGTATCTAGGGTTTTGAGACTCTCTTTGGGGGCACACTTGTACTTTTAATCTTCAGTTGGGCAGTCACTATAAAAGGCGATGCCCCTTGTGTAATTAGGGTAGTCGTCCTGTAATAGTTACAGTGTGTAACTTGCCCTAGGGCCTACTTTATACTTCCTTATTAATTTATCGATAGAGAGTTATCTTGGTCACACCTGTTCATCGTATCCCAAACCTGCAGGAACCGTGTCCAACAGGTACTCTATCTGGACTACCTTTGTGCCCTTGGAGATGGCGGCCAGCTATGATCCTATTTAGTGTTGTTGATGTAAGAATTTTGGATGCGGTGGTTGTTTGCCGATGGAAGGTGCAAAATGGTGTGCTGACAGTTGATTGTAGAGCGTGTCATGTACAAGTTGGTGTTTGGGGTTCACCTCCTTCTACTCATATCGAGCGACTGTTGTACATTGCTCAACTTGCTGGATTTCCGGAGGCACAGGGTGGTAAGCAGCCGGGAGGTGATAGGGGGTATTCTTTGATTGATCAGGGTTTACCTCTGCTAGCACTTGCTTTTCGAGGGGCTTAGTTTGCTTAACCTCTAATGTATTCCCAGAGGTTGCACTCTTTGCTCTTTTGTAGGCTGAAGTATTTGCAACCTCCAGGCCACTTCCATGTCTTGTGGTAGCAGGTTAACTAGGTGGAGTTGCTAGTTATCTTGACCTGGAGGTCTTGCGCTTTGGTCTCACGCATTGTTCTTGTTATGAGTGTATCTGCTTTGAAACGTGTCTGGATCAGAGGTTTTGTTCAGATTTGTGTTACCTTCAGTTTGGCAATGCTTTGTTTCGGAGGTCGTTATTGCGATTGACTATCATTAAGCTCATCTTAGAGCTATCGGTGCTTGTATTACTTTGCAGGTCTTTTTTTGATTATCTTGCAACTCGTGGTTGCAGGTGCCTGCCTCGAAGCCTGATATGACAGGTCTTTTTTGAGGACTTGTGGCATTTCCTGAAGGTTGTTTCATGCCTTGTTGTCTTGCTTGACGACAGGAGTGAAGCGACCTTGCAAATTGTGAAGTGTTGTCGAATATTACAACCGCGGTGCTGGCTGCTTTTGACTGCTTGTGTTATTTTTTCTGGGGTCCTCTTTATACTTTCAGAGGTTGATTACATACAGTCTTGCCTCGTTAAAAACCTCATCTCTGATGGAGCCCCTATGTGAGGAAAAGAGTGCAAGCCAGTTTTTACAGGAAATGTAAATTGCAGAAATTTAAATCTATGGACGTCTGCTTATAGTTCCACGGAGTTCTTACATTCTATGTGTAGTATTTTATAAGGTTGTCGATGTTCCAGGAGTGAGTTGACGTCCTTCCTTCTTGATCTCGTAGGTAGAAGGACCCCCTCCTTCCGCCTTGCTTTGCTATGAATGGTCCTTCCCATTTTGGTTGCAGCTTCCCTAGGTTTTGGGTGTTTGCCCTCCGCCTCATCACCCAGTCAACATCTTGAATGTTTTTGATTACCACTTTCCCATCTCTCCATTTCCTGGTTTGATCTTGGTATTTATTGATGTTATCAATGGCTTCAAGTCTATAGGCTTCGGTCATTTCTTTGCTGTATTCTTCATCTTTCGTGAGGTTTTGCTTGATCACGTGGAGGCTTTGATACTTGATTTCTTCTAGCATCATTGCTTCTTCTCCGTATAGTAACTTGAATGGAGTGAACCCAGTGGCTCTTGATACATTTGTGTTGTGGGACCATATTACTTTTGGTAGTTCTTCGACCAACTTGCCTTTCTTGTGATCCAGCAGTGTTTTTGAGATTGCTGAGAATATGATTCTGTTAGATCTTTCTACTGCTCCATTACTCTCTGGATGATAGACGAAGGCGAAAGCTATTCGTGTGCCGATGCTCTTGCAGAACTCTTTGAACTTGTCTGAATCAAATTGCTTGCCATTGTCGACTGTGAGTGTTCTTGGGACCCCGAATCTCTAGATTATGTTTTGCCAGAAGAATTTCTTAACCATTTCGGAGGTTATGGTAGCGAGTGGCTTGGCCTCTACCCATCTTGTGAAGTATTCCACTACTGCTACTGCATATTTATTTCTGCCTTGCACCGGAGGTAATGGGCTGACAAGGTCCATTCCCCACCTTTGAAGCGACCAGACAGGAGGTACCAACTGTGTTTTTTCCCCCGGAGATGTCTGGTGTGGTTCAAAACTCTGGCACGCCCTGCAAGTTTTCACTATGTGTAACACATCCTTAATATGAGTGGGCCAGTAAAACCCCACTCTGATTGCTTTGGCTGAGAGTGCTCTAAGACCAATATGCGATCCACATATTCCTGAATGAATGTCCTGCAAGAGTTCTCTGCCTTCTGATTCGGTGATACACTTGAGTAGCGGTTGGACTATGCCTTTCTTGTATAGGACTCCATCGATTATTGTGTAATTCCTTGCCCATGCAGCTAATCTTGCTGCGCTTGTTTCATCTGATGTTACATGAACTCTGTTAATATGGTCGATTATTGCTTTTCTCCAATCTTCTATGCTTACTAGTAACACCTCCGTGAATGCCTTGGATATTTTTATAGTTGCTGGAATTGTCAGTTCTTGGAAGAAGGTTCCTTCGGGTATCTCTGATTGATTCACTACTGCTTTGGCCAACTCATCTGCTTCTGTGTTATCCCTCCTTGGGATATGCTTTAGAGTGAAACCTTGGAATCTTTTTTCTAGACCCCTGATCACCTCTAGATACGCGGTTAGCTCTGGGTTTCTGGCGACATAGTTTTTCTCTACTTGCCCTGTGACCACTTTAGAGTCTGTTCTGACCATGATATGTTTTGCACCTAGTGCTTTGCCTTATTGAGTCCTAGGATTACTCCTTCGTACTCGGCTATATTGTTGGTCGCTTTGAAGCATAGTCTTGCTGCATACTTGGTTTTGATGCCTGACCGTGATGTTAACACTGCGGAGGCTCCTGCATCTTGGATACCCCATGCTCCGTCGATGTACAGTATCCATATTGAAGCCTCCACTTTGTCTTTTGTGTGCTGTGGAGATGTCCATTCCGCCAAAAAGTCTACGAGTGCTTGTGACTTGACTGCTGTTCTTGTGATGAACTTGATGCTAAACTGAGATATTTCTGTTGCCCATTTACCGATTCTCCCTGATGCCTCTTTGTTGCCTAGGATGTCGGTGAGCAGTTGTGCTGTTGGGACCAGGATCTCGTGTTCTTTAAAATAGTGTTTAAGCTTCCTTGATGTTGTGACTACTGCGTATGCTATTTTTTTGACCTTCAAATAGTTTATTTTTGCCCCCTACAGCACTTCTGATACATAATATACTGGCTGCTATATGCTTTTGTTGTTGAGTTCCTTTTCTTAGACTAGTACAGCGCCGATTGCTCTCGCAGAGGCTGCCACATACAAAAACAACGTTGCATCTGTCTCTGGTGTGATGACCATGAGGTCTTATGTCATGTAGCTTTTCAGCTGTTGGAATGCCTTCGACTGTTCTCTGCCCCATTCGAATTTGTCAAAGACCTTGAGTGTTTTGAAGAATGGCAAACTTTGTTCTGCTGATTTTGAAATGAATCTGTTGAGCGCCGCTACCCTGCCTGTCAGTCACTGTACTTCCTTCTTATTTTCTGGTTCTCTCATTGTAACACTGCTTTTGTTTTATCTGGGTTTGCTCTTAGCCCTTCTGGACCAACAATGTATCCGAGCATATTTCCCTTGCTTACTCCAAAGATACATTTTTCTAGGTTCAGCTTTAACCCTGCTTCTCTGAGATTGGTGAATGTTTCCCTGAGGTCGTCCAAGTGATCTCTGGTTTGTTTGCTGGCCACTGCTAAGTCATCAACATAGGCTATAATGTTCCTCCAAAGTTGAGCTCACAATACCTTCTGGCATCCTAACAAAACAATAGGTGCCGAAGGGGGTCGCGAAGCTTGTTTTCTCTTCATCCTCCTTTCTTAGCCATATCTGGTGGTATCCTGAGAAACAATATAACAGAAAGAAGCGCTTGCATCCTGCTGCCTTGTCGACTGATGCATCCATTCTGGGTAATAGGAAAGGATCTTTTTTACAGGCCATGTTGAGATCTATGAAGTCTATGCACATTCTCATTTTGTCGTTCTTTTTTGGCACTAAGACAACATTTGCTAGCCAGTCTGAGTACTTGACTTCTCTGATGACCTTGGCATCTAATAACCTTTGCACCTCCGCTTTTGCTGCAATTATGCATTCTTCGGACATCTTTCTCTGTTTTTGCTTCCTGGGTTTGACATTTGGGTTGAGTTCGAGGATGTGTTCAATCACATCCTGACTAATTCCTTGTAGATCTGATGCTGACCATGCAAATACATCCTTGTTCTTTGTTAGCAGTTCTAACAAGTCTTTTCTCTTTGCCTCTGATAGGTTGGCACCTATGGTCACTTTCTTATTAGGGACTGCTTCTTCCAAAGGTAATGTTATTGTGTCCTCTTGATCTGCCATGTTGGTGTTTCCCGCAGACATGTCCGCAGGTATTGATATTTCTATGTGCGTTATAGATTGCTTTCTCTATGTTCCTTGCTTCTTTTGACTGCCTCGCACTGTAATGATCCCATGCAATGCTGGCATTTTCATGCAGAGGTATCCCATGTGTATTGCCACATTAAACTTGTATTGGTAGCAAATCCTCTTCCCAGTATTGTGTTGTATTGGTAGTAGATGTCTACCACGTCAAAGGTGATGTATTCTGTCCTGGCGCAGTCTCTGTCTTTGAATGACACTGGTAATGATATCTTGCCTAGTGCATTGATCTTTTTCCACCAAATCCAATTAGCGGAGTATCTGGCAGTTGCAGCTGGCTTCTACTAAGTTTCATTTGATCGAAGACATTTGCAAAAATGATGTCTGCTGAGCTCCCAGAGTCTACGAGATGCCGCTATGTTTGCCTTTATGACCATAGCGTCCGCGTGCGGGTAGCTTTCTACTTGGAAATCTTGCTGTGAATTCTATTGGCATCATGGACCATTCTATTGATTTTTATGCTCCTTGAACTGCTACATTATTTACCATATGGAGGTGGTCCTTTTTCTGCTTCTTGGTTTCGAATTCCAGGGCTGAGCCTCCGGCTATAGGTAGTATCATGCCAATGGTTGGTAATGCTGAATGCGGATTTAACTAGTTTTCCATTGGAGGATCTGCCTTTGGGGTTGCTGATGGGGTTAAAGCATACTACGAAGGTGTTGGTAATGCTTCATACTGCCTTTGCTGTGCCGCCGGAGGTGCCTGCATATGTGTTGATTCAATGAGTGTTACGTGCGGAGGCCTTGGGTTGATGTAAGTTAGACCAACTTCTGCTCTGTTCGAGGTGTAACCCTGGTGCTGTGCTATTTTTCCTGATAGACTGGTCTCTAGGCTGGTAATGATGTTGAATAGTACTATTGAGCCAGGTTGTGCTACGGTAGTGGTCCTGGACCGTATCCTGGGAAACTTGGGTTGTATTGTTGATGCCACTGAGAGCCATGTGTGTGATTTACTTCTCTATTGCTTGGTTGCTGGGGCTACGACTGTTGTTGTTTGTTTTTCATCCTTTCCTATGTTTCTAGGGCCTCTGGGCACTCTCGCGTAACATGCCCTTTGTCTTCTCTATGAAAGAGACAATATGGCTTTTTTGGTTTTTGGTTCTTGTTCCAGTTCTTGGATTTGTTGTTTCTGGGATAGCCTTTCCCACCTTGATTTCTCTGTTCTTGGTTGGCCTCTTCTTTCTTGTCAGCATTATGCGGAGGCTAGTTGCTCTGCATGTTGAAGACTTGCTTCTGCTGGTTTTGGTATTGTTGCCTTTGTTGGTTTCTGTTTTCTCTTTTGCTGCCATTTCCCGGGAACTGCTTGCTTTGGTTGTATGCTTTTTCTATTCTTTTGCGGAGGTCATTGTCAGATCTATAGTATTTCTTGAATTCTTTGTGCAGTTGAGCCATTGTGGTCGGTTTTTTCCTTGCTAAGTGACTAGCAAATGGGCTGATCCTGAGTCCTTTGATTGCTACTTCTATGGCCACTCCATCTGGGACATCCGGTGCTTTTGCCCGGAGGTGCAGGAATCTCTTGTAGTAATCCCTAAGGGGCTCTCCTTTGAGGTGCTTGTTGCTGAATAAGTCTGATGATGTTAGTGACTCACTTGTGTAGCCTTTGAAGTTTGCCAGTATCTGGTCTTGTAGATTCTCCCACGAGTATACTGTGCTTGGTTTTAACATCGAGTACCATGCCAGTGCGTCTCCTTCTGCTGCAATTACAAATGATTTGGCCATGACGTGGTCATTGCCACCTGCAGAGGCTACAACTGCTTCGAAACTCATTATGAATTATCTTGGGTCTGAATTGCCATTGAATCTTGGCAGGGATACTGGCTTGTAACTCAGAGGCCATGGTGAACTTTGCAGGCCTTCGGACAGTGGTGACTTTGGCTCAAAAATCCTCGGGGGTGTGGGTAGGATTGGTATTGTAGTGTGTGTAGACTGTATGTTTGCAGCGTGGTGGCGGTTTGCTATGATCGGTTGAGCGGCATCTGCGAGGCTTCCTATTGGAGGTTGCATACTCTGGATCTCCGCTTGCAAGATTGCCATTTGCTGCCTTATTTCTTCTGCTTGCCGCGATGATTATGTTACCCTTTGGGTTGCGGCTTGCTCTGCCCTCAGCCTGTATCTTTTGGCTTCCATGCGCTGCATCTCAGCTCTCAGCCTCAACAGCTCATCTTCTTGGTTTTAGACTGGCTAGAGTTGTTCTATGGGATCCCCCTCTTACACGGTGTTGTTGTTCTCATCGTCACCTCCGTCTCCCGACGCAGATGCATAGGTGCTTCGAGTGTTTCTTCTCGGCCTCCCGCGAGTCGAGGGGTTTAGGGACCTCCACCTTAGTGGCGGTACGCCTCCTTGTGGAGGCCTTTCTTCTGGGTGGCATCTGCAGGTGTTATCTTCAGCCAGACACAAACGGTGGGCGCCAACTGTTGGAACACGGTTCCAGCAGGTTCGGGATACGATGAACAAGTGTGACCAAGACAACTCTCTGTCGATAAATTAATGAGGAAATACAAAGTGGGCCCTAGGGCAAGTTACACACTGTAACTACTATAGGACAACTGCCCTCATTACACAAAGGGGCTTCGCCTTTTATAGTGACTGCCCAACCTAAGATTAAAAGTACAAGCGTGCCCCCAAGGGGAGTCTCGAAACCCTAGATACTGACTCTATTACATGTGGACCTTCTAAGGGCACGTTTGTCCACCACTTCACCAACACGACACATACGTCACGGCCCATCATTGCCCATAAGAAAGGCCCATCACATCCGCTTCTTGATGATAAGCCTCAGCCCGGCCCATCACGCCACCTCGACAGCCATTATCTTCATTCATCGCCACCTCCACGGAGGACTTTCGTGGGAGTCAGAGGCATGACCGAAGGACCTCGCAATCAGGGAAGATGACGCCACCGGACCTCCATCGCCGACCAGTTCCCTAGCCTCCGAAGGAGTCTTCTCGGTGGAGGTCCTACCTCCGGAGGATTCTCTTTGGTGCCTGCAAACATGAACAAGATGGATACACTGGATTCGTTGGCTAGACTCCAGTCGGAGGTAATAAGCCTCTCCGGCCCCGGGGCGCATCCCCAACACATGTCCCCCGCCATGTACACTTGTGCTTGTCGATGTCCCAAGTGTCAGTCACCGTAGCCGGCCACCCGGTCGTTTGGTCCGTCATTCCAAGCCTAGCGTCCGCCCTTCACCGCACCGGTCCGTCGGCACGGCATGCCCTACTTGACCTTCTCTAGACCGTTGCCACCATCTCTGGACTCCACCTGCACAACACAAGCCAAGAGACATGTTTTGACACATAACCCTATGCCAGGGATTAGTAGAACCACTGAACCAACTACGCACCAAAGTGTTGGCATGTTGATAATCGCTCATCACACTCAACACAAAGACGCTACACAATGGTATGGAAAAACCATGTGTTCGCAATCTTCCCCTTAATGAGTGCATTGTCAACACAACAACAAGTTAGAGAAAACTCACTCAAATGACCAAAAGCCAAAGAAAAGCCTGAAATGGGTCAATTGTGATGAGCAAAGCAAGAGCAACAACTTGGTCCCCAAAGGCATGGGCAACGGCTCGATGCGACCAAGCAAAACACAAGCTAGCCCTCAAGAAGAGGCAACAAACGGGTTCAACACCACTAGCAAAGCAAGCTCAAAACACCTGAAAGCAGCTAGACCCTCAAGACAGAGGCAAATGGCTTAACACGTCTAGCAAAGAAAATGTGCAACTCCCCCTTAACAAATGCAACAACCTTACATATGATTGCACACTATGGATTTGTGGATCATTCTCCCCCTTATTGGCAAATGCACTTATCAAGCTCACAGAATAGCATCTCCCCCTCAAATCATGCTATGAGATGCACATTGCGAACATACAAGGCTTCAGGAGTATAGCAGGTGGATTAAAAACATGCTCAAGTTGGTACGGCATATGTATTACAATAGGCGCAAGACAAGGCCAATGCTCAAACTGATCAAATAAAATAGAATATAAATCATAATCATTTTGACCAGTTTTAAGCATATCTCATAAAAGGTATTCACCAAAGAGGATGACACATAGCAAATGTAAGCAGGAGATCAAGCTAGTGCTAACACATGTATACAAAAGTGAACTACCCCATATAACGGTCATACATCATGTCTCAAGAAAGCACTTAACACTTGTAGCTTCAATATTGATAAGAGTTTACAACGGTTTTACAAGGTTATTTTTAGACATATGTATGTAAGAGGATCAAACTGTCCGTCGAAAAGATTGTTATTTTTATCATGTTTTTCAACTACGCCAAGTTCATCCCTATGTGCAAGTGGGAAGCTGTCTCGTCACGAGTGGTTATGGACTAGCACTACAATGCCCAAGTTCATCTCACTCAAGAGAATGAGAAGCAGTCTCATAACATTGCCGTGGGACAGTAAAGATCCAACTCCAAAGCATTTTCATCATTACTTAGCTTAGACATCAAGTTTTAGCATATGATTATCAAGAGATCCGAGTTAAGTATATGACTCAAGAAACATGAGACATAGCAACTAAAGCATACATATGAAAGCAACATGGATCTCAACACATCCTACACATGCTAGTTGCCATCTCAATGGTGAACAATTTTCAGATTTCATCAAGTATTAAGCAAGTTCACATTTACAAAACAATCTTAGCTCATAACATGTATTAAGATGATAAAAAAGAGCCTAAGCTACAATTACCATCATGTATCCATAATTCATATCAACAAGAGCATAATCTCAATCAACAAGCTATACAAATGAAGCTTAGCATATGCTCTATAAAACATGATGAGATGCGATGCTACAAGAGAAAGGATTTGACTCAAAACCAATAAGCACCTAGGAGGGTTCAAATAAACATGAAGGCACAAAAGAACCAACTCCCCTCGAAAGAAGCCAAACTCCCCTTCAACCAAAGACATGAAAATCTCCAACACCAAAAGAAGGAAAACTCAAAAGCACATGAAAATCTCCAACACCAAAAGAAGGAAAACTCAAAAGGGCCAAATGCCACCTAAAGACACGCCAAGCCCAAAAAATCTCAACACATGCTACAATGCACAATGATGATATCAATTGGGAAAGAAAAGTATGTAACAACATACTAAATAAAATGGATAAAAGCTTGGGCTAGCAAAACATGTCAATAGGATACATGTAAATATACAAAAGCTAACTAAAAATGATACCTATGAACACCATGCCAACTACACAATTTAAGCACATGGTAAAGCATGGCAAAATGTTCATGAGGATCATACACTAACATGAATAGTGGCTAATCCACCAAGATATACACAGAGCTAGCATGACATGATACACAAGATAAAACATGCTAGGCTCAATATAAAAGCATGGTACAAGTATAATACATGCAAAGTATATACAAGTGAGCAAATAAACAACTATCTCATACCACAAGTATCAATGCATGAATGTACAAGGTATGAGTGTATATGATAGCTCACAAAGTGTGTGTAGGCACCATAATGAAGCACATGCCTCTTTGAGGCCATCAAAGTAGGTGTAGAGAACCATCAACTCTTGACCACACCAAAAGATCAAGTTCCATCAAGTGCATGTTCTCCACCCACGTCCTCATACCTACACACGAGAGGACAAAGAAAACCGAGTCTTGGATCCCAAAGGGTTTGCAAGCATATACATGGGAACCCAAGACTTGGTCACACGCCTAAAAGATGTACTCAACTTATCATGTCTGTTAGCATGATGCAAATGTCGGTTCAAAGACAATTTTGAAACCTCGTTGGAAGAATTCCTCAAAAGGTCAACTCGAGAAGAAAAATGAGGAGGCCCATGAGCAAAGAGGCAAGCATCTCCCAAGGACTTATGAGACAAACCAATAGAAGCATCATGAGAAGCATGTTGTGGACCAACACAAGAAGCACTAGAAGCATGTCCACAATCATGACCTAACCCACTAGAGAAGGAGTCATAAAATCCATCAATGAAAAGAGGATTCTTGCTAGGCTCACAAGTGTTCTTACCATGAGAAGGGTAATGATCAAGCAAAGGCCTAGAAGAATGAGCTCGCCGCATGCGTTTGGCACGCCGATAGCAGAAGCTCTCTTGATGCCTATCTTTCCCACAAAAATAGTAATGGTACAAAGGTCTATCGGAAGGCACACCATTCTCCATCAAGTGAGAGGTCCCTTGGGACTTAGAAAAAGAGGCATCAACATTTAACTTGACACCAACACTAGGAGCACACGTGCCATGGGAAGAGACACGTGGCTTCCTAAAAGCCTTAGCTCCAACACGTCGCTTGTGTTTGAACGGCGAAAGCAAAAATCAAATGAATGTCCATCTTTCTTGCAAAAGGTGCACTTGAAGATTGGTTTGAGAACTTGAGTTCTAAAAATTTGAGAAGCACCCTTGTCATGAGAAATCCCTTGGACATCATCTGAAGAAGAAACAAGTTTCAGACTAGCTATGGAAGAGCTATCTAAAGCCTCGACGCAAGTGCCACCATCCAAAGACTCACGCACAACACAAGAATTCAACTCCCATTGCAAAGAAGCAATTTTGGAAACACCAACATCAGAGTTGCAAGAATCGCGAGAATCCAAAGACTTAGCACAAAGACTCTTGCATCTTTTGGTCAAAACCTCATTTTCAAACTTGAGGACATCACAAGTACCACAAGGAGCATTTTTCAAGTTTTCCATCTCCTTCCCAATGCACTCGGCATATGTGGTACGCAAGAGTTCAATCTCTTTCTCAAGGTTGGCACTCTTCTCATTGTGCTCAACCAACTTGGCGCTCATATCATCGCGCATTTGTTTCAAAGCCAAAACTTCATTTTTCAATTCAATGCATGATGTGCAAATGAGAGTAGTGGAAGAAACATCATCATTTACATCAAGCAAAGCATCATGATTAATACTTGAAGTTAGGCAAGCATCATCATTGACATGCAAAGAGCACAAGCTATAAGGACTACAACTTATCTCATCAATTTTAGCCCTATCATGCTCAAGTTCATCTACACATGTGGTATGAGTCAATTTTAGTTCATTAATTTCAGCAAGCAAAGACTCACAAGAAACACATGGTAGAGAAGCATTTGACCTAAGCAAAGCAATTTCTTCTCTAGCCTTATCAAGATCCTTATACAAGTCAACACATGAAAGACATGGCATAGAGGCATTAATTTTCAATTTCTTATTTTTAGATTTTAAGCATGCAAGAGAAGAGCTCAACTCATCATTCTTTCTAATCATGTTATCACAAGAAGTGCATGGAATTAAAGCAAAAGACTTCCAATGAGCAAGACCATATTTTAGCCTAACAATGGAGCATTTCAACTTCTCAATCTTTCTACGCAATGTAGCACAAAGCTCAAGATTTTTAGACATATCCTCAAAGCATATATCAAATCGGTGGGACAAGCATACAACACTACTGACAAGTGTACCTTTATTGGCCTTGCCAAGTTCACGCACGCGATCCTCCATTGAAAGCTCATCGTCATTTAGGAGGTCCAACAAAGCATTCAACTCGTGTTCCTTTTCAAGCGCTGCACTCCGCCTTCTCCTCATGACGTCATCCTCGATTGCAAGTCCATCATTCTAACCTGAGGACAAAGACACACAAGAAGAAGAGCGTGGTGCCATTTCTCAAAGCACCATTAGTGTTAGCAAAGAAAGCTCCAAACTCGACAAAGAAAGTCAAAAGCAAATTTTGCCATGAAACAAGGTCGCCTCCGTAGATCACGGACCGATTAAGGTGGAGTGATCCTTAACCGTCTTTGATACCAATTGAAGGATCAAAAACGGTGACCAGAGGAAGGGGTGAATGGGAACCGTAAATTTTCTCGTGAAATATTAGGCCACTAACCCAATTTCACCGCCGAACGCGCAAAGCAAACACCGTGATCTCCACGACCCAACTAGTGGGTGGATGTTCCCTAGGAACACGGCGGGACAGCACAAACGAGTATGGAAAGCCAACGTGAAAAGCGGAATGAGAATCAGAGCTCAATGAAATAAACTGCAGACAAAAAAAGCTAGCTGGAAAATATGGACATGAAATTCTGGGCACTAGAAACAGTACAACAACCAGCAGCAGCTTTGCAAGCTGCGAGATGCACACCAATCAATTGAGACAAATTAATGCTCTAATAAAGTGCTTATGATTACTTGGTTCATTTCACAGAAACAAGAACAAGGCTAATCAGGCAAACTTGAGCTGCAGTACTTGCCATTCAAAGCATTCTGCGAGCTGCAGGTCCTAACTCCAAACCTTGAGCACTAGAAGCTAAAAGCAAATATAAACATACATAGCAGCTGCCTCCCAAGAAGTTATATGAGCACTAACACATGCATATACATTTAGCAAGGTAGATCAAGTAAGTACATACAGGCAAGCATACCGAGATATCAAAAGAGCTAGCTAAAAAGCTTGTGATTAAGTGCTAAAAATAAGTTGCTCAAGAACAAATCAAGAAGTTATATGAGCACTAACATATACAGACAAGCCACTTCTAACCAAATCAAATGTGGGATGACAAAAAACTCAAGAACAAGAGTCACTCCTCTCTCTAACCCTAGCCACCTCTTAACACAACACAAATGAGAGTGGCCCTCCAAGGATGGCTGCCCAACCAGCCTCTTTACATATATATAGACGTCCATCAAAAGACCAAAACGTCCTTACATGAAGCACACAACCCAAATACCCTCTAGGGGTAAAATCGTCCAGGTTTTTCTTCGTCGATCCGACGATCACCGCGTCATCTCACCGGTAGCCTTGCGTCGACGCAATCTCCTTAATGCCGCCACGTGCCGTCCATCCCGCATCGGGACCTCCGTCCAGGTTTTAAGGCGCAAACCCGCAAAACCCGCCATCGATGGTCTTGAGGCAATACCACCAAACCGTCGGCGATGGTTTTGAGGACAAACCACCAAACCGTCCACGAGTAGCGTAGTCCATACGCGTCCACCCCCGATGGTTTTTCAGGATAAACCACCAAACCTCCTTGCGAGTAGCGTACCGCGTACGCGTCCCCCGCCATGTACACTTGCGCTTGTCGATGTCCCAAGTGTCAGCCACCGCGGCTGGCCACCCGGCCGTCTGGTCCGTCAGTCCAAGCCTAGCGTCTGCTCTTCACAGCACCGGTCCCTCGGCACGCCACGCCCTACTTGACCTTCGTCCAACCGTTGCCACCGTCTCCGGACTCCATACCTGCACAACATAAGCCAAGAGACACGTTTTGACACATAACCCTGTGCCAGGGAATAGTAGAACCACTGAACCAACCACGCACCAAAGTGTTGGCATGTTGACAATCGCTCATCACACTCAACATAAAAACACTACATAATGATATAGAAAAACCATGTGTTCGCAGAATGGCTGACAACCAACGTATGCACACAGGCGTGTCTGAAAAAAAAAACTACATGTCATTTAAAAAGTTAGTGTATTTTAGTAGCCACGTGGTCCACGTCCAAGTGACCTTTGAAAAGGCGCAGTGGTCCCTTGCACATAATGCTTGCCCTCAGCATTATTCCTGGCTTCCTGCGGCTTGCCCATGTGTGGTAACCTCAAACTTGGATTTTGCTTACTCGATCCTGTGCATACTGACAACAAATTAGAAACAACGTGGTGTGTGCATTTGTGCCAACTTAAGCAAATTCCTGTCGATTTTAGAGTTTCGAAGCCGTTTCGCTGAGTGTAAACAACAAGGGGATCATCTAGGTAACGTTGTGTACTATTGTGGAGGGATACATAATCATCTGCTAGCTGACCAGAGACTCGTTTGCACAAGCAGTATAATGGGAGGTAAAAATTGGAAGTTTCTTGTAAGCCTAGTTTAATCTCCAAATTTACACAATTCATATATATATATTTGGTCTGGCATAACTTTCTTAGGTTAGCCTGAGCATACCAATTGGCATGACAGAGGACCATCAGTGGTTACTAATAAAGTCGATCACTTTCGCTTGCATAAGCAACCTTGTGAATCAGTTGAAATTTAAGTCTTTTCACTGTAAAGTGCTAACGTTGAGATGAAATTATAATTGATTTGTGTTCACCAATCCGATTGAAGAAAAGATGCAGATTAGCAAAAGATGCACAATTACTTCTAACAATAGCATTGATCAATGTGTCCTTAATGTTGATTGTTGAACCAGGGCATTGCACGAGAAGGACGAATCCAACAAAGCCTCACGCCAGATCTCGCGTTCCAAGTTCTTCGTGGTGGTGCTCGTGTGCAGCTTCGCATGGTACGCCGTGCCGGGCTACCTCTTCCCGAAGTTGACCTGCATCTCATGGGTGTGTTGGGTCTTCTCCAAGTCAGTGACGGCGCAGCAGCTGGGATCGGGTATGCTGGGTCTTGGTCTTGGCGCCTTCACACTCGATTGGTCCAGCATCTCCTCCTACCTCTATAGTCCACTTATCTCACCCTTCTTCGCCACCGCCAACATCTTCTTCGGCTATGTGTTCTTTCTCTATATGATTTTGCCTATAGCATACTGGGGGTTTAACCTATACAATGCCAAGACATTCCCCATCTTCTCCACGCGCTTGTTCATGGCAAATGGCACGGAGTACAACATCCCATCAATTGTGAATAATCAATTTCAGCTTGACAAGGACACATATGATAAAAATAGAAAAATCAATCTCAGCGTATTCTTTGCACTCGTTTATGGGTTCCTCTTCGCCACCATTGCGGCACCATCACGCATGTCGGGCTCTTCTATGGAAAGTATGGCATCTCAACTAGACTTTGAGCAACAGAACTCGCTCTCATCAATACATGAGAAGATTATTTCATTACTTGACTTTTGAACTAAAATGGATGATTCTACGATTTTTCTTTCTAAATGGGGCCAGGTCCAATTTCCAGGGAAATCTACCAATGTTTCACATCATCACAGAAGGAGAAGCCGGACATCCACACTAAGCTGATGAAGAGGTACAGTGACATCCCATCATGGTGATTTTATTGGCTGATGGCTCTATCAATTACAGTATCCCTCCTCCTTTGCACCGTACTGAACCATGAGGTCCAGCTCCCGTGGTGGGGCCTCATCTTCTCATGTGTCATGGCATTCATCTTCACCCTTCCCATCAGCATTATCACCGCAACAATCAACCAGGCAAGTGACATGTTTGCGTTTCTAGTTTTTTTTTTAAGAAAATAAAACAAAGAGGACAAATGTTTGAGGTAGTCATGTGTTCCAAAAATGCCTTGTGCTTGTGCAGTCACCTGGTCTGAATGTGATCACCGAGTATGCCATGGGTCTGATTAGGCCAGGTTATCCCATTGCTAATGTATGCTTCAAGGTCTATGGCAACATTAGCATGCTACAGGCTATTGCCTTCCTCTCAGACTTCAAGCTTGGCCACCATATGAAGATCCCTCCCAAGTCCATGTTTCTTGTTCAGGTAATATAAATGAAAATGGAATTGGTGACATATATAAAAGAAACAGCATGTACTAATTTTCACATATTGTGTTTACTTAGTTTGTTGGTACCATTGTGGCTGGCACGGTCAACATTGGGACAGCATGGTGGCTGCTCGGCTCCATCCACGGCATCTGCTCAGATTCACTCCCAGCAGACAGCCCGTGGACATGCCCTAGTGACCGTGTGTTCTTCGATGCATCTGTCATTTGGGGCCTTGTTGGTCCAAGGCGCGTATTTGGGTCAGCTGGGAACTACGGAGCCCTCAATTGGTTCTTCCTCATCGGCCTAGCAGGCCCAGTTATCGTATACACTTTCCATAAGATGTTCCCCAACCAGAAGTGGATACCATTGATTAATTTTCCGGTGCTTTTTGGTGCAGCTGCCATGCCGCCAGCAACAGCTGTGAACTATAACTCATGGATATTTGTTGGCACCATGTTCAATTTCTTTGTGTTCCGGTACCGAAAGATATGGTGGACACGGTATAATTACATTCTCTCCGCTGCCCTTGACGCTGGAGTTGCATTCATGGGGGTGGCGCTGTACTTTTCGCTGACCATGCAGAACAAGAGTATCGACTGGTGGGGTACTGCAGGAGAGGGCTGCCCTCTTGCCAAGTGTCCTACCGCTAAAGGAGTAGACTTGGGTGATGGCGTCTGCCCAGTGTTCTAAGCTTGGAGTGTTTAATGTCTTGAGGTACAACTGCAAGTTCAGCAATGATCAATTCTAGTTACATTGCCATAGATTTGTGGTACATATGTGGAGTGTTCTAAGATTGGAATTTAATGTCTTAAGGTACAGCTGCAAGTTCAGTAATGATCAATTCTAATTACATTGTCATAGATTTGTGGTATATATGTGGAGTGTAATGCAACTTCCCCTATGTGCGGTCATATTCTCGTGTACGTATCAGTTACAGAAAACAAATGTGAATAGGTTGGTCACTTCTCACCTGGGCAATGCAAGGCGTGCTAGTTCCTGAAATGCTATAATTTTTTCTCATCGAACAATAATACCCTCCAAACCACGCCGCCTCAAAACAATCAGGTTCAAATAGAAAAAATGCCAATAATCCTGTGTGTTCAGTAAAGCGACAAAGAGAATATAAGATGAGTAGATGACATAAACAAATCTTGAAGCATGGACAAGATACTCGAATCCAGGGCCATGTCACACCCTAAAATTTCAATTTTAGGATATGAACCAAAAACACTAAATAAACTAAAAGATTTACTAATTTCTTTAAAATTAGCCAAGACTTTATTCTTTTGTTATCATTATGAAATGATGAAAAGTGTGGCTTTAAAACTTTTATGAAGATAATAAAGATGGGTTTGTGCTTGGTGCCTTGTTTTGTTTTGCTGGTGTTTGAAAAAGAATTTCTAAAACCCGAGCAAGACACGGCCAAGAAGGTTTTGGAAAACGTTTTCAGAAAAACTCTTTCTCTTGCATAGACAGAGAGAGAGAGAGCCTTTCCTTTCCCTCTATAGTGTTGACCATCGCTCTAGTAAGACACCATCCTCTACCTAGCTCTAGCAGGCCTAGTTCAGTCTCTAGACATCCCTGCCTTACCCTAGCCTATCATGGTCCAACCTACCTTGCTCTGGCCTAACCTAGCCTTAACTGGCCAGCTCTGGCCAGTCCTGGCCAGCCCTAGCCTACCATGGCCACCCCGGCCAGGCTAGCAGTAGCCGCAGCCGGCCACCAGTGAACAAACTTGGCCATCGGCCGCATAGTAAGGCCAGCAGTAGTCCGGTCTAGCAACCCTTTGCTATCCTCAAGGCATCCTAGCTTGCTTTGGCCAGCTCCTACCTAGCTTGGGTCTCTTCTAGTCTCACCTAGCCTCATCTGGCCAACCACAGCCAGCTACAGCCACATCTGGCCACTCTCAGCCGGCCACAGTCAACTTCAGCCGGCCATAGCCAGCACTAGCTTAGCCACAGCGGCCACAAGCAGTCATAGCCTTCCCCAGCCACCTTGGCCTCTATTTGGCCATCAATGGCCAAGCCCGGCCAACTCCAGCCGGCCATGGCCAAATTTGACCGGCCATAGCCAGCACTAGCTTGGCCACAGCGGCCACAAGCAGTCATAGCCTTCCCCAGCACCCTTGGCCCTATCTGGCCATCCCTGGCCAAGCCCGGCCAATCCCAGCCGGCCACGGCCAAATATGACTGGCCATAGCCAACCAGCCCGGCCACTAGCGGCCATACGTAGCCACAGCCAGCCCAACGGGCCAAGCCCAGCGGCTTTAGCCCAACCGGTTCCCCGTCGGCTATAAAGAGGGCCAGCCGCGGACCCTTAGCCAACCCTAGCCACACTTAGCCAACCCTAGCCGCATGTAGCCAACCCTAGCCGGCCAATGCCAGTCGCCGCCGGCTAGAGCCAGCCGCCGCCGGCCATAGCCAGCCGCCGCCGGCCACAGCCAGCCGCCGCCAGCCACAGTCGGCCACTGCCAGCCGGCCAAGTTCCAGCCGAGAGCCATGGTCCTCCATCTCCCGCACGCCGCAGTCGGCCGCAGCCGGCCGTGACAGGCCGCAGCCGGCCGTAACAGGTCGCCGCAGGCCGTAGCAGGCCGTAGCCGCACGCCACCGGCCGTCCAGCAGGCCAGGGCCGAGGCCCCTTGCCTCCGGCGCTGGTGCAGCGGCACCATGGCTGCCATGGCCACGATCTTCAACAGCCAGAGGTGGAAGATGATGGTAATTACGAATCTGCCACCCAGCAGTTATTTACAGTTTTGCCATTATTTTTAAAAGCTTATAACTTTCACGTTTTAACTCCGATTTGGTCCGTTCAAATTCCGTTAGATTCATAATTTCATAATCTACGCAGTGGTGCTACTTTTGAAGTATTTTAGAAACTTTATATTTTTAGTCTATATTTAATGTATTTATTTATCTATAGGAAATCTTTGAAAATCCATAACTTCACCGTTATAATTTCGATTTCGGTGAACTTGACGTCTGCGCGATCGTAGAATCGAGTAGAATAGTTTTATAACCTTTTTATTCTATTTTGATGACATCAATGTACTGTTCCTCTAATAGTTCTTTGTTTGCTTCGTGTATGTATGCTCGATTGGGTTGTCTGGTGTTGATTGTTAGTGTCGAGTTCAGACGGTGAGGTTTTTGATAAGCAAAGCTACTTTGAGGATCAGCAGGATCAGCAGGACTTTATGAATCAAGGCAAGTATATAATGGATCTTCCTTGTTACCTATTCACTATAAATAACAATTCATATGCATGTGTCCGTTTGATGACCTAGAAACTATAACTAGCTTTGATATCCTGATTCCTTGAACCTTTTGGGTGCATTGGGTAGCAAGATGCTAGTGCTTAATGATATCATGATCTTGTGGCCTGATGAGTATTTGTGCCATGAACAGTAATAATGACTTTTAACTACCTGAGAAGTTATCAGTAACGTACCTTCCGGGATTTACAGTACAACTGTGAGGGCTACATGGCTCTGGTTTTAGCTTAGTATGAGGACCTTTTCTAGCATGTTAGAGGTTCCCTTTTATGGCGCAAGGGGGGTGTGTTTCAGGTTGGGTGTAGTTGGACCTCTGTCTATATGTGTATAGGCTGCGGTCGTGTGCCATCAGAAGGGGGGATACTACATCCGTAGGGCATAGAAACCTCAGTGGCCCTAATGTGTTAGACGAACCTTTGAAAGGTTTCATAGTAAACCCTGCCGGCCTTCCTTGGTAGTGGGCTAAGAGGTCGACGGGCCTCGGGCGAAAGGGCAATTCACGGCTCACAGTGAAAGTGTACACCTCTGCGCAGAGTTTAATAAACTGGTATACTAGCCTTGCTCAAGGACACGAGCGGCCTTGGAAACTCCTTACACTAATGATGATCACTCTGGTCATGTTAAATTGTTCATACATTTGCTGTTATGTTTACTATTTATTTACGTTACATTGATCATGATGGTTCTGGAAAACACTTGCCACCTTGATGCTGCTTAACTGATCAACTTGATTAACATACAAAAGCTAAATGCAGTCAAACCGTGTCAGCTTACTTGAGCCTTATTAACCCATGTTATGCTTGCTGAGTACGGTTGTGTACTTACGCTTGTTTTATTCTCAATTTTAGAAAATCCCGGATGGGTAACAGATGAAGGCTGGGATGTGAGCTATCGTGATGAGTACTAGGCTTGGTGTTCACCAGTCGACGTGTCTCTGTGGGAGCTTCCGCAATAATGTTATCTTAGATTTTATTGTTTATGCGTAATACTCTGTAACAAATAATGGTACGTTATGTAATAAACAGGGTGATGATACTCTTTGTAATTTGTCATCCTATATGTGCGACTGTTCCTGGGCACATATAAAGCTATTTATGCATTCTACTTTTATCCTTAAAAATAGGGTGTGACAGGCCAGGACATCGATCTGGTTCAAATAGCATGAACTGTTGACGACAGTATATTTCGCGTACAGAAATGTTGCAAACAACAGATTGTGGCAAGCCAGGGAGATGCACAAGAAGGAAAGATCTCCCCAAGGGCTGGCGCCAGATTTCCCATTTCAAGTTCTTTGTAGTGGCACTCATCTGCAGCTTTCCATGGTTCGTTGCCTGGCTACCTCTTCCCGGCTCTGACGTCCATCTCATGGATGTGTGATGGGTTTTCTCCAAGTCAGGTTCGGGGCAGCACAGCAGCTGGGCTCCGGCATGAAGGGCCTTGGCCTCGGCGCCTTCGCGCTTAACTGGTTGACTGTCTCGACCTTTCTCTCTTCCGGCTGCTGATCTCACCCCTTCTTCAGTACCATCAACATCTTTGCTGGCCTTGTGTTATTCATCTACCTGGTTGTGTCTGCCAGCGTACTGGGGCATCCACCTGTACAACGCTAAGCCATTCCCATCTTCTCAGACCTGTTCACGTCAAATGGCAGGAAGTATGACAGATTAACAGTACATCCATAGGAGCAAGAAATTTGAGATTGATATGAACTCATATAGGAAGAAAGGCACAGTCAACCTCGTGCTTTGTACATAAACCTCTCTTTTTCCTCTCATAATGAAAGGCACAGCTCTTGCTATTGCGTTCAAAAAAAGTCAACCTCGGCATATTTTGTGCATTCTCTTATGAGTTCAGCTTCGTCACAGTTGCTGCCACAATCAAACATGTTGGTCTCTTTCATGGAAGGTGTGGGTATTCAACTAACAGCATGAACAGACAAAGATAGTGTGATTAGATGTAGCTTGTAAAAGTGAAAGAAACATGTATTGTATGAGAATACAACATACTAATGTCCAGCTAAATCTATCACCATTTCCACATCGCAGAAAGAAGGTTCAAGACGTTCACAATAAGCTGATGAACAAGTATGAGAACATACCGGGGTGGTGGTTCTACTTATTGATGGCACTGTCGACGACAGTGTCCCTTATCCTCTGCACCATCCTGAAGCATGAGATCCAGATTTCATTGTGGAGAATCCTTGCTTGCGGCATGGCTTTTATCTTTAAATCAGGCAAGTGATGTGTTAAAAGTGTTTTAGAGAACAGATATTTTTCTTGTGTATTGTGATGATTTCTGCAAGAAAAAGATGACAAAGCCTCTTAAAACTTGAAGAGCAGGCACCTGGTCTGAATGAGATCACTGAGAATGCCTAATAATGCCGGGCCATCCTATCAGCAATTTCTGCTTCAAGGTGTATGCCTACATGAGCATGTCACAGGCTATTGCCTTCCACTCAAACGTCAAATTCGGCCACTACATGAAGATCCTCCTAAATCCATGTTGTTTAGGGAAAAATAAATCTCAAATATGTATGTGACCAAAAGAGATAAAAATTACTAACCTCAAGTATTATTTACTTAGTTTCTCATGACTATTGTGGCTAGCATGGCCAACTTTGGGTGGCATGGTGGATGCTTGGCTCTATCAAAGACATCTGCCAGGATTCACCCACCAGACATGGACATGCCCTGTTGACCATGTCTTCTTTGATGCATTTAGCATCTGCGGTCTTTGTTGGCACAGGGTGCATTTTAGGGCCAGTTGGCAGCTACATCTATCAACTGGTTCTTCCTCATTGACACAGCAAGCTCCATAATTATCTATGCTCTCCACAGGACAAAGGCATTCGCTAAACAGAGGTGGATCTCACAGATCAACATGATGGTGCTCCTTGGTGCAAGGACCATTATACCTGCAGCTACAGCTGTGAACTACTCATTGCTGCATTCTGGCACCATCTTCAATTTCTTTGTCTTTCAGTATAACTACATCCTCTCTGCCTCCCTTGATGCCGCTGTTGCATTCATCAGGTTGCTGCTGTGTTTCTCACAATCTATGGAGAACAGGAGCATCACAGCGACAGGAGAGCACCGCCCACTGGCCACATGTCCTACTGCTAAGAGGGCAGACTTAGGTCCAGACAACATCTGCTCTATGTTCTAGTCTAGGGCCTAGGAGTCTCACATAGCAACATCCCAAGAGAAATGACTGCAAGATTAGTATTGAACCTATGATACATTCCTGTTATGATAGCACTGTAGATTTCTGGCATGTGAACTGCAGTTGATTGCAGAGATGGCAACAACAAAAGCTAGTGCAAACTACAATGATTCGAGGTTCCAGTCATTTGAATACTGTTCCATTCCCGAATGCTACAATTTACTGAATCTCGGCGAACGGCTCCAAAACCATGCATCCCAATCTCAAATTTAAGAAGACCACTGGCAGTTTTTTGACAATCCAAGTGACAGTTCATTCACACTGAAAAACTTCTTTCTTTCAGCTAGCTAGTTACAGTATATCTGTTGTTGTGCAGTCTGCATAGAGAAAAAAATAAAAACAAGTCAGACATACAGAGTAACAGCTTATTAAAACAGATGACTAATAACACCAATTTAGCCATTACCGTCATGCAGCAGACCTAAATATTACAATAGACGTAGAAAGGAAGCTGAGATATGAGATGCCCATGAAGATTGGGAGCAGCTAGGCTCGCGAGACTCTTCGTTCCTCTGTCCTCTCACTGCGGGAGGCGGCCGCGGTTGAGGAGTCCGAGCGTGTGGCGCGCAGCCCCGACGAGGTCCCGGATGTTGTGGAGCGACCTCTCCTCGGCTCCGAAGAGGAAGATGGCTCGGCACTCCGCCTTCTTTGCCAGCCGCGCCGCGTGCCCCAACGGCAGCTCCGGCGAGTTTAGCGCCCGAAGGATCTGCCGATACAGAGACAGAACCAACGGCCGGTTCCGCGCCAGATCCTCCGCCGTCGCCCAGATCATCCTGCTGCTAGCGCCGCCCTTCGCCATCCTTCCGCCGTCGTGCTCACCTCGCCGCACCGCCGACTGGAATGAGAAGGGTTTGGAATGGAAGCCGTGGGGGTCCAAAGCGAAAGGAAGATGGCGAGCGAGCGAGAGAGGGACTTTTTGTATTTTTAATTTTTTTTAAAAAAAATTTATAATTTTAATTTTTTGTTTCGAAATATGACAGAACTAGTCGTTCACGGTTAAAAAACGCCCACTGTGTGGGCGTTATATGTGACGTGGCACAGGGCCGGTCGCCGCCGGTGCTGGCTTTTGCGGGCGGCCGCCTGTAGCCTAAAAAACGCCCACTGCGTGAGCGTTTTTTGGTGGCGAGGGGCCGTCTGCAAAAGTGCGCGCTGTTTTGCGGGCGGGCCTCAGAGCAGCCAAAAAACGCCCACTGTGTGGACGTTTTTTGCGCGCCAGGGGGCCGCCCGCAAAACAGGCGAGGCTGCACGGTACTGTCTTCTGGACGGGACTGCCCATTCTTTACACCTATTAAATAGTACAACTGCTCCATTCTTTACAAGAAAGTTCCACATCTCTATTGGTTAGCGCAGCGGGGCTGGTGATGAGATGGTGCAGGTTCGAGTCCCACTGTCACCCTTTTTTGTTGGTTTTAGCGCATTTTGCGGTGGGCTGCATCAATGCATGGTGCGGCTGTTTTGCGGACGGTCCCCTGACGCGCAAAAAACGTCCACACAGTGGGCGTTTTTTGGCTGCTCCGAGGTCCACCCGCAAAACAGCTCGCACTTTTGCAGGTGGCCCCTCGCCACCAAAAAACGCCCACGCAGTGGGCGTTTTTTGGGCTACAGGCGGCCGCCCGCAAAAGCCGGCACCGGCGGCGGCCGGCCCTTTGCCACGTCACATATAACGCCCACACAGTGGGTGTTTTTTAACTGTGGACGACTAGTTCTGTCATATTTTGAAACAAAAAATTAAAATTATAAAAAAAATTAAAAATAATTAAAAATAAAAAAAATTCGCGAGAGAGGGAGGCCACTGGGCCTCTATGGGCCTGTTTGTTGCCTGATCGAGGAACTGGGCCAGGCTGGTAGGCTGCAAGTGCTTAAAACACACCTGGGCTCTGGCCGGCTCTATGGCCCAAGTGCTCGCAGAGATGCGGAGCGTGCCGCCATGGTATCACTACAGGAAATGCTAGCTTTGCCGACTGTCAAATACTTTGCCGACTGTTTTTTGTCGATACTCGGCAAAGAGCTGCCTTTGCCGAGAGCCATGGTGGGCAGTCGGCAAAGCGGGCTTTGCCGAGTGCCTGGATTTGCCGACAGCTAGGCACAAGGCAGAGCCTTGGCTTTGCCGAGTGCCAGGCTTTGCCGGCTGCCTGGCAGTCGGCAAAGCCTGGCACTCGGCAAAGACTGCCAGTCCTGACGGCATCCACGCCATCACCTTTGCCGACTGCCACGCCGTCAACAGTCGGCAAAGGTGGAAGCCTTTGCCGACTGCCGTCCTGTCTGGCAGTTGGCAAAGATTTTTTTTTTGATTTTCAATCCCAGTTTTTTTCTTTTGCCTTGCTACAGTAAATACATTCTAAATTCTAAGTTTGGGGTAATTTTGATTTGTTTTGCTATATTCCGTTAATTTTTTCTGTTTCTTTGATTTTTTCCGGCAACTCTAGATTTGAACTGTAGGTACATGAAATATTGGAATCCGGTGATTCAAAAAATGATATTCATGATGTTTGGAGCATGTTGAGGTCGTATGCAGGGCCTCGCGTGAAATTTCGACCGTGTTGGTGTCGGAACACGCCGAGTCAAGCGCGTGAAAAGTGTTCTTAAATTTTATAAAATCCAAACGGAGTCCGAAAATAACGAAACTTGACGACATGTCTTGCCATCGCATGTGGAGGCTGTGGTAAAAATTTGAGAAAGTTTTGAGCAAGTGGTGACGTCGGATGCCTAAAACCTGGACAT